>OZ020196.1:835733-1435733 GCA_963971165.1 Philopedon plagiatum | reverse complement strand
TTTATTTTTCTTTTGTTGTACTTTTATTATTATTTTTTTTTATTGTTAATGTAAGATAACATAATGAAGTGCTAAACTGGTCAGTTGATGAACATTTAATTTTTGTAAATATTAACGCTTATCGCTGAGTATCAAGGAACTGTACAATTTTATTTAGTTATCAATGCCCTTGCGTAATAATTTCTTTTGTTTAGTAACGTAACTTTTTTTAAATCTTACCATGAGTTTGTTTAAATTTTGCAATCTGGTTTTCAGCGATTACTTATTTTATTGATAGTTTTTTTTTTAACTAAAGTAACTTCACACTTTGTTTTTTCTAACTTAACTAAAATTCTGCGATTGATTTCAGGCCACTGGCTTTCTCATTTATTATTAGCCTTTTATCTAATATTCTTAAATTTTGCGGATTAGTTTCAGTAAATTATTTATCCAAATATTAACTTTGTTTATTAAGGTAACTTTTTAATATTATCCTAAGCTCGTTTAAATTTTGCAAATAATTACTTTCTCTTTTATTAGTGGTTTTTTTTTATATTGACCTAGCTTCTTATTTTTACATATTTTTCTACTTATCCAAATTTTTCGATTCAGTTTAAGCCAATGGCTTTCTCTTTTAATATTAAATTAATTAATTAATATAAAAAAAAAATTGTTAGATTTCGGCGCTTTAATTCAAGTCAATTGTCTCTCTCTGAATAGTAATCTTTTCTATTAACGTAACTTTTGTTTTTAATTATTAACGTAACTTCAAATATATTTTTTTTATTGATTACATTTGAATTACTGTAATTACTGGGAATTGTTTTATTCCTAGGGTCTTTGGTAGGGGCCACGAACCTCCCTACTTCTTCCATAGGGGCTACAAAGCGTCCCTCTTAGTTGTTTTGGTAGAGGATACGAACCATCCCTATTTCTGTTTGGCGGGTGCTAAGAAGCCACCCTATGAATTTTTGTATGTGAGGACAAACTTCCTCACGAAGTTTTGAGTAAATTTGATTTAATTATTTTGCGGGGGCAAAAATCGCCCCATTTTCTTATTTCTTCGGAAACAGCATTTGTAACAATTCTTGTCAACACCAACTGTAAACCCTTTTTTTTTTATCTGTAAATATATGTACAGTGGTAAATGTATTCCGTTTTTCTTTTATCCAGCTCACTGCGCCATATGTTTTTAATTTCTATTATGAATAGCAGGTTTGTTGTGTGAGAAGCAGGTCCCTAGACCAACTAGGCGACTTCCAGTTTGCGTCGGTGTAAAAAACTGGTGGCGTCCAATAGAACCTACCCAGCCTAACTGAGCTGAGGGCTAATTTGCAACGCGCTCTACTACACCTGCTTCCCTCAGAACACCCTGTTGTTCCTGTGTTTTCCTCTAGAGTACCTTTAAGAGTGATTGTAATGTTTTCAAGTTAAGCGGTAAGTACTTGGTCAATGATACTCATCATAGTATCTTTGACGGTTTTTAATCAAACCCTTTTTTTTTGAACAAAGTGCGTCGCAAATTTTTGGCGCCCAAATTTAAAAAAAAATTACCGCTTTTTTTTTCTAATTTTACTCTTGTGCGTCTAGTGAGCTGGATGGAACTTTGAAAATTTCCATCAATTTTAACTCTAACTGTACTAGCCCTGTATTACTGCATTTGATTTTGGCGATTTATTATCGATTTTATTTTGCTTATTACGTAACTTTGATTTTCTTTGATTTGGCGATTTATTACCGATTTTAATTTACTTGTTTATGTAACTTTGTCTTTGAATTTGTGATATATTACCGATTTTATTTTGCGTATTACGTAACTTTGATTGTCTTTGAATTTGTGGTTTATTACCGATTTTATTTTACCTATTACGTAACTTTGATTTTTTTGATATTGCGATTTCTTATCGATTTTATTTTATTCAGTTACGTGACTTTGATTATCTTTGCGTACTGAATTATGATTGCTGGTTTACGTGATTTACCTTTTTATTATTTCTTGCTATTTTCGCTGATTTAATTACCTTTATTTGCTATATTTGACTACACTATTGGTGTAGTTTTGCTAAATTTATTCGATTTACGCGATTGTACCTAGATTTGACTTTTTACGTTGACTTTTGAGTTGCTATTGTTTTTGTTCACTCCAAAATGGATTATAATATGCAGGTTAACCATCTTAGGAAAGAAATGCTAATTTATGAACTTACGATTCGTGGAGTACCGGCTAGTTATGCCAATACGGTAAAAGAACTTATAGTAGCGTTACGTCCAATTTTAGAAATGGAAAGGAAAGGTAAAATTTTTGCGCGTATAGCCTATACTTGTGTTTTTGTCGATGAATGTAACTATATAACTAGAACCTTACAAAATATTGACAGCGCGATTAAAAATGTCTCCGGTGAATCCGCTAAAGAAAAATTTGAACGTTTACAATCTCAGCTTGTTCACTTATTTACACGCGTTCATCGTATCCCGGTTGAGAACCTTAGCGCCGCGGAATCACAAACTCGTTCTGATTTGTTACTCCAAATTTTAGGCAAATTAAACTGTTTGGACAGTCTCTTAAAACAAGATCCACATTTAAGCATCTTGCTCGGTCAAGCTCATTCGGACGGTTCGGATTCGAATGCGTCGGATTCAGATGCGTCAGGAAATATCAATGCGTCCAACAGTCGACCACGACACTCGCGCTCGTCGCCTAAAGTCAACCAACCGGCAGTTAATCACAACATAACCACGACCACTTCCGTTCGCCATCACTCGTGTTGTAAAACGCAACGTATTGAAAAGTGGGGTATTAAATTTACCGGCGAGGCTGGACAGATGTCCGTGCATAATTTCTTGGAGCGAGTTTCGGAACTACGCGAGGCTCGAGGTTTTTCTGAACGCGAACTATTTACATCCGCTATCGACTTATTTGCGGGTAAAGCCTTAAATTGGTTTCGTGCAAATCGTCATCGCTTTTCGGACTGGTCTGGTTTGTCTGACCTTCTCTGTAAACATTTCGAACCGCCAGATTATCGTCATCGGTTATTTAAGGAAATTCTGGATAGGACTCAGGATTCGACTGAGAGTATAGTCGATTATCTTTCTAATATGAGTGCGTTGTTTAGACGACATGGCTCCATCTCGGAGGACGTTCAACTTGACATCATTATACGAAACTTGTCACCTTTTTATACTACCCAACTTCCGGTAGTTAGCAAGTTGGAAGAACTGGAAGGAGAATGTCTCAAGTTGGAGTTAAAGAAATATCGTGCAGAGAACTATGTACCACCTCCTAGAAAAAGGCATAATTTTGTAGAGCCAGACTTTGCATTCATGGCTGCTGAAACACCAGGTTTGAAAGACGATGAACAGTTACCAGTCGTTGACGTAGTTACCGCATCATCTCCAGCACCATCAACATCTCGAGACGTGAGACAGTTACCAAGAGAGACACGTCCAATATCTTCAAAAATATCTAGATCAATCTTGTGCTGGAACTGTAATAAGCCAGGTCATCGAAATAGTCAGTGCCCTGAACAGCGTAGAATCCATTGTTACCGCTGCGGTGCACCAAATGTGACCAGTAAAAACTGCCCTAAGTGTTTATTGTCAGAGAAACGATTCTCGGGAGAGCTGATAGGTCGTAAGACTACTCCCGTTGCTCTCACTTTACCGACCAACAACTTTCCTTCCAATGGAAACGCTTTGCTGAACAACAACTCCGTTCCTAATAAAACCCTTCTACCGACCAACAACATTCTTTCTGATGAAAACCTTTCACCAACCAACCCTTGTCTTTCTAACGAAAACCATTCACCCCCTAGCAATTCTGCCCCCAATAAAAATCTTTTGCCAACCAACAACTCTCTTTCTGATGCAAACCCTTCGTCAACAAATAACTCTCCCTCCCGCAAAAATCCTTCACATGCGAATAACTCTTTTCCAAATCAAAAACTATTAGATCCTATCATAGCTCATGCGCATGGCGACCAGCGCCCCTATTTAGAAGAAAATTGTTAGATTTCGGCGCTTTAATTGAAGTCAATTGTCTCTCTCTGAATAGTAATCTTTTCTATTAACGTAACTTTTGTTTTTAATTATTAACGTAACTTCAAATATATTTTTTTTATTGATTACATTTGAATTACTGTAATTACTGGGAATTGTTTTATTCCTAGGGTCTTTGGTAGGGGCCACGAACCTCCCTACTTCTTCCATAGGGGCTACAAAGCGTCCCTCTTAGTTGTTTTGGTAGAGGATACGAACCATCCCTATTTCTGTTTGGCGGGTGCTAAGAAGCCACCCTATGAATTTTTGTATGTGAGGACAAACTTCCTCACGAAGTTTTGAGTAAATTTGATTTAATTATTTTGCGGGGGCAAAAATCGCCCCAAATTCTTATTTCTTCGGAAACAGCATTTGTAACAATTCTTGTCAACACCAACTGTAAACCCTTTTTTTTTATCTGTAAATATATGTACAGTGGTAAATGTATTCCGTTTTTCTTTTATCCAGCTCACTGCGCCATATGTTTTTAATTTCTATTATGAATAGCAGGTTTGTTGTGTGAGAAGCAGGTCCCTAGACCAACTAGGCGACTTCCAGTTTGCGTCGGTGTAAAAAACTGGTGGCGTCCAATAGAACCTACCCAGCCTAACTGAGCTGAGGGCTAATTTGCAACGCGCTCTACTACACCTGCTTCCCTCAGAACACCCTGTTGTTCCTGTGTTTTCCTCTAGAGTACCTTTAAGAGTGATTGTAATGTTTTCAAGTTAAGCGGTAAGTACTTGGTCAATGATACTCATCATAGTATCTTTGACGGTTTTTAATCAAACACTTTTTTTTTGAACAAAGTGCGTCGCACCACATAGCGGAAGAACGAAAATAGATCTTCTGAATCAAGGTAAATAACTAAGAAAACAGGCGTTCGTGAATAAACTAATTATTAAAACAAATACTGAGTCTGTGACAAAAATTGACCTGTCACAAGGTTAGGATCGGTTTTGAATAAAACAAAACTATTTTTTTAGTATGTTCGCCGTGGATGTTTTAATTTTAATCAGATTATAACTTACTTCGTTTTTATCAAGAATCAAGAGAGTTCTTCAGAAGTTATTCCACTTTATATTTGTAATTAAATAATAATATTTAAAAACCCAATACGGCATTTCTTTAAAAGCGTACAAGTGCACTGCCGGCCGCTGTCGCCGCCGCGTTACCCGTTACCATGAACGGATGCGCCTACTATACAGTATACAAAACACACATTTGCAGCGGTAAGTAAAACAGGAATTAAACATTAACAATATGGTAAAATTAGAGCTAACAATAATTATTTTAATCTTATTAAATGTAAAACAAAGGATAAATGTTTTTTAAACATAAATTTTATAAAAATATTCACAAAAATCCAAGGTGACCTTTTTTCAACAACATATTTTCGCCTAATCCTGTATTATAAGTTGACAAAATTTATATTTTAGACGTATTTTTTTATTATCTTTAAATTCGGTCTCTTGAAAAAAATTCATATTATGATTATGAGATGGCGGACAGGTTTTTCGAGTGTTTCAACAATCGGAGCAATGGGGACTTTTAGTATGTTGAAAGATGGCCCTAACACTATCAAATGCCGTGGGTTTCAGCTTTATGTTATTTTTTTCTATTTCACAAGAGTAACAGATTTTTAATTGCACTAGCCTAAAATTGGTCTTGGACGTTTTTGAGAACAAATTGTTGGAAAAAGGTATACAATTGTAGCGAAACATCCCACAATGTCTTTTCAGTGTTCACAATTCTTTGTGTAAACCCAACCGTACTTGATGGCGGAAGCAGATGCTACTGCTTTTCCAACAAGTTTGGCAAAATTTCTAATTGTTATATATTTTTTATTTTCAATTTTACATACATATATTATTGTTATCGCCCTGCATATTGGTTGCATCTGCAGCCCTGCATCTATCGAAGAGTCTGCTGTGCTTTATATTTGTTATGAATTAGGATTATACGCCAGCACGTGAAATACGATACCCGTCTCAAGTGCTGGCTAATGACTTTTGGGTGTTTGGTAAAGGAACGGCCGATAGGCATTCTTTTTACGAATTCCGTGTACTATAGTAGAGGTGTATGATGCTTCCTGAGTTTCCGCATGCGCAGTAGGGTCGACCTTGAACGCGCAGGTGTGCTATTGATATGTGGCCTTGATATGCGCAGGTGTTATTCTAAGGTCAAGGTCAATAACTTGGCCTTGAACGCGAGCAGATGTTTCTTTGTTTGGTGATGGCCAGGTGGACGACGCTTATTTCAAGGTTACATTTGCGGTGTATATTTTCAATGAATGCGAGCAGCTGTTTCTTTGTTTGGTGATGACCAGGTGTACGACGCTTATTTCAAGGATACATTTGTGGTGTTCTTTGTTTGGTGATGACCAAGTGTACGACGCTTATTTCAAGGTTACATTTGCGGTGCATATTTTCGAGGTCGCCGGATGTATTCCCCCCACCCTAAATAAATACTTGATTTTGGATTATTTTCTTATAAATATGGCTCATTTCGAAAATAGCTTTCATAGTCACACATACATCGTATGCGTTAACTGTTGCTTTGACATATAAAGTATTGTGTTTGTGGTGTATTCTACAAGTGTTTATTCAAGGTACTTGACATTAATTGTTTTTATTGCATTTTAAATCATGAGCATTTCAAAGCAGACCATAGCCGAAATTAACAATATGATAAACCAAGATATTAAATTTCTGGAACGTAGAAAATTCTCTACATTAACGGTGGGCAAAATTTATATGAT
Organism: Philopedon plagiatum; assembly: GCA_963971165.1. Taxonomy (NCBI): domain Eukaryota; kingdom Metazoa; phylum Arthropoda; class Insecta; order Coleoptera; family Curculionidae; genus Philopedon; species Philopedon plagiatum. The sequence continues at coordinate 1,428,961 of OZ020196.1, read as the reverse complement.
AAAAAAAATTAATTCTTTGACTTCACGTTTTGGAAAAGCTATTGTCGTCAAATTGTTTGATCCAACACATAAAGCAACATTTGAAACATTTTTACCATCACGCGTAGCTGAAATTCTGACAGAGGATACTATTGAAATGATGAATAACTCCGGTGATCAGTACACCTTAACTTATTTGGGGCAAAGCTCACATGTATTTTCTGGAGGTAATACTAGAGCGTTGTTAAATTTTGGTTGTTTGTAATATTTGTTGGTTAGGCTATTTTAATGTTGATTTAAAATGTAATAAAATAGTTCTTGTTAAGTATATATCGAAAAACACACAGTCACACACAATCACATGTCCATTATTTTCTATTTAAGATGTGTGACTGTCCCACTGTCATTGAAAATCGAGATATGTACATTAATTGGTTATCATGTAAATTAAGAGAGCTGGCTGAAGAAATACTACACTTTGCAAATTATGGTAAATCCGATGTGGGTTTTAGTGAAAGTCAGTATAGGAAGTATATGAAAGACGCTGTAAATTTCACGGCTGGAGCACATATGTGCGAGAAATACCTATATGGGACCATTGATCTGGACGAATTTTGCGCTGGAATGATAAATGAAGAATTGGGAAGCTACCTATTCGAAGTGCCTCATTTACCCGATGAATTAGCTACAAAATATGGTTTGGCTCCCGCAGATGATACCACTACTCTTGATGACCTTGGAAATAAAGCAGTCACCAATGAAGTTGATAGTAAAGCATTGGCTACCGTTAGCGATGACGAAATGGAGTGTGTTCAAGAAGATGAAGAAAATCTTTAATTCATTGTATAATATAATAACATGAGATGTTAAATAAATGATTATGTACCTAAATTATTGTTTAATTTTTTTATAAATAGGCAACCTTCACAAAAATCACATCAGTTTAAGCTAAAAATGGGTCGTGTTAACAACACAATTGATAAATTTGGGCGCCAAAAATTTAATGACCAAAATCACATTGTTCTTGTTGGACAACCAGGAGTTGGATTTAGATTGACCGATGATGGTCAATATGATATACAAGGGAAATCTCTAACTAATGTAGCACCACCAAAGAATCCTGGGGATGCCGCTAATCAGGAATATGTTCTTGAACAAAGGCGTGAAATTATTAAACGACTTAGTGAATTAGTGAATAATGATGTTTTGGAATATGTTAGAAAAGAACTTAATGAAATGAATAAAAAGCTTGCTCAAGAGGCGAATGAAGATTTTTTGCAATCTGTTACAAAAAGACTTAAGGAAATCGATTCAAAATTGTTGAATCAAGAAAAAGCTATTCAGCGTATACGTATTACGCGCATGTAGATAAAGAAACAAGTCTATTCTGTGTATGGTGACCTCGATTTTACATGGGATATGAGAGTGGAGGGATTTGAAGGTCACCTAACAGATACAAATAGAGGCACAAACATTTCTTGTTTCAGTCTGCATTTCAGTACTTCCAGAATACTGCATAGTAATTTATTTCCTCAAAATGCAGTCACCAAAAAGTGAACGTCAAATTGTAGTTGTTCGCCCATTCTCTGTAAATGGTCGTCAGATGTGTGCCAATTGCGAAAATTGGGAATTTATTAGTTTAATAATGGGTTTCTGTGAATGATGTCAAAATGAGTACCATAAGAAACATGGGATGAAATCACCGCAACAAATATCTCGTGAAAATTCTAGTGAATCTCTGCAAAGTCTCGCTGTCTCAGTGGGAGGTTCATCAGAACATAATAATCACGATACGCCGGAATTCAGCCAAGAAGGGCAGCGCTGGATTTCTTCAAGCAATTTTGAAGATCTCGAAATAATTAACGAATCACCGCAAAGTCCTGTTTTCTTAGAAGGAGGAGGAGGAGGAGTAGGGGGAGGAGGTTCATCAGAACGTAATAATAGTGAGACCATGGAATTCGACCAAGAAGGGCAGCGCTGGTAATTTCGAAAAATAGAGACAATTTAGATATAGTGTAAAAGTTTCTTATGATAGTCATGTAATTTTAAATTTATGTGAATAAGTGCGTTTTTCTAATGATAGTGTGGATGTATTATTTAAATCTTAATACAAATCTTTTTGTACTAAATATGTTTATTATTCACCATACATTTGAATTAACAAATCGCTCTTGATATATATTATTTCTGTGGTTCCGTTCTAAAAACCTCGCTAGCATTACATCCATTTTTCCAATTCTCCTTTGAAAACGATATCTATCAAGTATTAGTTGCTGAAAATTACTTTGTCTGGCTTGTCTATATGCAAAACACCAAACAGACATACGGTGGATAATATTTCTTTCTTCATCAAATCTTACTTGCTTCATGGTGTATTGTAAAATGAATTTTTATTAGTTATGTCATTTATATATAGGCTGAACATAAAGAGAGTGAATTAGTTTTACTTTAAAATGGGTCGTGCTAACAACACAATTGATAAATTTGGTCGACAGAAAACTCCTGTTTGTAACAACGTATCGCGAGGGTTGCCCGGAATCGGATTTAAACTTACTTCAGATGGACATTTTGATATAGAGGGAAAATTATTAAGGAATGTTGCCCAACCGATAAATGATAATGATGCTGCTACCAAAGAATATGTCCTTACGGAAGTTCATCAACTTGGTTCGCAGATAAATACCATACTTAGTAATGTGCTAGTACCAGTTTTTCAAAAAATGTTTGAAGATGATGAGCCCAAAATTACGTACCTTAAGGAAAAAATGTATCAAATTCACCCACATGCTGCACGGTATACTACAACGAAGATAAAGGATCCAAAAAAACCAAAATGGAAACCAACCTAGATAAAGTTCTATTTAAAAACATAATTATACTGTTAAATTGAAAATAAAACGCATAATTATGAAAAGCAATGTTTATTATTATTATTATTATTATTATTTATAATGCATACATACGTAACGTAAAACCTATTTGATAATATTTATACAATATCTGATTTGTCTATCCAACAATTAAATTGATTTGGAAAACCTAACCATTTTACAAATAATTGATCGTTTTGATTTTTCTTGCGTTTTCGAAGAATTTTCTCAACTAAATAAACACCAGGGCTAGCTGTCTTTTGCAGTTCTGCTTCGTAAAAACATCCTTTAATAGGTTGACCTTCTAATGATTGCAGCAAGTATGTAGGTGGATTTGTAATATTAACTTTTGCTATTTCAAACAGTTCCGTTGACCACGAAGGCGTATATCCTTTGTCAAATACACCTTTGTACTTGCTAATGCGAACAATGTCACCCAAATGGATTTTTTTTTCTTCGGAACAATTTTCAAATAGTCATATGCTTTAATAGGGGTATCCTCTTTTACACTGTTAGGCTTCATTCCAATGGTGCGGTGTTTAGTGTTATTATAGGTCTTCGTTATAGCTGGTAATATTTGTAACCATCTGTATGAACCTCTAGCCGAGAATTGTTTATATAACTTATTTTTCAAAGTTCTTATAACACGCTCAACAATTGCCGCTTTTTTCGTGCTATATGTGGAATAATGGTTTATATTATATTTTTTCATGAGTGCTTGAAAGGTGGTATTATAAAATTCCTTTCCTTGATCACTCTGTAAATTGTTTGGTGCATAGGATGCTTCTTCAATGATGCTTTTCATGGCATTCGTAACTTCAACACCGGTCTTATTCTTAACTGCTTTGGTGTACACGAATTTGGAGTAACAATTTATACATACAACAATGTAACGGTAACCATCATTGTCAGTAGCATATTGCTGCATTTCCGCCAAATCAATTTGCCACAAATCTCGATATCCTTTTATGACCGTACGTCTTCTAACAAAATTTTTTCTTGCTGTCCTATGTAATTCATTTACGACTTTAATTTTTTCTCGGCTAGGATCCATATTATAAGGTTCCACGTCTTATCAGACACTGAGGATGGTAACTACGTGCAATACTTAATATATTATTCCATCTTCTCGAAGCTCTTCCATAATTGACATAATCTCATTATCATGCCCGGTATGTCCAGCTACTTTTGACCCCCACAATAATCGTAATCTATCCACTAACTCCTTAGGTTTATTCCAATAAACATATTGAGATGATTTCGACGATAAGCGCTTTTTTACTGGTAGTTGGATTTTGTTGTCGCCTTTTTTTCTTCCTACACCACCACCACCCAGTTTGGTTCCCATAATTAGCGGTTTTATGATTCGTAAATATTTCCTCCATCGGGTTTCCCTTAAACCACGTTTCTTGTCATAACCGTCGTATGCCGCATCCGTCAATTTCAAAATGGTTTTGTATTTTTGAAGTACACCTAGACTAATTTCGTGTTCATTATCTGGACTGGTGGATTTTTTAGAAAAATCAAATCGTAAAGCTCAGCCGTTCCATCGAATTCAGCAACGTTTGTTTTGTTCTTGTATAACACCATCTTTCCGTTTGTTAGAAAACGAACCACCAAGTTGCCAATATATTTTGTTGATTTATTTTCTTTTTTACCAAAGCGTACACCATACACGGTATCATAATGAGATGGCTCCAATTTTAATCCATTTAAATAATCTTGAATAGTTTTTGCGGTTGAACTGCTACCACTTGATGTGTGTGGTGATGTGTAAGATGATGTTATCGTTGATGGGGAAGGGGTTTCGAACAGTGACTCACGATTTCCACGTTTTGGTGTAGGAATTTGTGTTTTTTGCGAAATCGGTGTAGATGTTTCAAAATCCGCTTCTGTTGGATGTTCTTCAAACATTTTCTCTATTCCCACCGAGCTGCTGCTGCTACTCCGACTTTGTGGTTTAGTCGTAGTACTTGATTTTTTAGTTGCGTACTGTTGCTGCTGCTGCTTTACGGCTTTAGATATAGATTCTAGTGGTTTAGAAACTGGTTCATAAAACTTTTCCAAATCATGTTCATTCTGCACTTTAGCTGCTTTAATTTGTTTAAATTTTTTTCTAACCGCATTTGTAGTTTCCAGTAGCTTTCGTTTTAATTCGATTTCTTCATTCATGATGCTTTCAAAGCACCGTTCAACGATGAAATAATTATCCAAGTTATTATTATAGGACTATATATCTATCGAATCCCTTGCGGTATCTGCCCGAATTTACATCACTATCCTTGTCAATAACTAAAAAACCATATTTATTATCCCAACATTTAGCACACATCTCTTGAAATTGTGTAAACGTCAGGTCGGGTGAAACGTGATCGGAAAATATATGTTTCATATTCATCTCATCTTGTTTAAACATAATAATGAAGTTGGCATTATCCCGGACGAGCTGCTTAGGAACACGAGAATACGTTTGCGCCAAGTAAAAGGCATCCACATTTTTGTGACGTCCCATGCTAAAATACGATCTTATAACGTCCTGTTTCTCACACATAACGTCATCAAAAATAAATATTGAATTAGGTTTAGCATCCGACGGTTCCACAATGTTATTTGCGTCGCTAAAAGTGTAGTAGCCAAGACCTTTGATTGGTGATAAAATTTTCTTTAAATATTCATATTTTGGTTGATAGAGCGACTTTGAGTAGATATAAACATTTTCGAAACGCAGTCCCGAGGGGTGAGTAAGCAGCGAAATCATAACATTTGTTTTTCCACAGTTTGAAGGTCCTATTAATAATCCACGAATAGATGACGGTAGCAAAGGACCATGTCTTTTAAATAATTTTTGTTCTAGTCCAGATCCGACCTTTACATCGAGATTATCGACGGGAAGTTTTTGTTTAAGATTGACGATACGCATCTTAATAAAATCTATATTTTATACTGAACTTTCACGTAAACTATCATTCAGATGTCGCTCGTCAGACGAAGTAGACGGTCTCGTTTATCAAGTAAGACTGGAAGCGGTATTGTTAATTCAGTAATTAATAGGCTACCGTTCGAGTTACATATTCCTGGCTATCAGTATTGTGGGCCCGGGACGAAAGTAGTAAAACGTGCGGCAAGAGGAGATCAAGGAATTAATTCTCTGGATGTCGCATGCAAAAAACACGATTTGGCCTATTTGCGCAATAGTGAAAGTTTAAGTGCTCGCCACCAAGCAGATCACGAGCTCGAGCAAAGCGCGTGGAAAAGAGTAAAATCTAAAGACTCTAGCGCTAGTGAAAAAGCTGCAGCTTGGTTGGTAACCAACATTATGAAAGCGAAACAACGTTTTGGTATGGGTGTATCATCATCATCAAAATCGAGAAAAGCATCCACTAGAGGTAAACGTCGCTTCCAGCGCCGCCGCCGCCACACTAAAGGTAAAGGCGTTGGTAAACATAAGCGAGTACACAAAATAGCTTTTGGATCATCTATTAGACGACCCGTTCGATCAGAATTGTTAAAAGCTGGTGGGAAAAAACTTATCGAGAAAAATATCATGAAAGCATCGAAAATAGCTGCAGTAGCTGCACGTAAATCCCTAAGAATGGCTGGTGGTAAACGAAAAATTCGCACGCCTAGAATCATTCCAATTCCAAAGACTGGGGGGATATTACCGTTAATACCAATATTTGCAGGACTATCGGCCTTAGGTTCATTAGCTGGTGGTGTAGCTGGCATCGTGCGTGCCGTAAAAGCAGTAAAAAAGTCGACTGCAGAAAAAATAGGTACCGGCTTACATCTAAGTTCAAGAGGAAATGGATTATATTTGAAACCATATCGCACAGGTTTGGGATTATATATAAACAACGACAAAAATAAGAAATCAAAAAACTAATAGAATCCCTACCTCAAAGACCACTATCCAATATTGATATAGAAAAGTACGCCTTAAAAATGAAAATACCACACTTTCGAGGCGTATATATGAGAGATTCATTACCTATACGCGGTCCCAAACGTTATGAGGCCGCCATTATAAATTTGGATAGTATGTCGGGTGTAGGGACTCATTGGGTAGCATATAGAAAAAGCAATTCTGATGTAACATACTACGATAGTTTCGGTGATTTACCCCCACCTATGGAATTGATACGATATCTGCAGATGGGTTCCGAAGCGACGAAGAAAATTTACTATACATACGACCGTCAACAAGAATTTGGAACAGTCTGGTGTGGACATTTGTGTTTGAAGTTTCTTTTACAATCGTAAAAAGTATGTCTTTGACACCCCAAATGGAACGTGACAACTACACCAAAATGTTGCTATCACTTAAAGCATATCGTGAAGTCGGAGGATTACAAAAAATGACAGCTGAACAGTTAGAAAATACGCCCAAAGAAGTGTTGATCGCATTAGCTCCAAACGAAATAGCACTAGTTTGGGATAGGTTACCTAATCATCTAAAAAGTGACGTCGATATATTGAAATATCAATACTGTTTCGAACATTATAATAGCAATAATTCAGATTCGGATGAGGGCGATGGACCGATACCAAAAACATATTTTGTTGTTATTGCAAAATTAACGATGTGAATATAAAGGCAGAAAACAGTTTAAAAACGCCCAAAGGAATAAAGCAACACTTCAGCTTAAATCCATTTAACTGTTGCAAACAGCAATAAAATAGCTACACAAATAGTTTCGTCGTCAGTCATGTCTTACACATTCACTCTAACAGGACATAAAAGTGTCTTAAGTGCGGATTTTTACCCACCCATCGAGTTAAATACAACAGGCAAATATGGAGTTGCACTACTGGGATTTTACACATATAATTCGATTTTTAATATCGACGAAAGCAATAATTCATTCAGCCATTTGAAAACAGTGATACCAAAGCATTTAAGGATTCCACCAGGAGCTTACGAAATTAATGAAATAGCAAAAGCCATGTACACCGCTTTAAAAGAGTCATGCAATGAAGTTGGTACCGATTTATTTTCATTAACAGCCAATAATAATACGTTAAAATGTGAGCTAAAGTCAAAATATAGCATCGATTTTCGAGGTAGTAACAGTATCGGCAAAGTGCTCGGATTTGGCTCTGTATTGCTGCAAGGTGGACAAAGACACGAATCAAGTACCATCGTGGACATAATGAAAGTGCGCATCGTACGTGTGGATTGTAATATAATTTCCGGAGCATACCTGAATTCTTTGGAAAGTCATACGTTATTTGAATTTGATATTGACGTCGAACCCGGTTACAAAATCTCCAAAGAACCGCAAAATAATATTTATATGCCGATAATGCCGGATGGTCGTCAGTTTATCGACAACATTACTCTACGCATCTTGGACGATAGCGGTGATTTGATCGATTTTCGAGGTGAGAAAATTATAGTTAAACTAGAGTTGAAAAAAATCGGATAATGGGTTTTTGCTTTAACCGTCAACTGCATAAGCTGTCAACAATTCAAGATTCAGTTAAATGACATAAAAGTAAGCAGACAACACAGTCAAGGTTCACTCGCAAGTCAGACGGACGATCGAAAACACATCCGCACAGCAATCGCCAGCTCTCCGTGAAAGATTGCAAATTTCTACAATCGATCGGTTTGAAAGTGAGAAAAATTAGAAAATGATGGCCGCTAGCAGTGACAAAATCGAAGTTTTTACCGAACCCATTTTTGATAACTCCATTATTAGTTTTCAAGAACACACATATAAACCTTACGGTTCTCCAACATTCCGCAATTCCGATGAAATTCGTATACCTGTACACTTTCAAGATATCATTTTGGATATATCGGATAGTTACATTTACATCGAAGGAACATTCAAACCCAAAGACGTTACTAAAAAATGTTATCTATCAAATAATGCCATCGCCTTTCTATTCGACGAATATCGTTATGAAATGGGAGGGGAGCAAGTTGCCGTCGTTCGGAAACCCGGAATTACTACAACGATGAAAACTATGGTGTCATTGGGTGCCGCACAAAATAGAGCTCTCATGGCATGTGGATGGGGTCTAGACGAAGCAAATCAAGGTATACTATATTCCACAAGTAACGTGTTCTCCGGCAAGCTTCCTCTAAAATATCTCATGGGTTTCGCAGAGGATTATTCAAAGGGTATTTTTAACGTCAAGCAAGAGTTGATTTTAATTATCGCCCGCACTTTCAACAATTGCTATATCGGGGAAGTAGATGCAGACATTTCAATTGAAAAAATTGAATGGAAAATTCGTCACATTATTCCAGACGATCGACAGAAGTTAAAGATATTATCACGCATGAATAAAGGTGGCAGTAACGCAAACGTTCCAATGGCTTACCGTAAATGGGATCTTTACGAGCTACCTTCTTTGAGAGAAACATCGTCAGACGTATGGGCCTTAAGAACTAGCAGGAGTCTCGAAAAACCGAGATATTTGATTATCGGTTTTCAGACAACTAGCTTTACCGACAACAGAGCAAAAGATAGCACACAATTTACAACGGCCGATATAAGTGATATTAGGCTCTATCTGAACTCTGCCGTATTTCCCTACGAAAGATGGAATTTAGATTTTTCAAAGAAACTGTATGCCGCAGCCTATTATAATTATGAGAATTTTCAAGCTAGCTACTACCAGCGAGAACTGAGCGATCCTATGATGAGTTTTGCCAACTATCTTAAAAATCCGTTATTCGTAATAGATTGCAGTCACCAACCAGACGCGGTCAGGACGTCCACAGTGGACGTGAAATTGGAGTTCGAAACACGAAAAAATAAATTTCCTAAAGACATTAAAGTGTACGCGTTAGTTATTCACGATGCATTTTTTAGCTACAATATACTTAATGGTTCTGTTACTAACAAATCAATACATTAGTTTGAAGTTATGTAATTCTCCAAATTATGTATTTTACATATTGAAAATAAACTTATAAAGGACATATTTGCGTTTTATTTTTACGATTGGCTTATTTTAATACTTGAAATGTGGGGCTTTGGTAAATAAGGTTATGAGGCGAAAAATAGAGCGAAATTTAGGAGAGGGGTGGGGAAAAGAAAGTATATAAGACGTGATGTCGAAAATGGAATTCACTCGAAGCCAAGATGTCGTCAAGTTCAGACAATGGATATTCCAGCGATGACGACCAGGCAGTGGTACATAATGCGCAACATAGGGGTGTACGCCGCATGCGTAGGTTGAGACCTAGATATTGCATCTTGTTCAACTACGTAAAATGTGGTCCCTTCTCCCCCTTGTGTATGTACTGTGTCACAGGATTTAGGCGACAGATAGGTGCGAGGTTCATATCGGGCCATTATACAGTCGGGACACGAAGTGAATGGCTGCGGAACCACTCGAGGTGTCGTCGGTGTCGGGATAGACTGTTTTCCGTCGCTCACCTTATTTGCAATAGGACTTAAATTCCTATTACAAATAAGGACCCTCAAATAACAACCATGCCTGCCCCCTGACAAAATCAGTCCTTTTCAGGACTACAGAATATTTGATCGTAGTTTGTAGTTAAACACTATGTTTCCTAAGGAAGATATTTCTCGAAGGAAAAATTGTGTTACTTTTGGTGAGAGATGCATTATGCGTTTAAATCATACATAGATAGCGAGAGAAAGAGCATTTGCAAGATTTAGCTTGTAGTTTTTATGTATGATAAGAACGCATATGCCTCTAGTTATTCAAAGTGACATAACTTTCTATCAAGAAACATATTTTAAAAAATAAATTCACTCTGGGTTGATACGCTCAAAAAGATACATCAGAATTTTTGTCGTTTCACATAGAACGTTGGCAAACCTGCTCTTAAGTATGACAAAAACAGACGTATCCTTTCAGTGTAACAAAATATTTCAAACAAGAAATCTATTCTATAGGAAATATTTTGTTACTCTGAAAGGATATGTTAGAACTGCTTAGCCCCACTCTCACCCCCCACCATCCTAAATGCTTTTAAAAGCGGGAGCAGCCATCACAATTTTCATTTCTCAACCAGCCATGAAGTGGGACAGGCTGATGTTAAGGACGACAAGGGAGTCCAAAATTAGCGACTATTGGGAGGCTTGGCGTTTAAAAAACGCGAATAAGCCAACGGCTATCGTACAGCCGATCCCAAGACCGCAACCACCACCGGAGCCGGCTCCAACAGAGCCCGTGGAAGTGGTGGAAGGACCACAGATGCTGCTGGGTCCTGAAGAAAGGGCGGCTCTCTTAGAAGAGCTAACGGCTCGTCGCCGGAGCCGTCGCAGCACTCGGCTGGAGGTGCGAAGACGGCGAGCTGCACCGCGATCGGTGCAGATCGCGAGAGGGGAACAACCACTCTAGGTTTCCCTCTCCAACCCACCGCGAAAACGGCCCTTTTCAGGGCCACAAAAGATTTGATCGTAGTTTAGATATTCTTAGTCACTTTGTGTTTGACACTGAATCGGTGAAAAAATGCAAAGATGACCAAGGATGACATTTTCAGGACGTTTGAAAATAGACGTTGACATTTTTGCATAACTCTTTTCGATAATTTACCTAGAAGTGTCTAAAACTTATTTTAAGTTAAAGGTCCAAGATCCGTTAAGATTGTTATTTTTCTAACTTAAAAATTGTATCCATTGAGTTATTTCCGAGACGTATATTTTTGGAACTAAAAATCGATATTTGTCGACCCACTAAGATTTTTATTTTTGTATATTTTTAACAAAAAAAGCAACCACATTAACCCTTATATAACAAAAATATTTTTATTTCGGATCAAAGCAATGACAACAAGCACATAACTTGTGGGTTTGCTCAGGTTTGCTTGGGTTTTTTTAGCCAATACAAATAATAAGAATTTTGTTATTAATATTATTATTATTATTTGATAGTTCAAGGACATTTCAGAACATTTGACATAAAACTTTATGATCAAAATGATCAGACTAATCAAAATTTCAAGAATTATGGGGTTTGATCAGGTTTGCTCATGAATAACGGGAGAAGTGTAGCTCAGATCGAAAAAAGTTATAGGAAAATATTTTAGAGTAAACTTTTTGTGATAGGAAATGACTTTTCAATATTTAATTTGGAAAAATTGAAAAAGACATTTTTCAGATTTCTAATTAATTCAAAGGGGTAGTATAGGGAAGCTGTGGGGAATAGGGCGAAGGCATGAGGGATGGGTGGCATAATCGTTTTTAAATAAGACCCGAGTGATTTGAGTCATTAAAAGTAATAAGAGGTCGGTCAAAAAAGACCTAGAGAGCAGGTATGTATTTTAGGGAAAACAGGGAACTATGAAAAGATAGTCAGATCCAAACTAATGTGAATTGTACAACTTGACTGTTATTCCGGGGTTCGGGGGCGACGCCCCCAAACCCCGGGGGGGCACGAAGTGGCCACCCCGGGGTTTTTCGAGGTTTTTGGGGGTCTTTAGGGGTCTTTGGTGCAATTTTAGACCTTCCAAAACTGAATTTTATATATTTGTTTTTCTTATATCTTTGCACGTAAAACACCCTTCAGCGTTTAAGTTTGTCATCTCCTAAGGGTTCTATCATATCTTGGTAGTCGTCACAGATTCGCACCATCAACCCCTCCTGTACTTTTAGCAAGGGTGGGGGAATCTGAGGTCTTTAAAAGCAGCTCGACTCGACTGCTTACTTCATTACATTCGCTCATCCCAACATGGCATCATCAGATGATGATGGATACTTAAGCGATGATACTCCTAGGAATTTGGATAATTGGGCACTTAGACAGAGGAAAGTTTTCCCCGTCCGATCCCGCCGGGTGTGCAAGACCTTAAACCTGGTGATGGTGGGTGATGACGGCTGGTGTATTGGCTGCTATGCCGACTTGGAAAACAAGTCGGCTGGTGACCAATTCTTCAGTGGTCATGTAACCCAAGATTTCGGTAGTCGCGCGCACATACCGAACTGTAAAGGTTGTGGAGTAGCTCTTGGTACTCTACAACATAAGAGTGCGTGCCTTATTTGTAATCGAGCCTGATTACAAATAAGATATTATACCTTGAAAAACGGTCCTTTTCAGGGCCACAGAATGTTTCATCGTAGTTTTAGTTACCTAATGCCATAGTATATGTGGCGTTAGATAGAAAATTATATAAGTCCAGTTGGATCGAATATAATTTTCTTTGCAAAATCCGTGCTTTTCAGGACCTCAGAATATTTTGATCTTACTTGTATTTATCTAATGTCACGACATCTGTGACATTAGATAGAAATTATGTAAGTCCAGACAGATCGAGTATAAGTTTCTTTGTCGGTCGCATTTCCAGAACACAATTACACCATTTTTGAGAACTAAAAGCAGTTTTCGACAGTGAAGTCCGCCAGTATCATTTTTGGATGGAGGGCATTTGTATAATAAACTCTAGTTTGTTGGCGGTGAAAAGGTGGGGATGGAGTGGTGGAGGGGGTAGATTATCTCTATTTAAACGGTTGCGAGCGGGTCACAGAATCACTTCATTTTTAAATCTTAAAGTACGAAGATATAACTATGGATTTCGAAAGACCATTGAGTCGCGGTTCATCGGTTTTTAGCGATGATACCGTTGACATGAATGATGTCGATATGGATGACCTACTCTTGGACATCGAACGACTTCTAGACATCGAGGCAGAAGATATGTTTAATTCCTGGGAAGATGAGCGGGCGGTCGAAGAAGCAGATGTGGGTCTGGAATTGCCAAACATGGATTGGCAAAGTGGGGAGTTGTCGGCTGAAGACATGGAGCCAGACTCCAGCACTGATTGGGTGCCACCACCGCCGCCGGAAGATCATGACGGTCCGGCCGATTCATCCACTTGGTGGATCACGGACCATCAGGATGAAGATGGTCAAGCTGATTCCACCAACTGATCCCGGAACCATGCCCTCCCCGACCTACCCCGACAAAATCAGCCCTTTTCAGGGCTACAAAATATTTGATCGTAGTTTGTAGTTGATTCATATCACATCCCAAGTAACATGATATTTCTCAAGAATTAATTTCTTTTGGAAAATATTGTGTTACTCTATAAAGACAGGTTGGGTTGGGTTCTTACCATACGTTAGAACTAGCTAAATTTCTAGTAAGTTCTCTACGAAAATGCTGAGAGTTTGGTCTATTATCTTACTTGTAGTAAAATTCACATTTTATTACAAATAAGATGCATGTTCTCAGGCTTTGTAACGGGTAGCCTCTCTTCACAGACATAACACTTTATCGCATACTTAAGTTGTGTGCATCTAATGATTACACACCTAAAGTTACGGCCCTACATTTTTTCGTCTATTCTTTTTTCTATTTTGCATTTTTATTTTATTTTGTGTAACTTTCGCATACTTATTTTAGAAATAAAAAATATTGTTTCATTTAACTTTTTTATTATCATATATACAAAAACATTTTATTTTACTTATATATACACCACTATTACAAAACTAACTTAACTCTATATTTACAATAAAATTCTAAAATTAATTATATGGAAAATTGTCCAATAACTTAAGTCTTTTTCTACACACTTCCCCTTCACTTTTACACTGTTCAATTTTCGCCTGCAGTTCCTTAATCTGTCTCTCGTATTGCGCCACATCACTATCATTCTTCTTCAGTTCATCCACTAGTTTTTGTCTCGCACTAAACGCCGCGGAGAAGGCACACTTCTGGCTTGGAGAAAACTCTTCCATCCAGTCCGGTATCGGCACTTCTGCAGAAGAAGCAGCAGCAGGTTGACGGGGTTGACTAACCGCCTCGAATAGCCGCTTGCACCGCTTCTTTAATGGTTTGCGGTACATTCTACGCCCAACTGTTGGCGATATCGGCGCACTCGCGATCGGCGATTTTTCGTCAGCGTCGGCCACCAACACAATCGGAGGCATGGACTTCGGCGGCTCGGGCATTATCGTGTTTGGGCCTACATTAATGATGACGACCGGTGACAGAGGCTTCGGTGGCTGTGACGTCTGCAAAAAATCGGGGTATTGAACTGGCACTGTTGGTCGCTTGAATACGAATTTCTTCTTCTTCTGTTCACCCTCCATAGCTGCATAAAATTGACTTTTACTGCTGCCGGCTGTCTTTGGCAATTTCAACAGCTTTTCTAGCTTGGTAGTGGGTTGCCGCCTCGCCTTCTTTACCACCACATCACTAATTATGTTAATGCGCCCGCCGTCCTTCTCAGTCCAATTGTTGACGTAATCAACCGCCGAAGATACTTTTTGTTCACCCACATTCACTTCTTCCACAAACGCCGTATTTAAAACTTCGGCATCTTGCCACTCTTCGAATACTCCCGGGGTCAGCAGGTCGAGAACTTCCTGCTCCATCAGCTCAGCTTGGGTACTCCCATCCAAATTGAATGCACTTAACAGCGATACATTCTCGGAATTCATTTTCACTTACTAACTGCACTTAACTGACAACTGTACTTACTCGGTGAACTGTTCTAGCGAACTATGAAATGCTCTGCCTAACAAACCAAATTTATACTTATCACCCCACCATAAACTCCCCCACTCTATCTGACGGTTGATGCTTTGGAGGCCAAACAAGTTAATTCAACTTACAAGGTTGCGTTCTACGGCTAAACGGCGATTCAAGGACATATTTTCAAGGTAATCTTGTGTCCTTACTTCTGTTATTGTTTGTGCTCTCAAGGTTATATGATCCAGACAACCCATATTTATAGACACTCTCTTTCCTTCGATTACTATTATCAGAAACTATAATGTTGCCTGCAGATCAAGATAACAGTCGTCCAGCTGAGACTTTTTCAGGAGCACAAATAATAATTTCTGCTGTTTGCTATAATTGTAAAAGAGAAGTATATATTTGGACCTTAGACAAGGAAAGAGAGGGGACGCGTAACTGTTTGACATGAAGTGTGACCATCCGACACCAGACGGATCCGCTCAGTGGCGTAACTAGAGGTTTTGAAAATTAATTTAATTTTTTCCTTCTTGCTGCAAAAACTGTATGAAATAGAATATTTAAAATAGTGCTATAAAATAAAACAATGTTATACTGGATTTTTTGTAAATTATGCATTTATTTTTGTAATTTCATAACAAAAACCATACTGTACCAAAGAAAAAATCTAAATACACTTACATATTATTATTAGCTTAGACGAGGAAAGAGAGAGGACGGGTAATACAGGCTACGGATATGAAGTCATCTGACACCAGACCCCGGATCACGCCACATAGAATTCTATTCTACGTGTCAAAGTCACATGACTACTCAAACAAAACAAACAACCCATCACATGGCCACTGTCATTAGTGTCAAAATTGCGTAGAACTCAATGCATCGTGATCCAGCACCAGGCTACGGCGGCGTATCATGAGAGGCGATTGTAGACTTTTACCAATTACAATTCTGAAAAGTTATTAAAACTAACTATATAGGTACATAGGCAAACAAATTTAGAAACAATAAATATTAAGTACGCCTAATAAACTGATACAAAAATAAATATTTACATAATACAAAAGTTGTGTAAAGTTATTCTGCTTTTCAAATTAAAATTGAAATAAGCTATATTTCCAGAAGACTTACATCTTATAGACAAAGCAAGAAGGTAGTTCCTATGATACATGATCCTACATACTAGTATTTCATTACAAATAAATATATATAAAAAAATATCTAAAAGTATATAAGCAGACCAACACTAATAAAAGACAAACTCAACAAGGTACACAAACAATACACATAATTTTAAAACTCGATATAATCATATAGGTGTAAAAAAATTAAAATGAGTCATCATAAAATTCAGCAACAGAATAATAAGCCCTGTCAGTCAGCAAATGTCTAACTATTCAAAGACTTTATATTGCTTGGAAGGTAGTTGTACTGCTTGGAAAAACTGTCTTCTAAGCTGTGTTTTTCATGGTGTTTCATCTAACTTTTGTTCCACATTAGGGGCCTTACTATCCCTGGCTGGCACAACAGAAACAGAACAGGAACGCCTCCAATTTCTTGCCTACAACAATACATTTAATTAGCTTATTTCTAGCATATGATACCTACACTAGGTACCTATATTACAAAATAATATTAAAAAATGTTGTATAAAGTCTGGCTTACTTGCTTTGTTTGTGACATTTCCTGGAGATATTTAGGCAGTTCCTCAAATACTGGTGGGTACTGCATCATCTAACAGACAAGTTTTTTCACCAATACTATAAAATAAATTCCAGTCTAAGTGCTTTGAAGAAATTTTATCATTTTTCTAGGACTCCAGTCTGCAACATGCATTTTTTTAAACCCAAAGAGCAAGTCTTCTGGGATCGTTCATGAGGAATCTACAACAAAACAAATAAATTATATATTTAAAAAAAACCTGCTGTACTGACTAATTTACGCACACAAAGTTAATGAAATATTATAAGATTTTTTCCGGATAAAAACATACCCGCCACTGGAAAAAATCTTGCCATTATCATAATTTATATCTTTAATAAGTTGATAATGAATGAAAACATTCAAGCACATTGTTCAAATAAACATAAATAGTCTGTTTTGAAAATGCCTAAATCATCATATTCGAATTGCGTTGATAAATTATCTCATAACAAAAATATTTCGAAAATTGTTTGTCTTGCAACTATGTAACATTTAACTTTTTACCTGTGAAAGGTAATTCCAGGCTCCTTTCTCTCGTTTCGGCTTTTGCAGCCATAAGCAGTACAACCCACCATCATAAATTACTAAAATGTAGTCGTCTTTCATCAAAATTCTGTTCGAAACACCACAAAATATCTTTGATGTCACCGGCAATGTTTGGCACCAAAAAATGGCGTCGGCTCGAATTTCGGTCACACTTGCCATGCGTTAGCTTAAATGAGTGTTACCAGTCCCCTCTCTTTCCTTGTCTAAGATTTGGACTGACCACATGCAATCTTACAGTTACATTGAATTGTTGAGAGTAAGGATTGTTAAGTGTCATTACTGTGGAACGCTGATGTGTCGACGAGGGCCGATTAACAGATCTGATATGTTGAGAAGACAATGGATGCTACGAGAAGTTTACAAGCAAGACATTAATTAATTTTTATTTTTGTAACTTTATTACTATATTGTAAAATAAAACAACATATTATTGAAACAATTATCTATGTATTTTACTATCCTGCGTTATAAAATTTCAACTATTGCTATTACTATAGTGGTTAATAAAACTACGTGACATTCGAGTTAATATTTTTTATTTTTCTAAAACATACACTTTCCAACATTTTTCTAATTTTAACTATTATTTTCGGGTAAAAAACTTTGCATAGCTTGTATTAACATACTTAGGTTATCTTCAGGGTTTGTTTCGTAAAACTTTATGTCTGGGTGCCCCCAAGGTAGAGTTTTTGTTGTTGATGGTATAATATAACGTTTATCGTCGTGGTGAGATAAAGCAACTTTATTAATTATTTCGGTATAAACGTCGTGTTTATAACTTCGAAAGGTTTTCATTTTTCGAAACATCTGACCACCACGTTCTACGCTCTTCCGATAATCTTCCAGGTGAAGCTGTTTTTCAATTACACGTTTTTTTATACCTTTCGCTTTTTTAATTTCGCTACTGATTGAGTTTATGTAATAAGCTTTGGCTCCGGTACCATAAAAACTTATTATTGGATCACCTGGAAATTCATCCTTCATTCTACCTACTACAGACTGACTGTTTTTTATGTTAAAAATATTTCCTTCGGTATAATTGGATGTATCGAATTTATCCGGATTTTCTGCAATTATGCGATAAAAATTGTCGGTGTAAACTTTTAATATTAACGAATCTGTGTCGGTATATAGTAAAGAAGCATTTTTGCCAAATTTTGCTTTAATGAATGAGTAGAAAAAATCATAAATTACTGTTTTCGACATGTCCAGTATGGAAAATCCGATATAAATTGGTTTATTATAAGTTACCTTTAATCGATCCATGTGAATGGCAACGAATTCTTTATTAAAAACCGTAGAACTTTTAAAATAAGGACGAGAAATGAATGCTCGTGCCCCAATTCTATTCCTGTCATTTTCCCATTGGGTAACTGGTTTTATATCACTACGATTCTCCACATTTTCCATGGTCTTGCCAAAAACAGCATTAATGATTAATTTAAAAGTGTCTTTACCAAACTTTGTTGTTGCCCTATTGCGCAAATCTGTATTTAAGTCGATATATGTCTTTAACCATGGGGATTGATTAAATTTTAAAATTCTGTGTGTTTGCATTACCATTAGGCCGTTGTTGATTGCTTGTTTTAATGTTCGGTAATGAATGATGTATTTCTTTTTATCGTTTAAATTCGGAATTAACTTTGAAAATTTTGCCGATTCCGTGGGTGGTACAATATTTTCAACTAAAAAGGGTAAGTCGTAATGGTCATCATATAGCGTATCCGGATAATGAACGTCAACTTCCAAAACGTATCCTTCTGGACCATTATCGTCCACATTCATAATATTTAAATTTAAAATTTCATGCTCTGATAACCATCTAAAGCCGCCAAATGGTAATGCTTGCGACATACTATGACCGTACAGATTTGTTGCATCAAGATAAACAATGAAAGATGATGGTTCGTTAGGATCGTAGTTTGGTACATATATGTTGTTGGCGGTGTGCATCCTTTCTGAACACTGGCTTATACCGCCTCGAATACCTTTTTTGAAAAAATGAACCGTGTCGATATCGGTCAATAGCTCTAACTCTACCTTAGAAATACGCAACATACAATCAAACGAATAACTTGGAAGGGTATGGTACTGTGCGGGATCCAGTTTATACGTTTCTAAACAAGTATCGCGAAACTGTTCAAAAACATCGGTTAATAATAAAACATCAGATTTCAAATATAAATCCGAATAGTCCCCCAAATTCTTACAATTAAATGTGTCCCACACCTTTTTAGCTCTATCATAATCTTCATCGCTAATGTGCTCCTCTGACAAACTATCATAAAACTGATTTTTTGTGGGTAAAGTTGGATGGTTCATTTTCTCCATTGAATCGACAAAACTATAGGGAAAAACACCCTTTTTGCGCATTAAATTAAACTGCTCATTATCAGAAAAATATTTTCCTGTTTCCCTGAAACTACCCACAGCTAATCCATTACCCAAATTTTCCAGTGGCGTTGATAGAAATTTAAAACTATCGATGAACCGCAATTTCAAATATTTTTTCTTTATTGTCCCACTTTTATTATCGACATAATCGTGAACGTAAATACTTTTCGTAAACGAAATATACTTTTCCTTGCTTTGAGCTAAAACATCGATCTTGTCTCCGTGACGACATAACTCTTTAATAAACATGTGGCAATCGTACCCGCTCAAGTTATGAAATAAAATTGGAATAAAATTGGGTAACTTATAATTTAAATTGCAAATCGAATGAGCAGCACCAGGTCTTTTTTCCCAGTTATGTGACAGTGGTCCTTTACTTTACAATTATTATTATTTTCAAAAGGTCGTTCACATATACCACATTTTGTGGCATTATTGAACTCCGCTATTTGGTCCACCGTTAAAGTTTCCATTGCTTTTATATCTCTTAAGTATGTATTGTAAAGAGATCTTAAATCACTTTCAAGTCGAGAAACGAAAACCTGGGCTGCCTCGTTTCCCCGGTAGAGCTCAAATTTTGAAATCGAATCGTCAAAGGAGCACTTGATTAAATACGCAAAAGAATACGGTTCATGTTTGATGCTTTTGACTAAGTAAGAATTTGTGGAATTTGGTTCCACTGTATCCAGCGGTTTAAGCACCGATTCAAAATCCGCGTAAACGACAAACGGTACACGCATTTGCTTTTCTATGTTTTCAAATTTTAATATATTTTCACTTACACTCCTTCCAAATTTATCTATTTTTAAATTTAGTGATGGTGTTAATGAATATTTGTGGTTACAGTCATTTTTTTGGTGTGATATCAAAGATGATGGTGAACTAAAATATATCAAACAACCATCACAAAAATACATTTTATCTCTACGCGATGTAATTTGACTGGAACATAATTTCGATAAGTCTTTTATCCAACAATAATGACTTTTCGAACAACGCGTATCACAAATATGCTCATCATCATCTTTAATACTACAATCCTTTGTTATTAACAACAAGTTTACATGTCTGTTAAGTTTTCTACCCGAATACCTTAATGGACCGACAACTTCATACTTTAACATATTATTCTCGAAAATTTTTTGCAAACCATAAACGTTAACTGAAATATTATTCAATTCTTCAAATTTTGATATATCACGCAACTTTACTGGAAAGTCTATACCTGTAAAATTCTGCAGTCTTGAATAGTGTGGATAAGATTGAATCTGTGATGCCATTCTAGTGGTGGGGCACAAAGCAGACACGATTGACCACGCAAACCAACACTCATCTTGATTAAACACATTGATGATGGCTTTTTTCAATTCGATGAATCGGGGTAACTTTATGTATGAAGATCCACCAAAAGGTTTATACTCATTGATATTTACTTCCAGGTATAGAATTTTTTCCAGAGCCCAACCTACGAAAACAAGAAAGAGTGACATAAGTATTTATTTTATTTTTAGTCGTTAATTTATAACATACCTGAATCTTTTTCCTGAAACTCAGTCGATTGAGTCTTCATGGCTTCCACTAATGATTGATATATTTCTTCCAAATCGCTTCCTGAAGTAACAATTTCATTGCGTGTATTAAATGACTTGCCACTGTAGATATTATCTTGTGTTGGTAAAAGATACCGACCAACAACCACCATATTAACTTTCAAAGCACAACGCACTCTTACTAGGTCACTTACTACCTCTAACACTTTTGCTTTAATTTCATCAAAAAATAATGAATAGTCAGTATGTTCATTATCACTTGATATACGGTATGTGGCAATCCTATTTCTAAAAGCACTGGACACGAGTTCAACATCAGCTGATATTGGTGAACATGCATTACTTTTATGGTGTATTGTTCTTTGATGAGCTGCCGTTCGATTTGCTGGTATGGCTATATTGCAGCAAGTGCAAGTACGCACCTCAGATGTTGATGCCCCATCGTCAACTTTTCGCTGTTTTCCACCATGTATATTTGCAAATCGTGCTACGCACGATTCTCTTTTATGTCGTAACATATTATAACTCTGGGTAAACGATTTACCACAATTTTCACACACGTACGCCATGACTTTCAAATTAACTTGCTTGAACCGTTTTACTCAGCACAATGTTCTATACTAAAATTTAATTCCCCCTACCCTCATATATACCGAACCACATTAGACCCAACCCACTCGATCTTCATACCAAAACATGTTACACCCCAATAATAACTCAAGGTAAACTAACATCACAAATGTAACCTTGAAATAAGCGTCGTACACCTGGTCATCATCAAACAAAGAAACATCTGCTCGCATTCATTGAAAATATGCATCGCAAATGTAACCTTGAAATAAGCGTCGTCCACCTGGTCATCATCAAACAAAGAAACATCTGCTCGCATTCATTGAAAATATGCATCGCAAATGTAACCTTGAAATAAGCGTCGTCCACCTGGTCATCACCAAATAAAGAAACATCTGCTCGCATTCATTGAAAATATGCATCGCAAATGTAACCTTGAAATAAGCGTCGTCCACCTGGTCATCACCAAACAAAGAAACAGCTGCTCGCATTCATTGAAAATATGCATCGTAAATGTAACCTTGAAATAAGCGTCGTCCACCTGGTCATCACCAAACAAAGAAACATCTGCTCGCATTCAAGGCCAAGTGCTTGACCTTGACCTTGGAATAACACCTGCGCATATCAAGGCCAAATACCAATAGCACACCTGCGCGTTCAAGGTCGACCCTACTGCGCATGCGGAAACTCAGGAAGCATCATACACCTCTACTTACTATTTTCCGCTCAATATACGTCTTTTTATATTAATTATATTTAATTTAATTTGTGGTAGTTTACATTATTTAGTATGTTGCGTTGTTTATCTTGTGGAAGGGTCACCGACATATTAACAGAGTTGTAAATATAACCTAAGTATTTTATTGCCTGACAGGGAACAAATATACCTACTCTTATCCTCGTTTATTACAAAACCTAAACTTAATAAAATCATTTTGGTTTCACAGACGTTAAATAAACAAACCTCATAAAATAAGTCGGCCCAAGCAGTAAAAAGTCATCGATGAATACTACGCATAAAAAATCCCTTGCTCTTAAATGGGATAAAACGGGCTCTACTAATTTTGTGAAAACAAACGGTGCTGTGTTGAGACCAAATGGTAAACAGTTATACTCATAAATATTATTTAGAAATTTAAACCTTAGATATTTTCTGTGATTCTTATGAATAGGGATTAGGTGATAGGCGTCTTTTAAGTCAAGCGAGGCAAAATAAGCAGACTTAGTAATTAATTTTATTACTGTTTTATGATCTTCAATTTTAAAATGTTCCGTGTGCACAAATTTGTTTAAGTTTTTTAAATTCAAAATTAATCTTTGGTGTAAGACATATGTTAGAAATAAATTGATTTTTGTGTGGGAGGCATTTGCTAACTGCTCGCACAGATTCAAGTCTTTTGATTTCACTTGACAGAAAAATCATTTCCTTTGATGACCATTTCGGTTTAAGAGGAATATTTCTTTGTTCTGGTTTTTGTAAAAACGAAATAGAATAGCCCTGAACCCAGGAAAGTAAGACTTTATCTGATGTGATACTTTGCCAAGTCTAGCAGGACTGTTGTAATCTACCACAAAGATAGTTTTCCTAGGTCACGAGCAGCTCTCACACGGTCGCCTAAATTGCTGCCAAAAAAACAACCATCAACAGTCACGTCAGTTAGAGTAGTTCTGAGTGACTTATCAACGTTTGGTGATATCAATTTTCGTCGACAGCAGGATTCCTTATAATGGATATCTGAAAGTAGGCGACCAACATCCCCCAATATGCCAAATAGAGTTTGGCATCTCTCCTCCCCCTTTTCTTCCAATATCAGGGTTAGAGCCTTGCCAACTCCTGTAAGTGCTGCCCCCCCCCCCCCCCCCCCGAGTTTGAGTATTTGACAATCTAAGGTCTCTCTGCCGATGTTGTCCTGTTAAAGCAGCCGAAATTGCTGGATTTAGTATTGGGGGCTGCAGCTAAGCCCAGGTTCTCAGAAGGAGGTTCCGATTATTTCATTAGCATCCATGCCGTTTTGCAGAATGCTTTGCCATACAAGAACAATATTTTCGTTGATTTTATCTGATTTGTCCTTGTTTGGATTTACGACTTTACCCAGTAAGGTAATATCTGAAGTTAGGTCGGTTTTACTTTTGTCGCCCCCTGAAATAAAGTAAAAAGGAAAATATATATTTAAGATCATAGGTAACTCTTGACTGAAAATGATTCTACCAAAGCCTGTAGTTTTAGACAGAAATATTTTTTTTTTAATTTTTTTTTTTTGATCAAAACTCGTTGACATGAGTGATGTCGAAAATAAAATATTTTTGCGTCAAAACTCGTTGACGTAAGGGACGTCATGACTTAAGCATTTTTGCGTCAAAACTCGTTGACGGAAATGACATCATAACTTAAGTATTTTTGCGTCAAAACTCGTTGACGGAAATGATATCATAACTTAAGTATTTTGCGTCAAAACTCGTTGACGAAAATGACATCATAACTTAAGTATTTTTGCGTCAAAACTCGTTGACGTAAGAATTTTTGCGTCAAAAATCGTTGACGTAAGTATTTTGCGTCAAGACTCGTTGACGGGAATGACATCATAACTTAAGTATTTTTGCGTCAAAACTCGTTGACGGAAATGACATCATAACTAAAGACTTTCGCGTCAAAGCACGTTGACGCCAATGACGTCATAACTTAAGTATGCTTCCGTCAAAACTCGTTGACGGTAATGTCATCATAACTTAAGTATTTTTGCGTCAAAACTCGTTGACGGAAATGACATCATAACTTAAGGATTTTTGCGTCAAAACTCGTTGACGAAAATGACATCATAACTTAAGTATTTTTGCGTCAAGACTCGTTGACGTAAGAATATTTGCGTCAAAACTCGTTGACGTAAGTATTTTGTGTCAAGACTAGTTGACGGGAATGACAGTACAAATCTTATATTTGCGTCTGTCCAAAAAAAAAATATGTAGCTACTTACATTCGTTGTCTGACAATTCATAATTCACAAGCTGCGGTAGCACCGGCTGAGGTAACTTACTCTCCTGACTGGTGCTCTCGGCGGCTTCAGCTTCAGATAATTCTGACGAACTCGATGCACATTGTCTAATTCGATCCTTTCCTCTCTTTAAACGAGACACTTTGTCGCACAAGGAATGTAATTGTTTTAAAATTATATTGCAGTCAAAATCATCTTCCGAACTGAAATCCGAACGATCGGGCGAATGACCGCGAACTTTTCTTTTACTCATCCCGGCGCACGTGTAGCTTAGCGGGCTTAACCACCGACACGCAAGAGAATAATGAATTCACGAGATGCAGGCGCGGGCTATCCGAGGAGGACCATTTTTAACTAGCTTTAAAAAATGCGTGCACCACCTAGCGGAAGAAGAGTAAACTACATAGTGATCTAGAGGAAGGGGGGGAAATATAATTACTTTGGTTAGTTAGAATTTATTTATAATATGGGATATTAGTTTAGTTAGCATAACTACATTTTAATTTTTGTTATTTTGCCTTAAGTGCTAAATTGCTTATCTTGTTATCTGATGATTGAGTTTTTAATAAAACGTTTTTTTTTTATTTTTTTTTTCAATGTTTTCTTGACTTTCTGATATGGTCGCATGAGATTTACTTAAAAAAAACGGGGGGGGGGGGGGGGTCGCAAAATTAAGGTTTTGCCCGGAGCGCCAAAATGTCTAGGGCCGGCCCGGTACCTACCTACTGTTGTCCCTCTCTCTACAGTACGCCAATAAAATGGTCGACGCGCCTCTTTCGGTCGCGGTGGCCGCGTGCAGCCGAAATGCGATCCGTTGTTGCCTCGTTTCGCTTGCTGTTAAGTTGCTTGTTTAACCGCCGCCGCGCCGTCGAGAATTATTTAGAATTTAGAATATCTCTCGACGGTGGCTTGACCGTCGGACGGGATTTTGTGAAATTCGAAACCTAAAAAGATGGGCAAGTGGTAATATGCGTTCTTTAGACCATCTTAAATATCTGTTGGGCTCAAGAAAATATTTGATTTAAGGGGATATACTACTGTTAGAACTATATTTTGACCTGTATTTTGACCTGTTATGTTCTGGTATTATTGTTATAATTTTGAGTTAGTTGGAAAATTTTCTAGAAAAATGCGTGACTCAGGAAGAATTTCCGGATATTAATTCAAGGACCCAACAGATTCCTCATGTTTGATAATCTCAAAATAATTTTTAAACGACAAAAATGTTTTATGGACCAAAGATGCAATTTCATCGGTAGGCAGACATTTTATCGTGTCCACCATAATTTTCTAGTAACAAAAATAATTGTTTAGCATTAAATAAGTTATTATCTAGTGCGGAATCATGAAACAAATCAGAACATATTGAGCAGTGAAACCTATCCTTTAGTTTTTTGACCAGATATCCTGCATAATAATTTACCTCTTTGAATATTATTCACAGATGATTCTGGACTTTGGACTAATCTTAAAGGAAGAGTATGTTTATCGTCTAAAATCTAAAACAATGTGAGTTTTGTGGATATTTTCATTTTTTTGTGAACTATTTAATGGAAGTAAGATTGAACTATCTGAGTCCTCCTAGCAGTTTTAATATTTTGATGGTTTTAAAAGTCCGGTTATGGTCTGAATTCTAAAAGACAAGCGAAATGATTACATACAGATCCACCTACAGAAAACATATTTTCCAAAAAATCTTGATTCAACCTTTTTGTTAATAAAAATTTATTTTTGTCATTTTTCTCTTCCTCAAACAGTCCAAATATACCATTAATTGTTTGAACAATTCCATCAAAATATGGAGGTCTGGTCTCTGTTAAATTCGGCAGATAATCGGTTTTGTTTTTGTTAGTTTTAATGGTAACTTTAGTTAGTAAGCTAAAAATTTCTTTACCTTCTTTAAGAATGTCAATTATTTCGGTATTTTTATCACTTACGCCGCATCGGAATAGATTTTTGTCAAAAAGTCTGCCACTGTTTAATGCATCAAAGAGTTTGTTCATAAATAAAATAAAATCGGCTGTGTCTGACCCTTCTTTATTATTAATTAATTTATTTTTGACGCATGTGCTAATAGCTGCCACCATAGTTTTTGAAAATATTTGAAGTTCCAGTCTGCAGGACATCTTTTCAAATGCATTGGGATTGATATGCTTTTCTGTAATTTTTGGAAGCGCTCTAGCCGAAGATGAGGATTTATCTATTTCAAAAGTTCTTTTTTATGACATCAAAATTAATGATTTTGCCCAGTAATTTAAAAGCACCAGCCATTAAATTATTACCTACGTATGCTTTTAAATAAATTTGGTGCGTTTTTACAGGGTGTTTTTATACTGCGGAAACAAATGGCCTCAGGTTGGTAAAATGTAATTTAAATTACAAATAATTTACATAAAATGTATTTATATTCTATTGGGGGCCATTCATAAATTACGTAACGCTGACAGGGGGGGAGGGGTTCATATGGTCGTTATTAGCTGTTACGGAGGGGTCTGGGGGTGTTTAAGGCACCGTTACGTAACTTTACCAATTACAGTTCAAATAATAGCTATCTTTTCCCCTTCATGCGCTTATTGCAGATTTTTAATAATTACAGATCGTTACAAGAGGGGAGGAGGGGGTAAATTTACTCAAAATTAGCGTTAAGTAATTTATGAATGGCTCCTTGGTAAATATTTTTGTTCATACGTAAAAAAATTATATAAAGTTGTTACGGAGTACCAGAATAATATCTAATTGTTAATATAATCTCAGTAATATTGGTTGTTTTATAAAACCACGTTGTTAGGTATACATCCACCTATTTTTATTATAAAGTTGTTTAATAAAAAATTTAATTCCTAAACACATTTAAGATTTTAGAAAAGAGATCGATTATTGTTTATACGACATTTATAACATTACGGAAAACCTTTAGGGTGCAACATTTTTTTTATTACATTAATTTTGATTTTCAGTACTAACGATCTTTAACCCTTATGTCAGTAAAATGATTGAACTGATTTTAGCGGATACATCTTTTCTAAAATTAAGTTTTAAATTGATATTATACAAGTCTCCATACTTTTTTCTGCTAATAATTTTGGAAATATACGGGGGACAAGATTCTCAAAAGAATATTTTTAGTTTTGTCCGGTTTGTTGGTTACGCTAATTGAATTTTATAATAATAATAGGACTGACGCGACTAACGTCGACTAACAACTTAATTTAAATATTTTAATTTTATGGGTTTATATAGTAGGTACCTACTTAAATAGTACATACACTGAATTTTTGACTAACAGTTCATCAATTTTCGAGATATGCTGAAGACGGATGCTCACAGGGGCTGAGCTTTTACTTTCAGGTTTACTAAAATGGTTTAGGACTTAGTACTGGTTTAAATTAAGATTTTTTAATTGATCAGTTAGGTTTTGACAAGTCAGTGTCAGTAAGTCACCGTTTAACATGTATGAGTTGTTCCAAAATCTCAGATTTTTCATAAATAAAAAAAGTCAACTGTCTCTGATCTTCCTTTATTATTAATTAATTTAATTTTGACGCATTTGCTAATAGCTGCCGTCAGTGTTCTTAAAAATATTTGAAGTGACCGTCAGCACGACATCTTTTCAAATACACTGGGATTGATATGTTTTTCTGTAATTTTCGGAAGCGCTCTAGCCGAAGATGAGGATTTATCTATTTCAAAAGTTCTTATTATGACATCAAAATTAAAAATCATTAATTTAAAAGCACCAGCCATTAAATTATTACGTATGATTTTAATATCTAGTAAATTTTACCTCTACACTCTCCGATATTTTGCAAAACTCAAAAATATATGTTTTTTCTTTAATATGATTATCGCATTTACGCAAAATTTTGATGGTGTACGTACCAAAAAATGATTGCAAACTATTTGGTTTTATTTTTGTATTTGTAGTTTTTGGATTCTTCAAGGAGTATTACTAATTCATGAGGGAAAGAAAGTTGAGACTTTTATAATGTTTATTTGACAACTAACTCAAAATTATAACAATAATACCAGAACATCAGGTCAAAATATAGTCGAACCGGAATTCAATATCGATGTGATTTTCTCAACAAATGTCCGTATCTTGATCTTCGCGTCGAGTCTTCATCTGTTGCCTTTTCTAGTTCGATATAATTTTCCACTGAAACTTTATTGGAAACTTTAACTGTAGCTTTTTCTTGATTTTCCAACATGTAGGACTTCCTTCTATCCATGGCAACTTCACTTCGTATCTATTTTCACTATTTTTTACTGTGTTTTGCTTAAATTTGTCCCAAGTTTCTACCTCATTCATTTCTTTTGTTTTAGTCACGTGCGACTCTCTAATTCCCAAAGCGTCAAGTTCCCATTGTTGCGCAATAGAACAATCAATAAAAAATGTTGAAGTTGACAAGAAATAATTATTAGCATTTTTATTTACAGTTTTTCCCATAATAGTCCAACCTAATTTAGTTTCGATGGCAAAAAGACTTTCATCAATTTTTTCAATTTTGCCAGTTAAAAGTTGTCCTATGACATCAGCGCCTATTAAAACATCAATTTTATCATAACTTCTTTTTTCGGCGTCATTAATTAAAGTATTCCTATCTTTTAAGTATTTTAACTTTTAAATTATTTAGTTTAGGAATACGGCTACATATAGTCTGTTGCTTCAAAAGTGACACATTACAATTGAATTTATCATCAGTGTCGCAAATCTTTACATTATAAATCGCACAAACTTTAGGCTCGCTTTGAATTCCCCCAAAAACACCTTGAATGATTATTTCGTCTCTCGATTTTTGCAATTTTAAATCTTGTGCACAATCATAAGTGATATGTGATCTTTGAGAACCATCGTCTAATAGGGCTCGAACAACCTTGCTATTTTGATCATTTGAAACTTTTAAATAAATTGTTTTAAGCAACGTTTCGTTGGTTATAACATTGCAAGTATTGTTTACTTTTTCTTCTAATCGAGTCTCTTGCGGTTTATTAGCTTTTTCACTTAAATTCGGACACATGATTGTAAAATGTTTTTTAAAACAGAGCAAGCATTTAACGTTACATTTACAATTTCGAGCTGAATGAAAGCGTCTGAGGCACGCAAAACAACCTTTCTTTTTTGCAATTAATGCCTTTTTTTGATCTAAATGAAGATTTTGTCCTTTAAGACAATCTTGGCTTGCATGTGATTGTTTATCGCAAAAAATACAAAAAATGGGTTTCTTACCGAATTCCCCTTGCTTCGTGCTAGTGTATAATGCCGCAGCTGTATATTCTGGTGTTTCAGTATCCAATACCTGGTTTTTAGACTCTGGCTCTGATGTGCTGGTTCTGCTTGCTCCTAACGTCTGCGCTAAAATTATTCTTTGCTCCGATTCCACCTCGGTTTTGAGAAAATCTAACAAATAATTTAAGTAATTAAATTTAGCCTCAACTTGGATATTCAAAGAACTTCTCTTGCGCTCCCATAATTTAAGTAACTCTAAAGGCAATGCTGATTCTACCAAAGGAAATAACATTGCTGCATATTTTTCACTTGTAACTCCCAAAGATTCTAACGCCCTTATCTGTGTTTCTAAGCTATCATATAAAATAGAGAGAGACATACCTTTGGACTCCTTGCTTAAAACTAAATTTAACAGTTCTCTTACATAAACCTCGATAAGGAGTTCTTCTCTTGCAAACCGTGATTTCAGTTGTTCAATAGCTTTTGAGTAGTTATTTTCTGTGGGAGGAAACGATTCAATCATTCTTCTTACTGCAGTTCCTGCTTCCATTGATTGTACCAAATACTGGAACTTGTCTTCACTGCATAACTTCTTGTCTTCATGAATCTTCTTAAACTGACCCCAGAATGATATCCAGTTTTTTAAATTGCCGTCAAATTTCTTAATTTCTAGTTTTGGCAAGTTGACATTGATTTGACTTTTCGTGACATTACTGCCATTTTCACATTTTACTGGTCGTGTCACTTTTTTCAAACAAAATGTCTAGTTTTGTCCTATTTTTTCTTAACTCTGATTCAAAATTCAAGCTTTCTTCGATATCTTTTCTATAGTCTTCGCTATTTTCTTGTTTTTCGTTATATATTTCTTCTATATTTCTATCCAGATCCATTATTCTTTCAAACCAACCAGAAAAATCATTATCCAGAATTAAAATCTCATCTTCTTGTACTTCTGATTGATCTCTTAAATTGTTAATTTTTTCAAAAAATTTTTCTAAGCTTCTCACTATTTTTCTTTTCTCCTTTAATAGGTCCATTTTATTTTACCAGGGATGCCACTATTTTGGTTTCTTAAAGGAGTATTACTAATTCATGAGGGAAAGAAAGTTGAGACTTTTATAATATTTATTTGAAAATTTCGCACCTGTCATTCTAAGCCAATCTCACACTTTCATTTCGACACTTTTTCTAGAAAATTTTCCCTCGTCTGCGACTCGGGAAAATTTTCAAAAAATGCGTTCCTTCGGAAAAATTTCCGGATATTAATTCAAGGACGCGGGGGATTCGGTAAGAAAATTTCACACCTAAAATTTATTTGAAAAAAAATTTAAAAATCTGACATGTTTCATTTTGAAACTTACTTTTGCAACAATGAAGTTGGCTGGTTCTTACATTTTGACGTTTATGCGGTGACGCATGTTTTTGTTAAACGTGACATAATTTTATGAATTGACGTGTTTTTCTTTTCAATCAAAAATATGGTTCGTTTTGGTAGTGAAAATTCTGAAAACATAAAGATAGAAGTGGCAAATTTAATTCCTCAAAATACAAAGAGGTCAAAATTGAGCGTATGGAGGCAGTTTCTGGTTTTTTGCAATGAAAGATTTTACAATGTTGAAGATCCAGCCTCATCTATAACGACTTTGGCATCAATCTTAGAAGATTATGCCTTCAACATGAAAAAGAAAAATTCAGAAGATTATAAGGAATCTGTTGTTAAGGTAGGTTAAGTATTTTCAGATTCTTTGATTTAAAAAAACATGCAAAATTGTTGAAAATAATTTTTTTTCGTTTCAGGTTAT
This sequence comes from Philopedon plagiatum, assembly GCA_963971165.1. Taxonomy (NCBI): domain Eukaryota; kingdom Metazoa; phylum Arthropoda; class Insecta; order Coleoptera; family Curculionidae; genus Philopedon; species Philopedon plagiatum. The sequence continues at coordinate 1,396,917 of OZ020196.1, read as the reverse complement.
GTGGAACTCCACCGCAAAGCAGCTTCAACATTTTTTTTTTAAAATTATCAGATTAAATTTGATCCATTTAACGACGTAGAATTCGAAGGTGCTCGAGCAGCTCGCGATGCGAAAAGAAGGCAGCTGCAAAGTGATCCAGAAAAAAGAAAGAGAAGTGCAGCAGCGTTAACAAGCCAAGATTATGAACAAATGATAAAGATATGGGACGAAGATACACCGAATGGCTTACAAAAAAAATTCTTTTACATCGCTTCACACGAATTGGCTTGGAGGGGTGGAGAGGGAGCTGCTGCGAAAGTCGAATATTTTGCGAAAGAGTTTGATTGGGTTTCAGACCACACAAGGTGGAGCAAGAAAACTCTCCGATAGCAAGTGGCTAATTGAAAATAGACAAAATCCTGAAGTATGTCCGGTTAGACTGTTTCATAAATTAATGGAGAAACGGGGTAATTCAATTATGATTGATAGATTGTTCCTAACACCAAACCCTAAACGGAATTCATCTAACTGGTTCAAAAACTGCCCTGTTGGAAAAAAACACAATGTCAATCTGGTTTAAGGAGGGAGCCTCCAAAGTAGGCATTGACACCAAGAAAGTGAAGATCACGAACCATTCCGCAAGGGCTACAGCTGTATCCAATCTGGCCAAAAAGGGAGTAAGCGAGCAACAACTAATTAAAATAACGGGACACAGTAACAGTCAATCCATTAAACCTTACCTGAAAGAACATCACCACGATATTATTAACTCTATGAGGGGCGAAAATAAGTCAGTGGAAAAAGGTAACCAGAGTGCGGCTTCGGCATCCTGCATTGGACTGGAACCGGAATTCCACAAACAAATTTCAAACAACAACAACTCTAACAGCCAAGCGAGTATTGTTTATAACAAATGTGTTTTTAATGTTACAAATAATTATTAGCTAAAATATTGGAAATCTAGTGTTGTAATCAAGTAGGATAGATTATTTATAAGGTAATGCTTTTTTGAATTTTTAGTAGGTAATATAATAGTGGCTCGTTGAATAGGTAGGTAGCTATAGATTATAGATAGTTATAATAAATCATTAAACGTATGTTCATTCAATTTTTATATTTTGTTAATTCCATTTATGAATAAAACTAATTAATTAATCAAAGGTTGTCATTATTGAAGCACTTTTCTTATCCATAATTATGGGAATACTTAAACTTTCAAAAAAAAGTTTCCTCACCGTTTAGTTAAACGAAATGCAAAAAATATAAGTGAAAATTATCCTTTTTATTTATTTTTACTACATTTCATTTACTAAAACAAAGGGAAAGCATAGTATAGTCTAGTTTAGGCTAGTTATGCCAGATAAAACAATTTTTAAAATCTAGGTAGATAGTAGATACCACGGTCAAGTAGGCTTAGGCTTGTGATGTCAAAATCGTCTCTGCTATACGTCACGTCGACAGTTATTTCTTAAACGTGCCTCTTTAGTTCACAATAATTAAATCATGGCAGTAAACAATCAAGAAACTAATTTTAAGCCCTACGGTGTTTGTAAATCTTGCTCTGAAATACGGGATATTAATATGTCTCATAAAAATTTAAAGTATAATGTTTAATGGAAAAAACTGAATTAAATCCCCATCAAGAAAACCTTTTCTCAGCTATCCAGAAGATTTTGGAGGAAGATATCCCATCCTTTTTAAGAAAAACCAGAATTCAGCAGAACAAAATTGCATCCAAATATTACATCTATTATATTAAACATAGACATCTGATAGAAGTGGAAAGGGAAGATAACCATTATCCTTATTATTCTCCATTACGAAGAGAAGAGTTCCAACCAGAATTCCAAAAATATTTAGCCTTAATTAAAGAAATATTTGGTAAATAAACATTTGTATTTATTTAGTATTATAAAATGAATAAAAACATTAAATACCAAAATTTGATCCTGAATACTGATTTTCGGATCATATGATAGCTGTCAAGAAAAAATTTCCACTTATTAATTTTGTTCGCCTAGCTTGGCAGGAGGAGAAAAATTTCCGAAAAATTTGAAGGTTGTCATTGGTAACTGTCGAAATGAAAGTGTGAGATTGGCTTAGAATGACAGGTGCGAAATTTTCAAATAAATATTATAAAAGTCTCAACTTTCTTTCCCTCATGAATTAGTAATACTCCTTTAAGAAACCAGAATAGTGGCATCCCTGGTAAAATAAAATGGACCTATTAAAGGAGAAAAGAAAAATAGTGAGAAGCTTAGAAAAATTTTTTGAAAAAATTAACAATTTAAGAGATCAATCAGAAGTACAAGAAGATGAGATTTTAATTCTGGATAATGATTTTTCTGGTTGGTTTGAAAGAATAATGGATCTGGATAGAAATATAGAAGAAATATATAACGAAAAACAAGAATATAGCGAAGACTATAGAAAAGATATCGAAGAAAGCTTGAATTTTGAATCAGAGTTAAGAAAAAATAGGACAAAACTAGACATTTTGTTTGAAAAAAGTGACACGACCAGTAAAATGTGAAAATGGCAGTAATGTCACGAAAAGTCAAATCAATGTCAACTTGCCAAAACTAGAAATTAAGAAATTTGACGGCAATTTAAAAAACTGGACATCATTCTGGGGTCAGTTTAAGAAGATTCATGAAGACAAGAAGTTATGCAGTGAAGACAAGTTCCAGTATTTGGTACAATCAATGGAAGCAGGAACTGCAGTAAGAAGAATGATTGAATCGTTTCCTCCCACAGAAAATAACTACTCAAAAGCTATTGAACAACTGAAATCACGGTTTGCAAGAGAAGAACTCCTTATCGAGGTTTATGTAAGAGAACTGTTAAATTTAGTTTTAAGCAAGGAGTCCAAAGGTATGTCTCTCTCTATTTTATATGATAGCTTAGAAACACAGATAAGGGCGTTAGAATCTTTGGGAGTTACAAGTGAAAAATATGCAGCAATGTTATTTCCTTTGGTAGAATCAGCATTGCCTTTAGAGTTACTTAAATTATGGGAGCGCAAGAGAAGTTCTTTGAATATCCAAGTTGAGGCTAAATTTAATTACTTAAATTATTTGTTAGATTTTCTCAAAGCCGAGGTGGAATCGGAGCAAAGAATAATTTTAGCGCAGACGTTAGGAGCAAGCAGAACCAGCACATCAGAGCAAGAGTCTAAAAACCAGGTATTGGATACTGAAACACCAGAATATACAGCTGCGGCATTATACACTAGCACTAAGCAAGGGGAATTCGGTAAGAAACCCATTTTTTGTATTTTTTGCGATAAACAATCACATGCAAGCCAAGATTGTCTTAAAGGACAAAATCTTAATTTAGATCAAAAAAAGGCATTAATTGCAAAAAAGAAAGGTTGTTTTGCGTGCCTCAGACGCTTTCATTCAGCTCGAAATTGTAAATGTAACGTTAAATGCTTGCTCTGTTTTAAAAAACATTTTACAATCATGTGTCCGAATTTAAGTGAAAAAGCTAATAAACCGCAAGAGACTCGATTAGAAGAAAAAGTAAACAATACTTGCAATGTTATAACCAACGAAACGTTGCTTAAAACAATTTATTTAAAAGTTTCAAATGATCAAAATAGCAAGGTTGTTCGAGCCCTATTAGACGATGGTTCTCAAAGATCACATATCACTTATGATTGTGCACAAGATTTAAAATTGCAAAAATCGAGAGACGAAATAATCATTCAAGGTGTTTTTGGGGAAATTCAAAGCCAGCCTAAAGTTTGTGCGATTTATAATGTAAAGATTTGCGACACTGATGATAAATTCAATTGTAATGTGTCACTTTTGAAGCAACAGACTATATGTAGCCGTATTCCTAAACTAAATAATTTAAAAGTCTTACGTCGGGTTGCACAAACAATTTAATCACGAATTAAACTAATTAGACATTTGTAATGTGACAGCACTCATGTTAACGTCATTGCCAAAAATGATTCTAAACATCAATTAAATTTACTACTTGATTAAAAGTTTTGTGCAACCCGCTGTTAAAATACTTAAAAGATAGGAATATTTTAATTAATGACGCCGAAAAAAGAAGTTATGATAAAATTGATGTTTTAATAGGCGCTGATGTCATAGGACAACTTTTAACTGGCAAAATTGAAAAAATTGATGAAAGTCTTTTTGCCATCGAAACTAAATTAGGTTGGACTATTATGGGAAAAACTGTAAATAAAAATGCTAATAATTATTTCTTGTCAACTTCAACATTTTTTATTGATTGTTCTATTGCGCAACAATGGGAACTTGACGCTTTGGGAATTAGAGAGTCGCACGTGACTAAAACAAAAGAAATAAATGAGGTAGAAACTTGGGACAAATTTAAGCAAAACACAGTAAAAAATAGTGAAAATAGATACGAAGTGAAGTTGCCATGGATAGAAGGAAGTCCTACATGTTGGAAAATCAAGAAAAAGCTACAGTTAAAGTTTCCAATAAAGTTTCAGTGGAAAATTATATCGAACTAGAAAAGGCAACAGATGAAGACTCGACGCGAAGATCAAGATACGGACGTTTGTTGAGAAAATCACATCGATATTGAATTCCGGTTCGCGTTGGGAGGATGTTAGAACTATATTTTGACCTGATGTTCTGGTATTATTGTTATAATTTTGAGTTAGTTGTCAAATAAATATTATAAAAGTCTCAACTTTCTTTCCCTCATGAATTAGTAATACTCCTTGAAGAATCCAAAAACTACAAATACAAAAATAAAACCAAATAGTTTGCAATCATTTTTTGGTACATACACCATCAAAATTTTGCGTAAATGCGATAATCATATTAAAGAAAAAACATATATTTTTGAGTTTTGCAAAATATCGGAAAGTGTAGAGGTAAAATTTACTAGATATCCAAAATATTACAGATACACAGATACAGGTAATTACATAACTATTTTTTAATCCTACCGAATTTTTCATAGCGTCGCCGGCGGTGATTGATTATAGAAAAGTATATTATTATATGAATGTACATATACGTTAGACTTGAAAAGTAGTATACAGGGCGGGTCTTGGGATATTACCTCAAAACAAAAACTATCAGATTAATAAAAAGTTAATCTACACACGTTCAGGAGTGAAATGTGCCTTGTCTTTTGTATAAGGTTTTATTAAGAGGTTTTATTATTAGGTTTCACTAGGACTAGTAACACATACATTATAACAAAAGCGTTAAAAAGTCCTTACTGACGTAGTCAATTACATGAAAGGACTGGCAACTTCAATAATTTACGTGCATCATGTTGCTTCACACTGTGTCAATTGCGCTTTAAACTGACAAGTGTTGGCGAACTGGATCTTGTGATAGACATTTGTACATATTGTACCCACCCATACCCTATAATTTTCGTTCGGATTTTCTCAGGTGTGCTCCATTTATTTAAAATCATACGTAATAATTTAATGGCTGGTGCTTTTAAATTAATGATTTTTAATTTTGATGTCATAATAAGAACTTTTGAAATAGATAAATCCTCATCTTCGGCTAGAGCGCTTCCGAAAATTACAGAAAAACATATCAATCCCAGTGTATTTGAAAAGATGTCGTGCTGACGGTCACTTCAAATATTTTTAAGAACACTGACGGCAGCTATTAGCAAATGCGTCAAAATTAAATTAATTAATAATAAAGGAAGATCAGAGACAGTTGACTTTTTTTATTTATGAAAAATCTGAGATTTTGGAACAACTCATACATTTTAAACGGTGACTTACTGACACTGACTTGTCAAAACCTAACTGATCAATTAAAAAATCTTAATTTAAACCAGTACTAAGTCCTAAACCATTTTAGTAAACCTGAAAGTAAAAGCTCAGCCCCTGTGAGCATCCGTCTTCAGCATATCTCGAAAATTGATGAACTGTTAGTCAAAAATTCAGTGTATGTACTATTTAAGTAGGTACTATATAAACCCATAAAATTAAAATATTTAAATTAAGTTGTTAGTCGCGTCAGTCCTATTATTATTATAAAATTCAATTAGCGTAACCAACAAACCGGACAAAACTAAAAATATTCTTTTGAGAATCTTGTCCCCCGTATATTTCCAAAATTATTAGCAGAAAAAAGTATGGAGACTTGTATAATATCAATTTAAAACTTAATTTTAGAAAAGATGTATCCGCTAAAATCAGTTCAATCATTTTACTGACATAAGGGTTAAAGATCGTTAGTACTGAAAATCAAAATTAATGTAATAAAAAAAAATGTTGCACCCTAAAGGTTTTCCGTAATGTTATAAATGTCGTATAAACAATAATCGATCTCTTTTCTAAAATCTTAAATGTGTTTAGGAATTAAATTTTTTATTAAACAACTTTATAATAAAAATAGGTGGATGTATACCTAACAACGTGGTTTTATAAAACAACCAATATTACTGAGATTATATTAACAATTAGATATTATTCTGGTACTCCGTAACAACTTTATATAATTTTTTTACGTATGAACAAAAATATTTACCAAGGAGCCATTCATAAATTACTTAACGCTAATTTTGAGTAAATTTACCCCCTCCTCCCCTCTTGTAACGATCTGTAATTATTAAAAATCTGCAATAAGCGCATGAAGGGGAAAAGATAGCTATTATTTGAACTGTAATTGGTAAAGTTACGTAACGGTGCCTTAAACACCCCCAGACCCCTCCGTAACAGCTAGTAACGACCATATGAACCCCTCCCCCCTTTCAGCGTTACGTAATTTATGAATGGCCCCCAATAGAATATAAATACATTTTATGTAAATTATTTGTAATTTAAATTACATTTTACCAACCTTGCAATAAAAAAATTGTTTAGATTATATATTAATTTCAGTTACACTTAAAAATAAGCTACCAGAACCAGACACTCACAACTGATTGAAATTTTACCATCTGTTTAAAGATTCTTCAAAGCTATAAAACATTTATTTGTACTCCATGAGGCCATTTGTTTCCGCAGTATAAAAACACCCTGTAAAAACGCACCAAATTTATTTAAAAGCATACGTAGGTAATAATTTAATGGCTGGTGCTTTTAAATTACTGGGCAAAATCATTAATTTTGATGTCATAAAAAAGAACTTTTGAAATAGATAAATCCTCATCTTCGGCTAGAGCGCTTCCAAAAATTACAGAAAAGCATATCAATCCCAATGCATTTGAAAAGATGTCCTGCAGACTGGAACTTCAAATATTTTCAAAAACTATGGTGGCAGCTATTAGCACATGCGTCAAAAATAAATTAATTAATAATAAAGAAGGGTCAGACACAGCCGATTTTATTTTATTTATGAACAAACTCTTTGATGCATTAAACAGTGGCAGACTTTTTGACAAAAATCTATTCCGATGCGGCGTAAGTGATAAAAATACCGAAATAATTGACATTCTTAAAGAAGGTAAAGAAATTTTTAGCTTACTAACTAAAGTTACCATTAAAACTAACAAAAACAAAACCGATTATCTGCCGAATTTAACAGAGACCAGACCTCCATATTTTGATGGAATTGTTCAAACAATTAAAGGTATATTTGGACTGTTTGAGGAAGAGAAAAATGACAAAAATAAATTTTTATTAACAAAAAGGTTGAATCAAGATTTTTTGGAAAATATGTTTTCTGTAGGTGGATCTGTATGTAATCATTTCGCTTGTCTTTTAGAATTCAGACCATAACCGGACTTTTAAAACCATCAAAATATTAAAACTGCTAGGAGGACTCAGATAGTTCAATCTTACTTCCATTAAATAGTTCACAAAGAATGAAAATATCCACAAAACTCACATTGTTTTAGATTTTAGACGATAAACATACTCTTCCTTTAAGATTAGTCCAAAGTCCAGAATCATCTGTGAATAATATTCAAAGAGGTAAATTATTATGCAGGATATCTGGTCAAAAAACTAAAGGATAGGTTTCACTGCTCAATATGTTCTGATTTGTTTCATGATTCCGCACTAGATAATAACTTATTTAATGCTAAACAATTATTTTTGTTACTAGAAAATTATGGCGGACACGATAAAATGTCTGCCTACCGATGAAATTGCATCTTTGGTCCATAAAACATTTTTGTCGTTTAAAAATTATTTTGAGATTATCAAACATGAGGAATCTGTTGGGTCAAAACTAAATAATAACCTCTTAGCAGAAAATGTGGGTTGGTTGGGGAATCAAGAAGATCGCTGCTATGACCATCGAGCGTTTTTAATTGAACATTTGATTTTAACAAACATATTCAAATTCTGCAAGTGGTCTAGAGGTACTAAAAAGAAATTTACTCAAAAGATTAAAAATTTACAAAACAAATAGTTAACAATTTTCAACAAATTTGTGCTTTTCCAGACTACTATTATTTTTTTAAATTTTTATTTCAGATAAAATAAACCATCCTTGTCATACGAATCAACCAGTCGTGTGAACAGAACTACTGACTAAGTCCAGAAAATTCTATAAAGGCTATACGTCATCATCGAGTATAGACCCGTCTTGCATTTGCGAAGCCATCTTACTTTTCATAGCTTAAGATAAAGTTTACAGAATATATACATATATATATATATATATATATATATATATATATATATATATATATATATATATATATATATATATATATATATATATATATATATATATATATATATATATATACAGGGTGTTATGAAATTCACTGCATATATTTAAATGGGTGACTCCTGATATGAATTCAGATTGAATAAAGATATTCATAAATGGCGCTCACTATAAAAAAAAGGTTGATATCAGCCCTCAAAAAAATTTTTTTTTGTGACAGCGCGCCACTGTCATAAATACATGGCTATATAAAAAACAACGAGCAATGTCAGTTACAGAAAAAACTCTTTTGTTTTTAACGACAGGCGTTGCCAAATTTTTTTACCATATTTCTATGTACCAAGTTCGAAGACCTAATATTTTTGTTACCTTTAAAGAAAGAACTCCTAGTATCACTTAATTTCAAAGAGCTAAAATATTACAACACAAAACAATACAGAAAAAGCTCTTCTTCAAACGAAGTGTAAAATAATAATTTTCAACTAAACGTACCTACTTATCAGCACTGGAAACTTTCTTTTTCACTAAATAATAGCCAGAAATTTCCAGTGTTATCTGCACACTTTACAATGCGTAGGATAGCACTGGAAACTTTCTTTTATTCTATTTTGCTTTAGTCTCTTTTAACTTGATATCAACATTCGAATAAAGTTAATATACACTACATACACCTAACAGCCAGCGAAAAATTAGTTTTCATATTAAATGGTCAACACTATACGCGCGTACGATATATTTTTGATAATAACACTGATAAAAAGCTAGACACTTTTTTTACTAAATAATAAAGAAGTATAGATAAAACTTTATGAAAATTGAAAATCCAAAAAATCCTTGTCGACAAATAACGCTGAGTCATTGTGTCTTGTGTCTTTGTTGACCTCCCCGGCCACGCGGGCCACCAAAGAAAATAAAAGGGTTTGATTGGCTGGCTGCGACTATGCGAACCTGGTGGCAAATATCTATAATACGTTTTCAACTGCCGCGTAAATTTGAAATATGGAGAATATATCTTTAGTTTGAAAGTTTTTGAACAAATAAGTGAAATTTACGGTGATGTAAGGCCCGGTACTTTGAAAAATATTAATAACAACGATGTGTAAAATAAACTTTCGGTTTAAATTCGGTTTACGTACTTTGACAAACATTTGATTGCCAGATTAGCAATCCACAGTTTGTCCAGTCTTTAGAACTACTATTTCAAATTTTAACCCCAAAAACTATAAAAAGAAGAAAATTCTAGGTTATGTCATTTCATAAATTCTTCTGTCACAGACATTCACAGATGATCGGTTTCTATATTTTCATTTATCGTTTTCATTGCTTTTTGGTGTTTTTAAAACAAAAGGTATGTATGAAACATAATTTTAAACATAATTATTTGTAAAATAAGATGTTTTTAAACCAACAGAGCACCTATAAGTAAAAAATGTATAAATTGAATCTTACAAGTAATTTTTAGATTTAAATGATACATTGAGTATTAAAGTCACAAAAATACAAAACAATCCAGTCCAAGATTTGACAACACGACACCGAGAAATAAAAAAAAATCAGTTTAGTAGTTTGTTAATGAAAAGCTTTACATTACAAAATACATTACATATGTAGCAAATTTGCCAGTATGATATTTTTTAATAGAAAGAAAAAACTAAAAAATGCAGAAGTCAAAAAAAATTTAAGTTTTACTTGGTAAGTCATTATCTTTCTTTCAGTCTAGCTTTAAATGCCCGGATTTGTGACACAAATGATAATTAATTTTGTCATAACTTGTTAATAAAAAGTTTTTAAGTATCATGAAAAATTTTATAAGCACAAGTTTTGTTTGACTTGCTAAAAAAAATGGAATACCTAATTTTTTCAATAATTTTTCCATCACAGTTTCAAAACTTTGCACTGTATTTTCAATTGCAGAAATACGATCATTCTAAAATTTTTAGTTGTTTTTGCTTCTGCAAATTTCCAAAAACTCTGGGTGGAAATAGAAAATTAGTTTTAAAAATACTAAAACTTTCTACTAAGCAAATTTTTCATTAAAAACTTATGGAACAATTAATTGATTACATATCATTTAACCAAAAATTAAAAACATTTGCAGCTGAATATGACCTATTAGATATCACAATTGGCTAGAGCCCAGGTTTTTGGGTTTTTATATTGCTGATTTGGGTTTTTGCTGGGTATTTGTGTTTTTACTTTGTTTTTGTGTTTTATGTTGTTAATTTAAGCCTTGGTTTAAAAATTTACACAAAATGTCAAATGTGTGTAAAACGGAAAAAAAATCTTTAAGATTAAATAAATAAATAAATCCCCAAAACCCAATCAAAACAACTACCAAAAAAAGGTATAGTTATGCTGACTTACCTAATTAATGCAGCACTTAGATTAAAACACGTCCCTAGCGTCTGGAAAGTGGCTGAAGTCATTATGCTACCAAAACCAGGCAAACCACCGAATGAAGCCAAATCTTACAGGCCCATATCACTACTACCAATTATTTCAAAATTATTTGAAAAGCTTTTCTTAAAACGACTTAAGATTATAATAGAGAACAGTAACCTAATCCCAAATCATCAATTTGGCTTTAGATGCAAGCACTCCACGATAGACCAAGTCCATCGAATAACAGACATCATAGAAAGGGCACTAGAAGAAAAGCTAATCTGCTCAACTATCTTCCTTGACGTAGCTCAAGCTTTTGATAAAGTTTGGCACAAAGGGCTAATTAACAAATTAAACAGAATGTTACCAAAACAATATGTAGAGTTGCTAACCTCCTACATTACAGATAGAGTGTTCAGAATTAAACAGGAGGATGAATACTCCAAACTGAAGGAAGTTAAAGCAGGTGTGCCTCAAGGAAGCGTCTTGGGACCCGTCCTTTATTTACTGTACACTTGTGATCTCCCACAAACAGAAAAGGTAACTGTGGCTACATTCGCTGATGACACTGCTGTATTAGCAGTAGGAACAGACCTAGATGCAGTAACCAGACAACTCCAACATGCTAGCGACCAGATTTACAATTGGACCACAGACTGGAAGATTAAGCTTAATGAGCAAAAATCTATTTGTGTCAACTTTACCAACAAAAGAATAGGCAATCATCAACCAATTAACATAAATGGTATCATAGTTCCCTATGCAAATACTGCCAAATACCTGGGGATGACCTTAGATGCGAAACTAAGATGGAAGGAACATATCAGAACTAAACGCACTGAACTAGGGCTCAAATATAGACAGTTGTATTGGCTCTTGGGACGAAAATCTAAGCTGTCAATACACTGTAAAATCATGATATACAACCAGATTTTAAAACCAGTCTGGGTTTATGGCATCCAGTTATGGGGCTGTGCCAAGGAGAGCCACATCAAACGCATCCAAACCTTCCAAAATAAAGTATTACGGAACATAGTTAGTGCACCGTGGTACATACGAAATAGTGACCTACATCGCGATCTTGGTATCCCGTATGTCGCTAGTGAAATTAGAAGATTTGCCATCAAGCACGAGTCTCGACTCCATCAGCACGTTAACGTCGAAGCCATTAGGCTTCTTGACAACCAGGACCTAGTTAGAAGGCTGAAGAGGACCAAGCCCTTTGAACTAGTATAGACTTTTGAAAACATAGTACAGTGCGCAAGTGTGTGAGTGCTAAGTGCCATGGCCATGAGTCACAACAGATAAACCTTTAGGACTCCATTGGGTGAACTTTAGTATATAAGGATTTTAGTTTTTAAGAATTTAGAGAAAAATTAATGGTTGGTCTTGCAGACCAGTTTTAATAACAGTAAACGCCGCAGGCTTTATCAATAAAAAAAAAAAATATATTTCCAGTAATAGCATACAATGATCTAGTTACAAATGCAAAAAACAACAGTAATCTTAAAAAAAATACCTTCTCTTTTGTATTCTAGCCCCACACAATAAATAGCAAACATAGCACTCCCCTGCTATCACCAAAAATATTAGAGCGCACAATGGCAGATTAGATGCTGTGTGTGCGCTCATTTACACCATCATTGATCCTTTGTGAGCTTTTATAAGAAAATACTACCCAAAAACAAAAACTAACTTAGTCACAATACTGAGCATACTATCAATGAAAGCAATATCATATAGTTTTTTTTTCTGATAAATTGACACATGGTGAGTAATTACACCAAATATGCACCAAGACTAAAGCACCAATACCCATATAGGTTTATTTAAGGTAACCAACAGTAAAATTCGTTTCGACAATCCAATAATTTATCTTATTTTTGATAGCATTATAAGGTTTGGTACGAAATTCGTACGGTAAGCAATTAAACACCTTGGGTCCTACACAATAAATATGGTTTTGGCAGGCAGTGTGCCTGGAATTCTGCAGCAAAACATGGTTCTGAGCCGCAAGCCTGGTGTTTATATTATGAGCTAAATCTTTCTTATAATAAGTTGTTTTTATCATAAATCTGATAACAGACTTCAGGTAAAGTTGATACGGAGTAAGTAGATTACTTTCCTTATAGATCAAATCAGTTCTCTCTTACTTTTAAAAAGCATTATTTTTATGATATATTTCTGGGCAATTTGCAGCCTTGAAACAATCGTCCTATTAGCATTCCCCCAGACCACTAACCCATAATTCATTATTGATTCTACAAGGGAGAGATAGACCACTCTCAAAGTTCTAAATGGTAGAATGTTTCGCAACTCATAAAACTTGTAAATTAACTTTCTGATCTTTCCTGTTACATACTGTACATGCTCTTTCCACGTGAGATTTTCATCAAGAATCACCCCTAAATATTTGATACTGCTCTTTCTCTCTATAAGATTTTTACATCCACAGTTATTCTGTAGTTTACATTGTTGATCATGCAGTCTTATATTCTGAATGTTTGGTGATGACCTTCCTGAAAGAGAGAAGGCCAAGAATTTTGTTTTATCAACATTAAGAGAAAGTAAGCTACTGTCTAACCATTTCTTTACACCGAGCATGGCCATCTCTGCCCTTTTAATTGTAGACTCCCAGTCCTGGTCACTTACTATGATAGCCGTGTCATCGGCAAAACAGTAAACTTCACCCAAAGTCACAACTGACAGGATTCCATTTACGTAAATATTAAATAATAGTGGTGCCAGCACACCAAACTCTACAGGCAGATTATCACTTTGTTCATCTTGGATTTTAACGCGTTGTGTTCTACCAGTTAAGTAGGATCTAAACAATTTATTCGCAATACCTCTCACTCCTATGTGTTGTAATCTATCAAGCAGAATCTGATGTGCCACAGTGTCAAACGCTTTCGCCAAGTCTAAAAAAATACCAATGACCCTCTTTCCCTGATCAAGACCTTGTAAAATTTCGTCTGTTACTTTACACAGTGCACCTTCAGTACTTGAGCCCTCCCTGAATCCATATTGATTTTCATTTATCAGTTTATATTTATCCAGGAATGGTAATAACTTACACTTTATACACTTTTCTATAATTTTACTTATGGTACTCGTCAAAGCAATTGGTCTGTAATTATTTAATAATTTTTTATCTCCTTGTTTGTACAGTGGTACAACCATAGTACTCTTAAGTATATCGGGAAAAACTCCTGTACTGAAAATGCTATTAACAATGTGTTTTAGTGGTCTTAATAAACAAATATGATACTTCTTTATTATATCAGTACTAATATTATCCTCGCCTCCTTTGACATTATTTTTTAAACTATTTATTTCCTTTATGAGATCGTTATCAGAGACTGGGCTAAAATAAAACGAACTTAAATTTGTCTTCACCCTGTGATCATTTTTACAAGGGGTTATTTTTTGTGCCAACAGTTTACATACTTTATTAAAATAACTGTTAAATCCATTTGCCATCGATTTTTTGTCCGTAATTTCAACATTGTTATCATCTACAATACATTTAATATCATTTTTTCTAACCTGGTCATTTGTGGCCTCTCTTATCACATTCCACATCTTTTTTGGATCTTTGGCATGTTTATTAGTAAGGAACTTATAATGAGTATATTTAGCTTTTTTTATTAATTTTGAGAGTTTTTCTATATACTTTGTATTCGTTTAAAAGCTCTAGGTTATTTCTATTTAGAGTGCTTTGTTTTTTAATTGATCCCTATTTCTAATGGACACTAAGAGGCCACCAGTGATCCATGGTTTCGGTCTTTTTTTTTTTGTTTGATATGCGTCTAATCCTGGTGCACTGCTTAATAAACCCTTTAAATTTATTAACAAATATATTTGTTCTCAGATCATCCTGCTCAAGAACATCATCCCATCCTGCTTCCAAAAGCAGTTTGTGTAATTTAGCATTATCTATTACTTCATATGTGATTTGTTTATGTACTTCAACATAATTAAATTCAGGCTTTATATTAAGCAAGATGGGATCATGATCACTGATATCATTAGCCAATATTACAGGGTTTAATTGTCCAAGGAATCTATCCTTGCACTTAACAAAACAATGATCAATACATGAAATTGTATCACTCGTTTTTCTTGTTGCTTTATTTATCAGACTCACGAAGCCATAACTGTGTAGCATTGTAAGATAATCGTTAGTTGTTGCTGAGCTTGTATCCAGCAG
Source organism: Philopedon plagiatum (assembly GCA_963971165.1). NCBI lineage: Eukaryota > Metazoa > Arthropoda > Insecta > Coleoptera > Curculionidae > Philopedon > Philopedon plagiatum. Next base: position 1,381,749 of record OZ020196.1, on the reverse strand, counting down.
ATCAATATTTATGTCTCCAACCAGGATGTGCATCCGGCTTTGTTCCACTATCGATTCTTGCATGATCAGTTTTACGTTTTCTATAAACTCATCCTTGTCTATAGCATGTGACCGGTAGGTTGCATATATGTCCAGTAGAAGGTTGCTCTTACGCAGGGTAGCCTTGATCATTTTTACATTATTTCGAACAATTACATGGTGTTCTTCATAGAATTGATCTTTAACATACACCACACATCCATCAAATTTATTTAATGTACTAGTATTCCAAAAAACAGTGTAACCCGGTATCTTAATACAACCCAAAAGCATTTAAAGATTCTTAAGTAGTTCTTTTTTCAAGTATGATTTTTCTAGTATTAGGTACTATTTGTTAATAATAAATTCCTTATGTGTGTTGCTCTTATTTTACTCTTACAAGTTTGTATTGTGCATTCCCTGGTGCATTCACTATTTTACAAATTATTTTATATAAGTGAAACTATTAAATAATATTGGTTCTGTGTTTGTCTATAAATCTTTTCTTACAATTCTAGGAAAAAACCTCGGAAAAAACCCTCGTGGGGTTTAGCTTCTCAGAAAATGTGGTTTTGCTTATGTCAGTCCTACGTAAATGAAAATTAGAAATTGTGTATTGATTTTTAAATTTTTTAACCTTTCTCCTATAAAAATGACTGGACTTTCCCTCAGGCTTTCCATTAAAAATATGCCAAAATAATCTTGTTATTTCTCAGTGTCATGACATTATATCTTGGACTGTTATCACGGTTAATAAAAAGAACCTATTATATACATGGTGTCCCTGGATATGTTTACCTATACCACACATGGACTTTATTTGTAATTTTTTGACAAAAAGTTATTCTTTATAAAGCTTTTCTTATTCACTTAGAAAGTACTTTATTTTGCCATTACCAGGAACACACTGTATGTGGTGTATCATAAAATGCAATAAAAAATAAAGGGTGTAAGTGTTTATTTTGTAGTTTGAATGTTACACCACTTTTAATTAATTTATATTTAAGAATGTGATTTCTATTACAAAAAATTGCATCCAATCCTTTCCTCTGACTCAGAGTAATTTATCCTCATAGGCCATTAAGTTACTGGTTATGTATTTTTAAGTTTAATTGTACCTTACCTTGAAATCAGTCGGGGTCAATTTATATTATTATATTACACTTTTTTATTTGAAGGAAAAAGAAAATATGGATGGACAGAACTCAAAACGCTCTTCTGTTAAAGAAACACCAAAATCATTACAATCGAAACTTTGGAAATTAATAGATAAATTAATAGATATTAATAGATTGATAGATGCAAACTATCCCATTGCCAACAAAAAAACAGTATGTTGAATATAGAAAACAAAAAGCAGCCTGTGATTTTGCCAGTAGAGCTGACAACCACTTGCAATGAAACAAAAAGCTTACAAAGTATCAAAAACAAATTAGAACAGATCCCCACCAGAACAGGTAATCAACTAAACAAAACATTTTACGATAAGTGTTATTATATTAAATGTTTATGATTTCTATCTATATACATGTATACAGAATTCTATATTAACATAAATAATACTTTAAAGCCAGTATCAGCATACGTTACTAAACATTATGGGTAAAGAGCGGGATGTCCTAATTTATTGACCAAAATAAAAATCAATTGACCAGGGGTATAGATTAAGCCAACCAATCCCAAACTTTGTAAAATTATTGTACGTCCCAAGCTTTACCACCCACCATAATTTCAAGTCAATGGCCCTTAAAATAGGGGGACATGTTTCATAGAAACTTATTGACTGGGGGGTCAATCAAACACAATCTTTACCAAACTTGGCAACGTGATTGTATGCACCAACCCTTAACTTCAAGCATGATTTGATGGCATTAGCCCCTAAAATAAGGGACCTTTGCTCTTGAAAGTTTCCAAAAAGCCTATTGACCGGGGGTCTACACCCAGTAACTAGGTTTTTTGAAAAATGCCAAGAGCAAAGTCCATAGACTTGATATTGTGGTGGGTTGTCACAAATAATAATTTTACAACGTTTGGTAAAGATCGGATCAATCTCACATGCTACAAAGAAAAAGGTGCGCCTTTCTTAAGTATTCCTAAAGTTTTTTTTATAAATTTCTAGAAACCCTTTTTTATTTTCTAATTAAATCTGAATGATCTTAATTGTTGCTTGAAGCATTGATTGTATTATTGTTTTTTTTTAGTTGTGAAATAACGACGACATTCAGTATCCTATTCCCCAGCACCAGAAAAGATAATGGATTGGAGTATGGGGGGCTGACCCCGCTTTTATATGCCACAGAAAATATCTTATGAAGTTGGCCCCAAATGAAAATTTTTTAAAAAATTAATGGAGTTCTGAGATTCCTGTGAATAGTCTAGAGTTCTTTTTGATTTTTATTAATATTTCTGTTAAAATAAAAGTAAAAACACTGTTTTAAAAATGGGGGGCTAACTTCACGTAGCCCCCCATCATTGCAAAAATAAGTTTCGCCACAGTGCTTAATAGTTCTAAAGGGGTTCTACAGTTCTTTATGATTTCCGAGGCCAGATCTCTTACCAAAAAAATTCTAATACATGTTTTGTGCTTTTTGGGAAGGAAAAAATTCAACAACAAAATGCAGAACTGTTGAACTATGGCAGCACTAACGGGAACTCATGAGTTTTAAACCAGAACCCTTGTTAAAAAAATTTTCATAGGGGCCAAATTGTAAACTTTACACTTTTTTAACAGTCAAAAATTTAAGTTGCAAAAAAACACCATTGTAATTTGTAATTCCACAGAACTGTAGAACTATTGCAGCACTAACGGGAACCAGAACTCTTGTTACTATAAACGTATTTGATTATTGCAACAGTACCTAAATATGTTACAATTTCACGTGTTGTTAGAACTGACTAGATAAATGGATACAACTTAAATTTTTGACTGTTAAGAAAGTGTGAAGTTGGCCCCCATGAAATATTTTTTTAACAAGAGTTCTGTTCAAAACTCATGAGTTCCCGTTAGTGCTGCAACAGCTCTACAGTTCTGTAGAATCAGAATGGTATTTTTTTATTTACACCTTATATTTTTGATTGTTAAAAAAGTGTGAAGTTGACCCCCCATGAAATATTGTTTAACAAGAGTTCTGGTTTAAAACGCACTAACTCCCGTTAGTGCTGCCATTATTTTACAGTTCTACAGAAAGATAATGACATTTTGTTGTTGAATTTTTTCCTTCTCAAAAAGCACAAAACATGTATTAGAATTTTTTTGGTCAGAGTTCTGGGCTCGAAAATCATAAAGAACTGTATAACTCCTTTATAACTATTAAGCACTGTGGCGAAAGTTTTGTTTCTGCAACAATGGGGGGCTGCGTGAAGTTAGCCCCCCATTTTTAAAATAGTGTTTTTACTTTGATTTTAACGGAGCTATTAATAAAAATAAGAACTCTAGAACTCTTCATAAGAAACTCAGAACTCCATTAATTTTTAATAAATTTTGCATTTGGGGGGCCAACTTCCTGTATAATATTTTCAGTGATGTCTGTACATCACTGAAAACATTATTTCTCACAAATTTAAAAATATACCTTGTTTCATTATCTTTTTTATAGCTAAAATTTTTCATTCTAAAAATGATGTATATGTATGTAGCCGTTTAGCGTAATTGGGCTTTTCATGAAATGTCTAGACAAATAGTGAAATACAACCTAAAAACTAACAACTTACTCCAAAGTAAACAAAATTTACTTTTGAAAAAAGGTACTTTTAATTTTTTTATAGATCTATTTGCTGCCTACCAAGTTTAAATGGTATTTGCAAAGCTTTGATGGCAAACTGAAACTGAAATCTAGTAATTTTTGCTTGTGTAACTATTGTTTTAATACTTTTAATGTTATTGTAATTTACATATTATATGGATTAGGCTCATTTCTAGGATAACATCACTGTATTTTTTTGGCGTTAATAAAGATCTGCTTGTCTTTGTTTTTTTTAATACATACATATGTACTATATTTTATTAAAATTTAGTTTTACCAAAAACATTTTAAAATGTTTTCTTTAGTGATAATTATGTAATATAATTATAACAATGAGATAATGAGATTTTGTACAAAATCAAAATCGTTTTAATTTGTTTAAAGGCACAACTATAGAGATGGTAGTGACCAGTGGCATATGGTGAAATTTCAAAGTTGTATATCTCTGTTCCTACATACAGGACCGGTACCAATTTTTATTGGTTTTAATAGCGAGCCCACTAGGAATTTTTTTGTAAAGAAAAAAAAAACGTTTTGAATTTGCGAAAAAAAGTTGAATTTTTGCTTGGGTTTACCAGAACATTCTCAGTGGGCTCACTATTAAAACTTCCAAATGTGGTACGGTTCCTGTAAGTAGGAACAGAGATATACAACTTTGAAATTTCACCAGCCGCCACTGATTTTACTTCATATCTATTGAACTCCTTAGAACCGACAAAAATATCAGTTAGGTGCCAACAACTGTATGATTTACCCTATATTTTTTGTTATTTTTAAATTGTTTCTTTAAATAAATTTTGAAATATAAATTGAATTGTTTTTTTTGTCTTTTTAAACTCTGTACCTACACTTTATCCTTAATGAACTTATTAGAGTCGTCTGTTTTAATAATACTCTTAAAAAAGTATATTCTTTAATCTGGTATTAAAATGCATTGTCTTCCAGAAATAAAAAATATAAAAAAATTTACAATGTTTAAAAGAAAACTGAAGAAATTTCTTCTAAAAAAATATCAATTTTTTATATTCTATGACTAATTAATTTTCCTCAGGCACGTGATTGTTTCATCACAGTCTTTTATCGCAACCCTATCAGTCTATAAGATTCTTTATATATATATATATATATATATATATATATATATATATATATATATATATATATATATATATATATATATATATATATATATATATATTAGTGTTCTAAACCTACAGTTGATATGAACAATAATAATCAGTGCCTTGCCAATTCCACCTTTTGCTACATTTGTTTGTTACTGCAGACTTAGAATTTTGTAATTTCATTTCAAAATATCCACTATCATAATGTTAATTGACAGACGTTTATTCTTTCATAACAGTAGTGTTTCTTGCTCTATGTGGACACACACAAACCTCATTCACAACAATGTGGACCTAGATGAGTTTGGAAAGAGAAGGAATATTCCTATTAAAAATAATAAACTTTTGAAGTACCTACTTTTGGAGTGCTGTTTTATAATAATAGATCTTACCAAAATCTTCAAAACCTTCACTGCCTTTAAACTAATTTTTTTTTAACATAACTCTGTTAGCATAGATACTGCTAGCAGATTATAAACGTAAAAATTTTACTATTTGAAGATAGCTACTGCCCAATAACCATATGCTTATGAATGATAATTTAATTCTGCCTTAATTTCTGTATGCCTAATATGCACGGGCATTTTTTTTAATAAATAAAGAAAACTTGGCAAAATTGAGTAAAGATTTTTTATTAAAATAAATCATAACATGAGTTTAAAGAAATATTCCCTATTCTCTGATAAATTCTACAAACCCTACCTCAACCTGCGAACAGCGAAATTCTTAACTTAAAGTACTTGTAGAAATAAAAATTATAACTGTTTAGCTAAATGTGACAGTTTCTCAATTAAATGTTGAAAGTTTTAGCTCTAGAAGGATAAACAGACTTTGCCCTGGTACTTTTACTGTAACTGAAAACCAAAATTTTTGTATGATTAGGGGTAGGGTAAATTTCATTCTTTCCTCCTCTCTGACTTCTTTATCGAACTATTTGGGATCGAGGTTCCTGGTTAGATGGTAGGGTAATTTTCATTCTTTCCTCCTCTCTGACTTCTTTATCGAACTATTTGGGATCGAGGTTCCTGGTTAATCATCTCCACCCACAATGCCCGGCCTTAGTCGTTCTTTTTCGGTAGTTGTTAGCCAGTAACAGATTTATAGAATACATAAATTTAAGCGGCCAACACTTTATACAAACATTTTCTACACAGAAAAATAAAGGTTTATTCGTTTATTATCAACACTACAGAAAAAACTTATGGGACATGCTCAAAATGTCATGTTGCTGTTTATCTTAACTTAACCTAACTTTTTCTAGTTGTCAAAATTTCAAAATATGATAAAGAAAAAAGGTGAGATAGATATACTTTATTTGTCGAAACACATTTTTTAAGATCGCGTTGTGTTTTCAACAATTTTTTGGTGTTTTTATATTACTTTTAGGAGTTTAAAAGTAAAAATGGGATGTGCTGTGTATGGTTGTGATGTGGACAATCAATCAATGAATGTATGTATTTATCCCTTTATTTACATGATTATTTTAAATTATATACTATAAAATTTGTATTATAAGCAGGAGGCAAAGTGTATTGCCAATAGAATTTATATAAAATCGCCTATAACTAATTTAAACTCTATATGGCCCGTTATAAATTTGAAAAAAGTTCTACGTGACGTCACGCGCAAAACCCGGACGAATTTGACAGCGCTTGATATCATACCTTCTTTTACTTGTATCATGAAGTAACACCACTCTATCCTCCCTTTGACAGACTTTCTCCCAGATGTGAGGTACATTTCTTCGCTGTAAATAAAAAATAGAATTATTACTAAACAATAACTTGAGAATGACAAAATAATTGTCAAAATATTGTGTTTTATTTAATAGAGGTATTATATTAGGTTTGTTGCAACAAAAGTTTACTGAGTTTCCGCAAAGCTATTTTACTGTCACTTTACAAGTCGATTTAAAAATTAACGTCCAGATTCACTAAGAAAGTTTAAGATTTAGTACTGGTTTAAATTAAGATCTAGTTGATCAGTTATGTTTTGACAAGTTTTTGTCCTGTCGTTGTTAATAAGACGTCATTGAAAATTTATGAATTATTCGGATATTTCAGCGATTGGTTTGGTCTTCAAATGATTTTCATCTTGGAACGGGTTGCTAGAGTGAATTTAGTTCTATTATTGTCGAAAGTGCATACTAAAATTGCCCTTTTCTTTATCAATTTGCGAAAAAGCTCCGACATAAATTCATAGTATAAAATTTAGTTGTCTTATTCTTACAGTTGTCAGTTTAAAACTTTTGGTTGTCAAATTAGACCGGACTAGCGTTGGAGAATCCGGCTGTAAAAATTTATAGTGCAGTGTTCCTAGAACGAGTGAATTGTGTTCCAAGCTAGTTCTGAAGCGGTCTTAAAGTTCCAAGATAATTCTGAATCAGTTTAACGTGCTATCTAACTTCACTTATTTTATTTTTGTTATTAATCAAATTAATTAAGTATCAAATTTCTTGTTGACATATATTAATAAAAGCGGCAATATTTTCTAACAGGTATTTTTTTGTGATTTTATAGGTTAGGATAAACAAACAAAATTCTCAACCAGTTCTAAATCGTTCCAACACTAGTCAAGTCGATTCTAGAACAATAAGTTCTCGCATGGATTCCAAGCAGTTCTGAACTGTGAACTTTTCAATTGGAACAAACCTAATGCAAAATGCAAAAATAATATTTTACATTCTTTGCCCATCTAATAAATTACCCCAAAATCTAATGTTACAGACTCTTAAATTTACTTACCTCTGAAAATTTCGTTTCAAATCTCCGTTTCTCTCTCCTCTGTGAACTGCGTCTTGTTTACTTTTGATAGTCCCATAGTAAAATAATTGCATCTGGATGATTCCCATCCTTCAGAGCAGTAGGTGTTTCTAAAATTAAATGTAGAATTGTAACTGGTGTACTTTTGTCTTTTGGTATACATACTTATTCACTAGTCTTGATACAGACTATACAAGTTTAACAAAAACAGTTTTTAGGTATATAAAATAAAGGTTTAAAACTGTGAGAGACAGTTAAATGTAAACGAAAACGTGTCTTAAAGTGTTTTACATGTTATTAAACATGTACTGGAGACTTCCTTAATTTAGGATTGTCTCTTATTAGGTATACTAGTTAACCATCCTATGTCTGCCTAATAATACATCTAAATGGGTTAAAACCTTGTGATTTAAGACTACACGTACAAAATAAAAAACAACCCATCTTCATTAATTTTGAAGCGACTTCCACAACAGGTTAATGACATTTTCGTGTAAACATTTCTTATAAACGTGTAGTACACCTTACAATCGCAACAAACAGTTTTAACCAACGAATACGAATTGTTTTAACACTTTTATACGCTAAAAAACATAGCAAAATGTAAATAAACCAAAACGCGACAAATACAGATGTTTGCGTTCAACCTTCAATTCATTTTGACACATCACTCATTTGGCATATGGCGTTTACCAGGTTACGACGTGGTGATTTTTCTATCTCTTTTAATTCCATATCGTTGAAGAGAGACTGACCTATACCAGGTTACCAAAATTGCGTTGCTTGATAAACGCCAAAATATGGCTATTATTTTACCCCTTAGCCATTTTTAAATCAGTGACCAAATCGTGACCTATAGCGTTTTTTGGCGATCAAAACCAAAACCATGTGCTCTCTTTGTTTATCCAACGTAATTAAACGTAAACAAACAAAGCTGGTGCAACAAAAATCAAAACCATATTGTTATCCTTATTTGTCGAATGCAGTCAAATGTAAATAAATAAAGACAACAATGGTAAACCCTTGGGTTTGGCTTTGATGGTTTTGAATCGCCAAAAAACGTCTCTAGTCAGACCATTGGGCAACGCTGTCTCATTTAATCTTAATACTTTGATTTTTTAGGTTAAACATTGAGTATATGGAGCAACGTTGCCAAATAAGGTAATGTAGTCATGACTAGGTCACTGATTTAAAATCGCCTAGAAAGTGACAAAGAGACAAGATACATGTTTCATGATGAAGGGAGATCGAAACAGAAGGATTTCTTAATGTCATCAAAGAGCCATGCGCCATATTTAAGTTTTTCAGCAGCACACAAACCACGCAATGAATGTTTTAATTTTTTTTTCGTTTAAAGTTTTAAATAATGTAATTTCTTTTCACTACCTAGAAAATGGTCTTCGCCGATCCGTTGTTAAGCAATATTTTGATCAGTTTTATCTAGTTTGTGCTTAGTGAGTAGCGTAATAGGGCTGAAAATTAAATTAAATTTAAAACACTAATAATATTTACGTATTATGGTAACGGATGGTAGCGGATCTGGTTATACTTTTAAAGTAAGTACTGTGTAGTTGTGCTCAATTAGTATTTTCGTTTTGATTTTTAACTTTTCCTTGGCAGAAAGTTTAAGCTACTTAGTAGGAATAACGCTTATAATCATTAATAACATAATATAGGGTGTCATAATTATTAGTTAAAACTAAGGCTACTGACACAAAGGATTGATTTCGCAGTTTTTACTAATTTTTTTTGTTTTCTCTTCGAAAAAGGTTTAAATTTGTTTTACCTCTGTCTTAAATTACAGTTAATAACAGAAAATAAATTATTCTTAAAGATTTATAATAATGTCTGGCAACGTTTAAACAAATTCAATTGTTTTTAATTTTTCGCGCGCAAATTTACGTCAAGCGCCTTGTGTACGATCAGCCAGATGCGGCGAATATAGACTGGTTTTAGGGTATTTTTGAAAATTTTTAAAATGTTCGATTTAAGAAAAAAAAAGTATGGGATATGTCTGTAGACTACTCCAGGAGTGACCCATTCCAATATATGCAGTGACTTTCATAACACCCTGTATATATGTATATATACAGGGTGTCCCACTACGAACTGCCGCGATCGATTATGGAAAAAGTATAAATAGCAAAGATCTGAAAATTTGGTAACATACTAATGTCAATGGGGGCAATTCGGCTAAAATATTTTCAAAATGGTGGCACTTCCGGTTATACCGGAAGTAGATATCAACTTGCTTATTTTAAATGGAATACCCTATATATTATTTCATTTTCGGATTTTACGTAAACTTCTAATCGCATTTCATGTATAATCTCCTATACCTAACTCTAACCGTTTTTGACATATTTCAAATTTTATGCCAAAAATGACGTGTACAGTCCGAAAAATAATTATCGATTTTTCCTACATGAATGCCTTTATGATTTAATTGGGGTTGGTTTCCTTGTGGAAGGGGATCTACTTGAGTAGACTGTGTTGATAATTTGGTAATAAATAAATACAGGGTGGTCAAAAACTAACATTAAAAATGAAATTGAAAAAATCGTTAAAAGTCATTTTTTTCAAATGGAAGCCCCCTATTTTTATAATTTTACCCTACTCAGCATTAAAAATAAGGGTAACTTTGTATAAGGTTGTTTATTCCGAAAATCGATAGTTTTAGAAAAAATGGCAGTTTAACATTTTTCTATTGTAAAAATCATATACGGTTTTCAAGTTTTGTTATTAGTTGGCCATGACCGCGAGGCGCGGACAAAAAAAAACACTCGAGCACTACAGAAATGTCATTATTTCTTGCCATTTGACAATTATTGATAATAATCATGCCAGGGCGATTAAATTATACAAACGAAGATTATTTAAATTTGTTTATTATCTATGGGGAATGTAACAAAGTTTTATCAAGAACATGCGAGACATTTGCTGACAGATATCCAGATAAACAGAAACCGTCACGGAACAGTGTTAAACGAATAATGGAAAATTTCAAAAATTTTGGCACTGTTAAGGCAAAAATGCATAAAAGAAAACCCATTCTCAAAGATGAAAATGTCGAAATTGCAAATTTGGGATATTTTGCGGCATATCCTATGACAGCATTAAGACAAGTGGCTCTACAAACAGGAATCTCAAAGAGCTCAATCCATAGAATTCTGTTGAAAGCTCATGGTGGAAATTTTGAACATTTATTAAAATAAGTTGTTTCCCCGAATTTTTGAAATTTTCCATTATTCGTTTAACACTGTTCCGTGACGGTTTCTGTTTATCTAGATATCTGTCAGCAAATGTCTCGCATGTTCCTGATAAAACTTTGTTACATTCCCCATAGATAATAAACAAATTTAAATAATCTTCGTTTGTATAATTTAATCGCCCTGGCATGATTATTATCAATAATTGTCAAATGGCACGAAATAATGACATTTCTGTAGTGCTCGAGTGTTTTTTTGGCCGCGCCTCGCGGTCATGGCCAACTAATAACAAAACTTGAAAACCGTATATGATTTTTACAATAGAAAAATGTTAAACTGCCATTTTTTCTAAAACTATCGATTTTCGGAATAGACAACCTTATACAAAGTTACCCTTATTTTTAATGCTGAGTAGGGTAAAATTATAAAAATAGGGGGCTTCCATTTGAAAAAAATGACTTTTAACGATTTTTTCAATTTCATTTTTAATGTTAGTTTTTGATCACCCTGTATTTATTTATTACCAAATTATCAACACAGTCTACTAAAGTAGATCCCCTTCCACAAGGAAACCAACCCCAATTAAATCATAAAGGCATTCATGTAGGAAAAATCGATAATTATTTTTCGGCCTGCAAACGTCAGTTTTGGCATAAAATTTGAAATATGTCAAAAACGGTTAGAGTTAGGTATAGGAGATTATACACGAAATGCGATTAGAATTTTACGTAAAATCCGAAAATGAAATAATATATAGGGTGTTCCATTTAAAATAAGCAAGTTGATATCTACTTCCGGTACAACCGGAAGTGCCACCATTTTGAAAATATTTTAGCCGAATTGCCCCCATTGACATGAGTATGTTACCAAATTTTCAGATCTTTGCTATTTATACTTTTTCCATAATCGATCGTGGCAGTTCGTCGTGGGACACCCTGTATATATATATATATATATATATATATATTCTTTAAACTGTGCTTAAGAGTGGTCAGCAGGTAACATCCCCATGTTGTTTTGCTTTTTAACATTATTGCTGCTCAGTTATATGCTGAAACTGAGCACCAACTTTCCCTTTGACCTTGGCTTTCCCAAATCGGCATATAAAAATACATATATAATTCGTCAAAAAAAAATAAAATCATTGGCCTGTACCTACTTTATCCTTAAAACCGCACCACGCGAAAATTCGATAGGGGTACCGAATTTATGCATTAGGTACAAAATAAGACTTTAATTTCTTTAGTAAATTATGCGTCTTTTTTCCGTGTTCATTTGGAAAAGTCATTGGTATCTCATAGCAAAATAGCAGCAACAATGTTAAAAAAATTGAAATAGTAGAAATGTTAGCTGATAACTACCTACTCTTTGGTATACATGTAGCGATACTGCTTTTAGCAAATTAAAATTTTTTAAAAACGGACTCCCTCGTTTTAGAGACTAGCGTATAATATATATATTTTCCTGATTTTCAAATCATCATTTTTTATTATTACTTGTTGTTCCTTGAAGGGTCATGCAATGTAGGTACAAAAAAACTACACAATAAAATGTTTTATAATACTGTTTGCTTGTCCATAAAATGTCACTCATGATAATGCATGAAGCAAAACATGTGTTGATCTCAACAGATTTAATGTACAACGGTGAACAACAAAATGGTACATCTAATTCACAGTCTATGTTCCAGTTCTCTAAGAAAAACCGTTAAGAAATACTTGCATTTTTTTAATCACGACAGTACAATACGAGTAGATCGGGAGCCTTAAATCTAGCAAGATGTGCCTCTAAAAATATATTAAAAGTAAATTTTTAAACAAAGAGCATAAAACTAAGAAGTAAACAATTTAATTAAAATTTTTATAAACAGCTAAGACTGAAATAGTTTAGGCAAAGTTTACAGAATTCTGTAAACTTTGGTTTAGGCTCAAACAAAACTTCTCAAATAACTACAATCTATTTAGTGGGAAATTTCACTTTTGATTTTACTTTTATGCAGTTCAATTCCATTGTGTCAAAAATTTTAGTTTAAAATATTTTTCATTTAACACACTCATTTTTTTTTTCATTTTTAGCACACGGAATACTTCATCTGAAATTTATCAGTGTCAAACCTACTATTTTAACGCGGCTAGTTTTATTAATACGGAACAGCATTAATTAACGTTTTCCTATTTCCAAATTTTTTACTCATGCTATCTGTGGCCGAAATTTCTGGGCATAGGACTTCTTGTTAAGATCAATGCCAGTTTAATTATTAAAGCACAATTTTTTTTTCTTTTTGGTGAATAGCGCAGCATGCCTACCATTTACATTTTATATTTTTGGTGTTCGTCAAAACGAAAAATAAAGCTCAGCACTTGTGTCAATCTGTCTTCAGCATATCTCGAAAACTGATGAACTCCAAAATTTAATGTATGTACTATTTACTATAAGCCCGTAAATTAAAATATTTAAATTAAGTTGTCAGTCGAAGTTAGTCGTGTCAGCCCTGTTATTATAATTAAAAAATTCAATAGGGAATATGCATATAACCCAAATAAATCTGAAATATTTTTTTATATTCTCTACATAAATTAAATGTTCATGGCGGTTGCTGTTATCCATTTATTTTGGTCATTATTAACAAAAAAAAGGATTCAAAACTGCAAATTTTCGCGCGAATTTCGAAACTTGTAAAACGTGATCCCATTGGCTGTGTCGTCAAATCTGAACTTATGACTCATCATGAGTACATGGCGAATTCCAGTGTTGTAGAGTCATCGAAAACTCAATAAAAATGGCATTTAATGCGTAACTCATCCAAGGAAATATCACTGCACTTAAAGTAGAAGGTTCCTAAAATCTTATTCATGTATACTTTAAGACTAAAACGGTCCAGGAACCTTTCAATTTTGCAACAAACATTGGCATTTTTGGCATATCATCTTAATAATTTCAAGTAAATAAACTGCAATTCTTTATTTTCATGGCAATCTTGGAAAATTCAAAAATTTTAAAATTTTAGCTGTCCCCGATGCAAATAAACCTTTTTATTTATAACTTTACCGAAAAAATAAGCGATATAAATTAGTGGGAGGTATTCTTAGATAATTAATGGATAAAATAAACCCAAAAAAAAAACTAAATAGGGTAAATAGTGTAGAATAATGTCGGTTAAAAATAGGATTTGTCGGAAAAAATCAAGAAAATCCGATTTTTACCCCCTAAATACGCTCCTGGATGACCCATTCGGTATTCGTTTTACAGTGTGATTATCCCTTTATAAGATTGTGTTGAAAAATTGGGAAAAATAGATAGGAAAAAATACAGAGTGATTCAAATGTACCGATGTAAGTAGATAATGGCACAGAACAGACCGAAGGCCATATATGACAGTTAATGTATTAATTAATTATAGTTTACGTACGCCACGCGTTTGAGATTCGCGGTGCCGCCAGGTGCGATGACAGCGGTACCTTTTGTATCCTCGCCGACTTGAGGGCCAATAATTCACGACGTACCTGTCCCTTTCGGTAGTCGAGCTTTATTACCTGTCAAGCGTAAAGAGGGTTGATGTTTATGTTATGTCGAAGTGTGTGATATATATTTTACAATGGGTCCTTTCAATTCTTTAGATTTACGTGGGGTGGTTATTCGCGGTAGATAGATTAATAAGTATAAGTATTGTCATTTATTAATTAAAAATAAGAAAGGAACGCGGGTGGTATATATTTTAAAAAATAAGGACACGTTTCCTCTTGAAATATATTGATTGTCAAGACGTGATGTACACGTGGGGAGGTAAAAGTTTATAGGTTATAAAAAGAATAAAAAAGGGGCATAAATTAGTGATAGTGTTACGTTTTCCTGCATTATTCCTAATTGCGGACGGGAAAGGTTTAAGTTATTCGCTGTGATACAATAGAAATATTATTACGAATACATGTAATATTTGTCTTTCTCAACGAAAAAAAGTAATAAAACAGCGAGTGTGTGATATATATTAGCTCACGTGCACGAGCTTATTCGAGCAGGTAGACAAAGTGATGGGCTGGTAGACATTCTGATAGCTAGTTAGTCAGACAGACAGACAGATAGACATACAGACAGGTAAATAGTCAGTTAGACACAATGCAGATAGACGGAGCGGTATCCGGATAGACTGTCTGATAGCTGGTTTTCAGAAAGGTCCATAGTCAGTCAGTCGGCCAGCCAGACAGTCATACATGTGTGCGTCTGGTCAGTCAGATGGTCATACGTGTGTGCGTGTGGTCAGCCAGACAGTCATACGTGTGTGCGTGTGGACAGGCAGACAGTTATACGTGTGTGCGTGAGGGCAGCTAGGTCGTCATACGTGTGTGCGCGTGTGTGTACGAGCTTCTGTAAGTTAGAGTCTCGTAACAAATATGCAGCCAACCTAACAGGCAAACAATCAGTCAGAGAGCCAGATATCCAGACAGATGTGCGTGTGGTCGGTCAGACAGTCATACGTGTGTGCGTATGGTCAGCCAGACAGTCATACGTGTGTGCGTGAGTGTGTCAGAGTAATCAGTAATTTAGAGCCTCGTACAAATAGGCAACCGATCTAACAGCCAGACAATCAGTCAGAGAGTCAGATATCCAGTCGGATAGATGTACAAATAAACAAACAGATGGACCCCCAACTAGTCAGTAGGCTTGTTATACAGACAGTAAGGAAGAGCGGTAAAATTTTTTTATAACGTAAATTTTACACGCTGTTTTATGTATAAAATCATTCACAATGCAGCAAAATAGGAAATATGTAAATCATGTTTAAAAGTAGACATCAAGGAAAAGACTTAACTGAGATTATTCGCAAAAATAAAATTTAAACTTAAACAAAGGAAAAGAATATAGAAGTTTTAGGTGTAACTGTATAATACAACTTTTTAATGTATAGCTTCTATTTGAATCACATATTTGGGAAACTCCACATGTCCATATGTTGAACATATGGGCTTTTCACGAAAAATGCTTTCCAACACGGCCTTTTCATACGCAGTGACACCAATGACGGGTTGGCGCTCTTACTTTAGCAACCAAAATATCGTCGTCTGAGGAACACAAGCCGTACGAAAATATGCCGATTAAACGAAAAAGTGACTAAATCAAGTTACACACAAGAAGTTTATAAAGCACGAATTTAAAATTGGTTCGACCAGGCCAATTCGGGCGTTTCCTGAAGAACACAGACAGGCAAACGGACAGGCAGGCCGACAAACTGCCGATCTGTCAACTTGACAAACAGGCAGACAGTCAACTAGACAGACTGACAGATAGCTATGAATACAGCAAAAAAGAAATAAATTTATAACGTAAATTTTCTACGTACGTCTCAATGAGAATACTATAAATCCTTAGGTATACCTGAATACTATAACTTTTAAACATGTAGACAGAGCAGACAGGCAGACAGAATTTAATAATTAAGCACTTCCCTTATGATAAAAAACGTACATTCATAGAACACCACGCGACATTTAATGATAATACATCTTTAAATTAAAGTTGATCCTACCGGCACGACCTCGGTCCCTTAAGCTTTAATATACTGAGGACGGTTGGTAATTAGGTTGGGTTGGGTTTATAAACCTTTGTTAAATTAATCCACCAAGTACGTAATAATTACACGTCTTTTGTTAAAAATCGTATATTCATAGAAGAGCACTCGGTATTTAATAATTATCCTTTTAAGTTAAAGGTAATCCTAAGGAAGGATCACTTCCCTTGGGCTTTATTCGCGCGCAAGGAAAAGAAATGAGATGACGGAAACGTCTATGCGGTTCTTAGAATGTAGGAAGTTCTGTGTAGACAAAACTTCGCCAGTCACATTCCTTGCGCACCGATAAGATGTTTCAAATAAATTAGGTAAAGAACCTGTACCTTATATTGTACCCTGGGCTGGTGCACTCAGAATAAAATACCTTGTACAACAAGAAAGAGTTTAACTCGTAAATGAGGACCTAAAACGCTTAATCTTCCAAAGAAACAAATATTTTATATTAATAATAATAATAATACCTATAGATTAATTTAAATTAGGAAGATATTGTATCTGATTAGTTCGGCCAGTTGTCCTTAAGCCCTATCACTGCGACAAGGTACAGATACAATGATAGGGGGCTGCCTCCCTCCACTCAGCTGTACGCTTTAATAAATTTCGCGGCGTATGTGTTGCGATACGTGGGCGTTATTGTTTTGATACATTTTGGATAGAGTACGGTTATAATAAGACGATAAAGGCACTGTTTATATTTTAAGAATGCCATTTGTAATGCAGACGTCCGCAGAGTAAGATGCACCGTGAAATTAAATTTAAGCTCCTGGCAATGCCCGCTGAAAATGATTTTGGTTTTAGAAAGACGGAACTGACTGGTTTATCGGCGGTCAACATGTAGAATTCAATGGAAATGTTTTGTTGATTGATGAAGAAAAGTATATGTTAACTGAGGGTTATTGAATTTGTTAACACAGCACAAGCCTAAGAAATATACGAGATATGAATTGGACCAGTATAAGGAAATTCTCTTATTATCTGATGCACACAGATGGGGATTTCAAAGGAATAAGCATATGCGCTCCAGTAAAAGCCGGAAATATTTAATATTATATCTAAGTTATTTCCACCCAAAAGAAAATATATTAAATCAGAGGGTAAAAGACCATATAAAGAACTAGCATTATCGATGAACAGGAATCCCCTGGACGAGATGGATGCAGTGTTAATATACTTTGCACTAAAAAGCGGAGATCCTAATTATTGCGCAATAGAGATTTATATTTGCAGTCCTAGAATTAGACATATAGATAATAAAATTGTAAAATATGTAGGAATAACATATGTTTGTTCAATAAAATAATAAACTAATATATACTCTAGTGTGATAATAGAAAAATTAGATCTTAAAATAAGACTTAATCGTATTGTAGAGAATTTGTAAATTTTGCCTAGAGCTCTCGCTTTGACATGGGAAGAGGGAACTAGATAGGCGAACAGACAGATAGACAAACAGGAAAACAATTAGTCAATCAGAGGGCCAGACAGGCTGACAGTTAGCCAGACATACGTTGAAATAAACAAACAGATGAAAATATACGTTTAAAGCTATTCATAGAATAGCAGACTCTATATAGGTAATACCAACGATATATGTACACCTAGATGTTTCACTGGAGCGGTTTTATGGGATACCTTTTGCTATTGGTCAGTTTAAATGGTCTTTTCCTACGACATGAAACGCCGCGCATCCAATACATCGAGTCTCATTCCATTCTATATTTTAAAAAGAGAGATAAGTAATATCGTAACACTTTTACTCCGTCGCGACATTAGACCCGAGACGTGGCGGCCTCACAGTATTGTAATAGTGCAATCTCAGTGAAATATGAAATCTTCTATCGGCTTGGCTAGCACAAAATACGAATTGGCTAGCCGACCTTCAAGCTTCAGTGGCGGGCGGCTGAATCGAGTTGTTGCGTTCGGCAGCAGCAGGAAATGATTTAGAATTTCGTCTACCACCTCGAGCTACACAAAAGTACAGAACAAAAAAAACGGGCAATCTCAAGTGCGACATTACTTCTTTATTCTTTAGGGTTCTAAGAAATGTACACTATTTCATAATGGACGAAATATCCAAACCTGTTCTTGCGAAAACAGAACGGTTTTTTATGCTAACTTACCAATATTATAGCATTTTTAAAATTTACTTATACCTTCTGTCCATTTGGACTAGTATACGAAAATTTTTCGGAAATACATTTTTTAAAAAATATGTTTTCTCGAAAACAGAACTTTTTCAATAATACACATATTGAAAAACTAGTGATGTTTAAAAACTTTGTTTTTCTGAAACCAACTTCGAATTGTTTTTAACCACCTTTTGAAACTAAATAGACTTCGAATATTCATATTAAAAAAAACAACACTTTTTTGAAAGTAATTTATTACAGAGTAACATAGCAAATACAAGGAAACGTAAACCTGACCAAACACAAAAACACAAAAAAGGTTAGTTTAGGATCTTTTTGTCATTTTTTTATTGACATTTTCTAAGTCATTAGAGTTCATTATTTAAATTTAGAATCCCTATGTTTTCTAAAAAATATATTTGTGGGAAATGTATTTTTAAAAGGTTTTTTTTTTAAAATATATATTTTCGAAGAAGCTGTTTTTCGAAACAATTTACTTATTTAACATCAAAAAAGATATTTCTTGAAAAGAGAAACAGCTAGAAGAGTAGGTCATCTTAGCTTACACGCGACTAGACAAATTGTTTGATTAATATGAAAATGTAAATATTGTAGAATTTTTTTTATTTATGCATGATACATTTTTACAAAGAACACCTTTTTCCATTTTTTCTGATAGTATTAATTTTATCAAGCAAGGGCTTTTTGAAAAAGTAATTTTCGAGAAAGTAACGTACCAAACGTAAGGAAACCTGATCAAACCCAAAAAAGGTTCGTTTGGGTGTGTTCAGTATCTTTTTTCTTTAAGATTTTTCAAGCTACTAGAGTGCTTAATTTAATTTTCTAAATATTGTTTTCGAAAAAGGTACCTGTTTTAAAAATTACTTGTTAGGAGACATTTTTAAAAAAAAGTACTTTCGAAATACGGGATTTTGGAAAAAAATCAAAATATTTCATAAATCCGTTTTCTAAAAAGCATTTTCAAAAAAGCTGTTTTAAAAAAAAATACTTTGCTTTGTTTTCTCAAAAAAAAAAATTCAGCTAAATTTGTTTCGTTTAGAAGCCAAAACTATCCGGCGTAAATTTTGATAAGATCTTGTGACAGGTCATTTTTGTCACCGAATTAGTTTTGTTCTAATGCTTAATTTATTCACGAAGGCCTGTTTAGTTGTATTTTATAGTTTACCTTAATGAAATAGTTGTGTCTCCACACGTACACGGTTGACCTGCCCTGTTCCCAGGCTAGTTTCTACGGTTTCTGTTCTGGCTGATTGCTGCTAGCTGTCCTCAGGTCAGCTGTCCTTCGTTTGAAGCTTCTAGATTTAACATTTTTCTCTGTTGTTTAGGCCCTGAGATTCGTTTTTCTGCGCCTTGCTTAAAGTTCACCCTGTGTGTATGGACAAGTCGCCCTTAGTCTATTTGTGCTATCATGTTAGATAATAAATTTTGAAGACCGTCCTACCTTTTAGAAATCAGCTGTTTACATTCTCTTGAGACATTGTAACACCCTTGATTTGTAGATTTTGATCGCATTGCCTTTACTGCCTGGGGTTCCTGGATTTAGCTTTCTCTAATATGTAGATTCGTGGGCAAACATTGTCTTTGCTCAAACATTATTTTTTTTTTAGAAATTATGTTTCAGTTCTTGTGAATTTTGTGAAGGTGAGGCAGGTGGTGTGTATGTTTCGCCTGCCGGAGCTGTAAGGCAGGGCAATCAGGTTTAAGAGCGACAATATCTAAGTTCAGGCCGCGAGGTCGATTCACGCAGCGCTTTCGAGAGCCGTCGATTTGTGAACACAGCGGCGGCAGTGGCATTTTCTCGTGTGTGGGCCGCTTACTTGGCGTTTTGTAGTTAAGGCCACAGGTTTGTGACGGAAGATTTCCTCTGGAGTTGTCAGTGCAGTGCGGATTTTGAACGACACCATTTTGTCATGTGTCTGTGGTGGGAGGAAGTGTCAGATGATTCTTCCGACACGAGGCACGAGGCTCCACTTAGATCCTGCCTTTCGAGGAAGTTGCCTTGCAGTGTCGGATTTAAAAGCTTCATTTTGGAGGCTCAAGTTACTTGGATTAAATTTTCGGGACTGCAATTTAATTCTTTTGTTGAATTTTTGACTGCTAAGAGCAGCGTTTTTGTTTTGGCAACTTCATTCGTTAAATCAGCCATTACATCGGCCTGACGATCTGGAGACCGCTGGTAGCTGCCCCCGTTTTTGGTGTTTTGTATGGGGAGTCTGGAGTGTCTAACCCTCCTTGCTTAAGGGGGTCTTTGGTAGGGGCCACGAACCTCCCTACTTCTCTTCCGTGGGGGCTACAAAGCATCCCAATATTTATTTTTCCCGTGGGAGCTAGGAGTCATCCTACTCTTCCATCGGTGGGTGCTAAGGAGCCACCCTATGAATTTGCTGGATTTAATTTAATTATTTTGCGGAAAAAAAAAATCGCCCAATTTTCTTATTTTGGTTGTAACATTTGTAACAATTTTGTCAACATCACTTGTAATTTTTTTTTATTTTTGTGTACAAATAAATGTATATAGGGTAAACTTATTAAGTTGTTTTTATCCAGCTCACTGCGCCCTGTGTTTTGATTTTAAGCTATGAATAGCAGGTTTGTCGTATGAGAAGCAGGTACCTAAACCATCTAGGCGACTTCCAGTTTGCGTCGGTGTAAAAAACTGGTGGCGTCCAATTGAACCTACCCGGCTACCTGAGCCAAGGGCTAATTTGCACGCGCTCTACTACACCTGCTTCCCTCAGGACACCCTGTTGTTCCTGTGTTTCCCTTTAGAGTACTTTTCAGAGTTATTTTTAATGTTCGTTCCAAGTTATAAGCGGTAAGTACTTGGTCAATGATACTCATCATAGTATCTTTGACGGTTTTTAATCAAACACCTTTTTTGAACAAAGTGCGTCGCAAATTTTTGGCGCCCAACGTGGGGCCTATTTAAAAAAATTACCGCTTTTTTTTCCTAATTTTACTCTTGTGCGTCTAGTGAGCTGGAAAAATTTGCGACGCACTTTGTTCAAAAAAGGTGTTTGATTAAAAACCGTCAAAGATACTATGATGAGTATCATTGACCAAGTACTTACCGCTTATAACTTGGAACGAACATTAAAAATAACTCTGAAAAGTACTCTAAAGGGAAACACAGGAACAACAGGGTGTCCTGAGGGAAGCAGGTGTAGTAGAGCGCGTGCAAATTAGCCCTTGGCTCAGGTAGCCGGGTAGGTTCAATTGGACGCCACCAGTTTTTTACACCGACGCAAACTGGAAGTCGCCTAGATGGTTTAAGTACCTGCTTCTCACACGACAAACCTGCTATTCATAGCTTAAAATCAAAACACAGGGCGCAGTGAGCTGGATAAAAACAACTTAATAAGTTTACCCTATATACATTTATTTGTACACAAAAATAAAAAAAAATTACAAGTGATGTTGACAAAATTGTTACAAATGTTACAACCAAAATAAGAAAATTGGGCGATTTTTTTTTCCCGCAAAATAATTAAATTAAATCCAGCAAATTCATAGGGTGGCTCCTTATCACCCACCGATGGAAGAGTAGGATGACTCCTAGCTCCCACGGGAAAAATAAATATTGGGATGCTTTGTAGCCCCCACGGAAGAGAAGTAGGGAGGTTCGTGGCCCCTACCAAAGACCCCCTTAAGCAAGGAGGGTTAGACACTCCAGACTCCCCATACAAAACACCAAAAACGGGGGCAGCTACCAGCGGTCTCCAGATCGTCAGGCCGATGTAATGGCTGATTTAACGAATGAAGTTGCCAAAACAAAAACGCTGCTCTTAGCAGTCAAAAATTCAACAAAAGAATTAAATTGCAGTCCCGAAAATTTAATCCAAGTAACTTGAGCCTCCAAAATGAAGCTTTTAAATCCGACACTGCAAGGCAACTTCCTCGAAAGGCAGGATCTAAGTGGAGCCTCGTGCCTCGTGTCGGAAGAATCATCTGACACTTCCTCCCACCACAGACACATGACAAAATGGTGTCGTTCAAAATCCGCACTGCACTGACAACTCCAGAGGAAATCTTCCGTCACAAACCTGTGGCCTTAACTACAAAACGCCAAGTAAGCGGCCCACACACGAGAAAATGCCACTGCCGCCGCTGTGTTCACAAATCGACGGCTCTCGAAAGCGCTGCGTGAATCGACCTCGCGGCCTGAACTTAGATATTGTCGCTCTTAAACCTGATATTGCCCTGCCTTACAGCTCCGGCAGGCGAAACATACACACCACCTGCCTCACCTTCACAAAATTCACAAGAACTGAAACATAATTTCTAAAAAAAAATTAATGTTTGAGCAAAGACAATGTTTGCCCACGAATCTACATATTAGAGAAAGCTAAATCCAGGAACCCCAGGCAGTAAAGGCAATGCGATCAAAATCTACAAATCAAGGGTGTTACAATGTCTCAAGAGAATGTAAACAGCTGATTTCTAAAAGGTAGGACGGTCTTCAAAATTTATTATCTAACATGATAGCACAAATAGACTAAGGGCGACTTGTCCATACACACAGGGTGAACTTTAAGCAAGGCGCAGAAAAACGAATCTCAGGGCCTAAACAACAGAGAAAAATGTTAAATCTAGAAGCTTCAAACGAAGGACAGCTGACCTGAGGACAGCTAGCAGCAATCAGCCAGAACAGAAACCGTAGAAACTAGCCTGGGAACAGGGCAGGTCAACCGTGTACGTGTGGAGACACAACTATTTCATTAAGGTAAACTATAAAATACAACTAAACAGGCCTTCGTGAATAAATTAAGCATTAGAACAAAACTAATTCGGTGACAAAAATGACCTGTCACAATCTCAGTAAGATGTGTAGGGAATGTTTTCAGAAACAATCTAAGAGCATGTAAATCAAAAATGCCAAAAAAGGCTTGCATTTTTTATATTACATATTAGTATTGATATGTTATTCATATTTTTTTGGTACAATTCATTTCAAAGACCTTACATAGACGGCAAAATATTTGTTTTTGTTTATAATTTTTTTTTGTGGAACATGTAGAAATGTTTAATGTTTATGTTATAGTATTCATTTTTATAAAATTCGCTATTGAAATTCTTTTTCTACAATATCCGCCACTTGGCAGCAGGTGTAAAAAATAAGTATTTTTGAACATTCGGTTTACAAAAACTGCATTTAGTTATTACCTATATGAGTTTGACTGTATACGCAGTAAGTGGAAAGTTAAAGGACTATTAATTTGATATTAACAAAAAATTCGTCTTTTTAACACGCTTTTATTAGCCTGACTTGTAATTGAATCTTACAACTCAGTTTTCACCCACTTGGAATTGTCGTATCGATTTGAAACTTTGAAAAACTTATGCAATTCCGGTGACAATACAATATTTTTTTATTGTTAAAAAATAATAATATACAGCATGTCTTCGAAATGGAAAAACTTTTATTATTGAATTTACGAAAAAAAGTGTCTCTTTATAAAAACATCTTGAGAAAAAAGCATTGCCATTAAAAAATTTGATCTGGTACATACAGGGTGCCTCAAAAATGTAAAAGTTCTAATCCACGTTCTAGGCCGACTTTTTTTCTAATAAAAAGAAAACGAAATACCGCCATATGGCAATATGTAGGTATTATTAGTAAAAAATTGGAAATTTGGACACTTCGTCTGCTACCAAAGGCGTCGATGCCGAAAATTAAATATGTACGTATACGGTATTTGACAAAAATAATTTGTCATGAGCGTTGCCCTGAATACGTGAAATAAAAAAAACGGGGCAATTGCGAGTTCGGCTCCCGCATAGAAGGTTCTGTACCACACACAATATTGTGAATTTCTTACAGAACGAAAATTCTCACCTATGGCATTGAGATATTCTAAATAGTATAGTCACTTGCTTATTGCGCTGTAAATCCCCCGTCTGCCGTTGCACGCCTTTCGCCTAAGCTCGTAGCGCTCCTGCCAAAACCAGTCGCGGGTTACACAGGGTAGTTTGTGCACGTGAAATTCGTGTCGCTAAAAGAGAAGTACCGAGTGTGCTAAATGACATTTAGTTTTTTTTATAGAGTCATCCTTGGTATTGTATTAGTGATCGTAGAGTCAAGATCAATCGTGCAAAGTACAATGACGTTGGTGCCGGCGGAGAGATTGTTGCGAAGGCCTCTTTCTCGAACATTGTGTGACTTCATTAAAAACCACTGGCTAACTGAAAGTTTTCCGTCCGCCGGCACCAACGTCACTGTACTTTACACGATTGATTTTGACTGTAATATTTTATTTTCTCCACGCCCTAAGGATCCTGAAATGTAGGACAAAAAAAGTGTGTAACTTTTATATAGTTTACAGTTTTTTACCTATTAGATTTAAAGGTTAACTTTTCACTTGCACCAAGTATATTTTTTAAACAGATTGTCACCTATGACTAGTTGACAAAATATAATATTAATTTCATTTCATTTGCCATTTTCATCAGTTACCTGAATCTGACCCAGATTTTTGCGTCATGTAATATTGAAATCCGGTCTGAAATGTTAAATACGTAGTTGCAGCTTTACTATCGGTGATATATTCTTAAAAGTGGATGGGTTCGAATGTAGACACCAAAGTACATCCATTTAATTTCCGTGCGCATGCCTAGCACGCTCGGTTTTGCGCGTGGTACGTATTGTAATCTACTGCACAGATGCCAATAACGAAAAATAAAGCCAAAAAAGTTGGAAAACAAACGTTAAGACGGTAAATAAGTAGTTGTAGCTTTACAATTGGAAATATATTCTCAGCAGTGGATAGGTTCGAATGTAGACACCAAAGTACATCCCCTGAAATTATGTGGACATGTCTAGCACGCTCGGTTTGCGTACGAATTTTGATCTACTGCGCAATGTCAAGAAACAAAAAAATAAAATAAAAAAGGGAAAAAAAGTTGAGAAAAAAGTTAAATACTTAGTTGTAACTTTACAGTTGGAAATATATTCTTAAAAGTTGATGGGTTTGAATGTAGGCTCCAAGGTGCATTCCCTGAAATTTCGTGCGCATGTCTAACACGCTCGGTTTGCGCGTGGTACGGATTTTGGTCTACTGCGCAGATGTAAAACAAAGCAAAATAAAAAAGTCGAAAACAAAAGTTGAGAAAAAAGTTCCCCACAAAAACAAAACAAAAATGTTATTGCGCTGATACTGCCTGGCACCACAGGTCGACTACTGGTTGTCGATTTATGCTTGCCCGGACGGTAAAATTGTGTGCCATTTTGACCTTTTCAATGTATGTTGCTAGACTACTGAATACAAAAATTACGGCACGCCGTACGGAACACTATATTAACGAGTCGAACTCGCACTTGACCGGTCTTTTTAATTTGATATAATCACGGCTTTTTTATTTGATATAATCACGGCAACGCCCAGGAATTAAACTATTTTTGTCAAATAACGTATAAGTACGTCCTTAATTTTCGGCATCGACGCCTCTGCTAACAGACCCAGCTGGCCAAGTCTACTCATTACTTTGCAGACAGAACTTAAATTATACCGTTGAAAGAACCTATATTTTTAAACATTTTACAGGTACATTTGTAGTACAACGCCAGAAATTACTGACTTAATGTATAAATTAGAAAAAAATTATAATATATTGTTATTAAATATTATAGTTATAGTATGTAAATGCATCATATTATGTACATAACATACAAATGCATAGAGATATACTTACCACCACTCGCATTTTCTTTTAAATGTCGAAACGTTAAAAAGAAACACTTTAACCCTGCATAACAAAAAAAAAATCACTTGCAGATCACGCAAATCTTTTAGCGAGAAATAAAATGACAAGATACGTAGTCAACCAGTGCAAGTGCAGCTGTAACCAAGTACAGCAACGCTAAAACTTAAAACACCTTTAAAAATTTTATTATTATTTTGTGTTTTAATTAATACATATTAATAAAAAATGTACGTATTTAGTAAAAAAGATTGTTATTTTTTTTTGGAACCGAGGAGGTTTAGGCAGAAAGCAGTTAATGTACTGCACAATTCGGATTAAATATCATATAACAGTAAGATTAGAGAAGATATGCAAGTCAACGTTCAGATGCAAGATGCAAGTATTTTAGTACATTGCTTATTTAGCTCATTCAGAATTACTATGGTAACATCTAACCTTCTGCTATCTGCAAGTTCACTTAAGTGGGTTTCTGTAATCGCACTAAGTCAATTTCTTGTTCCGTCGATTCTCACAGTCGCTGATTTATGAACACATAGAACTCCTTGGGTTAACCCGCCTCTGCTGGCGTGTTAACACCATCTATTAAAAAGCGTTCGCACTATTGCGTCGCTACTAGCTGCTGGCGCCCTCTATCAGTGTTCGCAGTTATTTGCTACAAATCGATTTGGCCAGTGTCGTTATAGCGCCATCTACCAGTGATACTTACAAGCCTTTCCGCGCCATCTACTATAGATCACACAAAGCTCATTTATTAAGGGTTCCACGACGTTGTATTCTGGTAAATTATCTAGGTGTACATATATCGTTGGTAATACAGAGATACTAAGATTACGAAAGCAAATTACCATGGTTTTTTAGAAAAAAAAGCCTACAATATCGCTGAATTTTTGCACTTATAAGGAAAGACTAGATCTGAACGTTAACATAATCAGGACTAGTTAAGATTATTTCAGCATATTTACCACAACACGGTGATATAATCTATAAATAGATGTCAGACGTCTTTAAAGGCATAGAGATATTAAATTTTTAATTCAAATGTTTTTAAATTTAAATGCAGAATTATATTTTAAAAATATCAATACTCAATTGCCTGTATTCTAAAAACCCGCTGTTGTATCTCAACTTATATAATTTGACCAGTCTTTGTCTGGGTTTGGAATTTTGTAAACAATGTTTATATTTTCACGAATGTACTTACATTTCTATCCAAATGACCCCAATTTTTTTTGCTGGATCTATATAGACAATTCATAGATATTAAGATTACGAAATAAATTAGCTGTTTTGTAGAAAAAGCCTACAATATCGTAGAATTTTCGCCTGATTATAAGAAAAGTATAAACACGGGTGTTAAAATAACCTAACTTCATAAAAACACTACAAAAGGTATAACACAACGTCAAAGACGTGAAATCTTATTACATTATCTGCAGGGAATAATTTATTACAGATAAAACTATTATATTGCCCATCTAACTATGAAATTAAAAAATGTGAATGACACTTAACCGTAAAACAGCTCCGGGGGCATACATAAAGAATAGCTCGAAAACTGTCCCTAATAGTCAGGAAGAATACGAAATAAAGATCATAAACATGTATGCGGATATAGGTCAGATTTCTTTCATTTTCGAATACAGATAGAAAGGGGAAAATAAAAGTGTGCCGCATCAAAGAATGTGTAAGCTTAGCGAAGATAATGAAATTGAGCTGTTTAAAGACCTTAACAAGGCACATAGGTAGATATGTATATCTTAATGTGTTTTTGTATTCTATTATTCATATAGCAAGTAATAACGGCGTTGATAGAAAACTATACGTTGTGTTTAGAGTTGCCTAAGCAAACTGCGAGAAACTAAAACACGACAAGATGTTTTCAATAGCAATTTATTTTAAACCATATTTGTGTGGACATAATATTTACATTTATTATTATTATTATAATGTTCACAATTATCACTTAATAACCAGATACTGAATAACTTAAGCTGCTCTTAATAATCGTATTTATAAAAAATATTTTTTAGAATATTAAATAGTATGATTTAATATACTGATGAATATTTTGATCAAAATTAATATTGGTTATTCTACATATTCTATTCTCAGATTTTATTTACATTTTAAATACAATTTCTATTCTAGCCTGAGCTTCTTAAATCCAAATGGGGCGATTCATGATTACTAAAGGGCATGGTCATTATCATCGTGAGTACACGCCATATAATTCATGTTCTCTCCATATGTTTACACAAAACAAACATTAGATTTATTGTCCATTTTTAACGGTAAACTGCGTGGTACAACACTGAAGATGGTGAAATTTTACATTTTATTAGTCCATTGGTGTGTTCTATTAATATCGGGTTACACTCTTCCTCCAGGCAGACGTACACTGGTCATTCCTAAACAAAACGTGTCGGTATTAAAGCCTGTAGAATTTGACTGGTATAGTCCTTGAATTATAGACCAAATATCATCTATGCATATCTGACTAACTTCTTTAAACGGAATCCAGCCTTGTCCTCTTGAAAAATCTTTAGAGCAAAAGCTAAGACCAACTTTATCCTTGGGATTTAGATCTGCTGTACTGTACTCTAAAACATCCGTTAATGCATTTTTAAGCCATGAAACAGGCTCCTCATTCTTAGGTATATCTTTAAATTTGAAATCGATGGTGCGACCACGTAAATTAAAGTGTCTGATGTGTTTTTCCTCATCTTTGATTACAATAAACATCTCCATTTTATCGAGGTAGGTATGTATTATCATTCAAAGAATAAATTTACAAAATACTAGCAGAGCATATAAAAACAACTGCATCAGTCAACGGTTGAAATGAAACTAAGATTTTTTCCGATGGTTTTCAACTTATATGCAATTTTGATTGAACTTTGATTTGTGAGAAAGATATACGTAACCGTATTTCTGCGTTAGGAATCTGATAAATATTCCCAAAGAGTCGTATAGCGCTGTATGTATTATCATAAAAACACGCACTGATCAGTTGAATGTGTGGTATAAGAAAACTTTTAAAGATTAGTAACGTATAGGAAATAGTATTAACAAAAAATATTTTTATTGGTCAAAAAAGGTACTTAAACGTGTAAAAATTTAAATTTAGCAAAGCAATCTATATGACTCTTTAAAGACACATAGTAATTTGATATTTTTTCAACACTTTTATCAAATTTTCGGCTAAACCTTTATATCTGTTACACTGGCTAATCAGCATTCATATTGGCGTAATGGTCCTATAGATATTTGTAACGTTAAAGGTTATTACCAAAATAATCTCTTTATATTGCAAAAAGGCACTTAAAACGTGTAAAATTTAAATCTAGCAAAGCAACTGTTAATCTACATAATCTATGTGGAACTTTAAAGTCACAGAGTAATTGATAGTTTTTCAACACTTTTCAAATTTTCGCTGAAACCTTTATATTTGATACAGTGATCAGTGCATTATCCCCAGCCATATCGGCGTAATGTCTCCAAGCTAATACTTTGAATTAACAAGTGGAACCCATAAATGGCAGTCTCAGGATAATTAGAAGTATCACTATAACTATAGCAGCTTCTTCTAAACACAGCTTAAACACTTTTGTGAAAAAGTGCATAAATATATCTGTTTATTCTGTTTGGAGAAATACTTTAGCGTAGTCATAATGCAAAACATAAATATTAGCTAACTAAATGTATGGTACATATTCCAATATAAATTTCAGTTAAAATATTCTTCTTTCTAAAGCTAATTTCTTAATAAGTACCAAGTTTTCATTAATGGATTTACTTTCAAATCCAGGGCGAGATACACTATATAATTTTCCAGCATGGGTGCAGCTTAGAACATAAAATGCGATTTATTTTTGTTAACTGACGTTCCGTCTCTTCAAGTAATGATAATATACTATTTTTACTTGTTATAGACCGAAGTCAAATTAGGTATTCCAGTGCGATTATATGACCAAAGTTTAAAAAAATTGCAAAGTGAATAGAGGTAACTAAACACGAAATAATACCGATCAAAAGCAGCTACAAGGCTGCCAATAGCGTGTTGTCTGTGATTTGGCTCATATTATATTATTTTAATTAAATCGATGTCGAAAAATATCTGTAGTAATATTAGGATTAATTTCTAAAGTATTTTTATTTAGAAATAGTAAGAAAAATTAAAATTTTAGCCGAAGATTAAACTCTGCGCCACTTAAATATTAAAATATATTTTTTAATTTTTTATTCAACTGCAAACGAGACACTGAATAAATGCGAGCTTCATATAGATGGAAATTGCACTGGCTCAAGGCCGAGCCAAAGATTCCTGAGCATATACAGTCTATAAAGTGTAGTGTCCCGATTTAGTGGCACCCCTAAATTTCTTATGCTTTAAAATAAAAACTTAATCTTTTATACGCTTTTATTTTGTGTCTTGGAAAGTTATCGAATAATAGAAAATTTCCTATAAATTATTTAAATCAAAGGCAAAAATCAATTACTCGCGTGCTATAATTTTATTCTAATTAAACTGGTTATTCCTTCTGGGGCAAAGAGTTAGTAAAAGGGGACGTTTCATCACGTGAAACATAGTAATTGGATCAATTTTGCATTCCGTGTTTTCAACCAAAAACTAACCTTATTTGGAAAACTTAACATTTACATGAAATGGCCCTTTGAAACATTTTTTCGTTTTATACCTTCTTATTTGGAGTCGAAATGACGAAACTTTTTCACGTATTATTTCTATATTATTGACAGACCCATGATTTATATACTGCGAATTGTTCATTTTTATTAATTTTTCTGATTTTAACTTAACAATGGTTTAAATCGTGGTTTTATAAATTACATACAGGGTGTTAATTAAGTATGTACAATAAATTTAACAGACAATTATGTAAGTGATTTTAAGACTAAAACTTCATATAAACATGAGTCCGCAAATGCTTCGTTTTCAAGATACAGGGTGTTAAACTTTTTTAAAAAAATTGCTTTTTCGTAAATATCTTAAATATCCTTTACCCAATTTTGTTGTAATTTGGCAGTGTTATTCGTAGTGTTAAGGGCTAATTTAGCCCTAACTTGATTAAATGTATTAAGTCCAGTGGTGCCCCGAGCGACACCTTAACGAATATTTTTGACAAAAAAATGTATGCCACACATTTTTTTTGTAATTTTTTTATTTTTTTATTATTAAGCAACTAAAAGTACAGCTTTTTTGTCTCTTGAAGTTTTTTCGTATCTTGATTAGTTTTTGAAAAAAAAGGGAAATTTTCTTTTGAAAATTATAATTTTTTTATTATTTTTTTTTAATAATAACAACAACAAATAGACACTAAATTAAATACATTTTTTAACATCTAAACTAACGAATTTTACTAAATGAAGTGTTGGAAATGGCCACCTTCAGCTTCAATACAACCGTCTAGCCGCCTCATCATTGAATTACGCACTCTCCCGAAAATACCTGGCGTATTTTTTATTATGTCACATGAATTAATGATTCTATTTCGTAGATCATCTTCACTTTCAATAGGAGTTTTGTATACCAACGCTTTAAGGTGTCCCCAAAGAAAATAATCTAGGGGATTAATATCGGGCGAGCGAGGAGGCCATGGTTGTGGGCCTGCTCTCCCAATCCAACGGTTATGGTAATTTTCATCCAAAACTTGCCGCGCCACTAGACTAAAGTGCGGTGGAGCCCCGTCGTGCATGTACCACATACGGAATCTTTCCATGACTGGAACTTCTTCTAAAAGTCCAGGTAAATCAAATTCTAAAAACCTTCGGTATTCTTCCCCATTAAGTCTGTTTGGAAGAAAATGAGGCCCAATGAGGTGGTCACCGACAATTCCAACCCAAATATTAAAAGAAAACCGTCCTTGAAAATTATTTTCTGCTAAGGCGTGTGGATTGTTTTCGGCCCATATGTGATTGTTATGGAAATTAATAATTGGATTGCGATAAAAACAAGCTTCATCTGTAAACAATATTCGACTTAGGAAACCTGGATTTCTTATTATTTTACTGCGTAACCAATCAATCACAAAAAGTTAGTCTTAAAGGCAAATCTCTGGGCAATAGAGCTTGGACACGTTGCATATGGTAGGGATATAGCTGCTGGTCTCTTAAAATCTGCCACACTGTGACATGGGTAATGTTCAGTTCTTCAGCTATTTTCCGGGTACTGGTATGAGGATTTGCTTCAATTTCATTTAAAACAGCTTCTTCCATTTGAACTGTTCGTACCGTTACAGGCCTCCCGATGACAACCGTCGATCTTTTAAAACTGCCTGTTTCAGAAAGTCGTGCATGGAGACGTACAAAAGTTCTTCCGTTAGGTACTACACGCCGAGGAAATCTTTCATGATAAATGCGTCTTGCAGCATTAGAGTTTCCATGAGCCATTCCGTAACATAAATGCATATCTGCCATTTCACTGTTAGTAAACTGAACCATATTGGACAAAAAATAACTCGAAAAATAATCACCAAAAATACTTTTTATAAAAATTACAAATTAATAGCTTAATAATTTGACAACAGCTGTCAAGTTGTTTACCAAATGCTGAAATCGGTTTCCAAGGCAACCCTTGATTATTTCCTATTTTTTCCCCATGTTTCTCGTGTGGTCCAGGGATATGCAATTAAGTGGATTTTTTTTTCAAAAACTAATCAAGATACGAAAAAACTTCAAGAGACAAAAAAGCTGTACTTTCAGTTGCTTAATAATAAAAAAATAAAGAAATTACAAAAAAAATGTGTGGCGTACATTTTTTTGTCAAAAATATTCGTTAAGGTGTCGCTCGGGGCACCACTGGACTTAATACATTTAATGAAGTTAGGGCTAAATTAGCCCCTTAACACTACGAATAACACTGCCAAATTACAACAAAATTGGGTAAAGGATATTTAAGATATTTACGAAAAAGCAATTTTTTAAAAAAAGTTTAACACCCTGTATCTTGAAAACGAAGCATTTGCGGACTCATGTTTATATGAAGTTTTAGTCTTAAAATCACTTACATAATTGTCTGCTAAATTTATTGTACATACTTAATTAACACCCTGTATGTAATTTATAAAACCACGATTTAAACCATTGTTAAGTTAAAATCAGAAAAATTAATAAAAATGAACAATTCGCAGTATATAAATCATGGGTCTGTCAATAATATAGAAATAATACGTGAAAAAGTTTCGTCATTTCGACTCCAAATAAGAAGGTATAAAACGAAAAAATGATTCAAAGGGCCATTTCATGTAAATGTTAAGTTTTCCAAATAAGGTTAGTTTTTGGTTGAAAACACGGAATGCAAAATTGATCCAATTACTATGTTTCACGTGATGAAACGTCCCCTTTTACTAACTCTTTGCCCCAGAAGGAATAACCAGTTTAATTAGAATAAAATTATAGCACGCGAGTAATTGATTTTTGCCTTTGATTTAAATAATTTATAGGAAATTTTCTATTATTCGATAACTTTCCAAGACACAAAATAAAAGCGTATAAAAGATTAAGTTTTTATTTTAAAGCATAAGAAATTTAGGGGTGCCACTAAATCGGCACACTACACTTTATAGACTGTATATGCTCAGGAATCTTTGGCTCGGCCTTGAGCCAGTGCAATTTCCATCTATATGAAGCTCGCATTTATTCAGTGTCTCGTTTGCAGTTGAATAAAAAATTAAAAAATATATTTTAATATTTAAGTGGCGCAGAGTTTAATCTTCGGCTAAAATTTTAATTTTTCTTACTATTTCTAAATAAAAATACTTTAGAAATTAATCCTAATATTACTACAGATATTTTTCGACATCGATTTAATTAAAATAATATAATATGAGCCAAATCACAGACAAAACGCTATTGGCAGCCTTGTAGCTGCTTTTGATCGGTATTATTTCGTGTTTAGTTACCTCTATTCACTTTGCAATTTTTTTAAACTTTGGTCATATAATCGCACTGGAATACCTAATTTGACTTCGGTCTATAACAAGTAAAAATAGTATATTATCATTACTTGAAGAGACGGAACGTCAGTTAACAAAAATAAATCGCATTTTATGTTCTAAGCTGCACCCATGCTGGAAAATTATATAGTGTATCTCGCCCTGGATTTGAAAGTAAATCCATTAATGAAAACTTGGTACTTATTAAGAAATTAGCTTTAGAAAGAAGAATATTTTAACTGAAATTTATATTGGAATATGTACCATACATTTAGTTAGCTAATATTTATGTTTTGCATTATGACTACGCTAAAGTATTTCTCCAAACAGAATAAACAGATATATTTATACACTTTTTCACAAAAGTGTTTAAGCTGTGTTTAGAAGAAGCTGCTATAGTTATAGTGATACTTCTAATTATCCTGAGACTGCCATTTATGGGTTCCACTTGTTAATTCAAAGTATTAGCTTGGAGACATTACGCCGATATGGCTGGGGATAATGCACTGATCACTGTATCAAATATAAAGGTTTCAGCGAAAATTTGAAAAGTGTTGAAAAATTATCAATTACTCTGTGACTTTAAAGTTCCACATAGATTATGTAGATTAACAGTTGCTTTGCTAGATTTAAATTTTACACGTTTTAAGTGCCTTTTTTGCAATATAAAGAGATTATTTTGGTAATAACCTTTAACGTTACAAGTATCTATAGGACCATTACGCCAATATGAATGCTGATTAGCCAGTGTAACAGATATAAAGGTTTAGCCGAAAATTTGATAAAAGTGTTGAAAAAATATCAAATTACTATGTGTCTTTAAAGAGTCATATAGATTGCTTTGCTAAATTTAAATTTTTACACGTTTAAGTACCTTTTTTGACCAATAAAAATATTTTTTGTTAATACTATTTCCTATACGTTACTAATCTTTAAAAGTTTTCTTATACCACACATTCAACTGATCAGTGCGTGTTTTTATGATAATACATACAGCGCTATACGACTCTTTGGGAATATTTATCAGATTCCTAACGCAGAAATACGGTTACGTATATCTTTCTCACAAATCAAAGTTCAATCAAAATTGCATATAAGTTGAAAACCATCGGAAAAAATCTTAGTTTCATTTCAACCGTTGACTGATGCAGTTGAGTTTTTATATGCTCTGCTAGTATTTTGTAAATTTATTCTTTGAATGATAATACATACCTACCTCGATAAAATGGAGAAGTTTATTGTAATCAAAGATGAGGAAAAACACATCAGACACTTTAATTTACGTGGTCGCACCATCGATTTCAAATTTAAAGATATACCTAAGAATGAGGAGCCTGTTCATGGCTTAAAAATGCATTATCGGATGTTTTAGAGTACAGTACAGCAGATCTAAATCCCAAGGATAAAGTTGGTCTTAGCTTTTGCTCTAAAGATTTTTCAAGAGGACAAGGCTGGATTCCGTTTAAAGAAGTTAGTCAGATATGCATAGATGATATTTGGTCTATAATTCAAGGACTATACCAGTCAAATTCTACAGGCTTTAATACCGACACGTTTTGTTTAGGAATGACCAGTGTACGTCTGCCTGGAGGAAGAGTGTAACCCGATATTAATAGAACACACCAATGGACTAATAAAATGTAAAATTTCACCATCTTCAGTGTTGTACCACGCAGTTTACCGTTAAAAATGGACAATAAATCTAATGTTTGTTTTGTGTAAACATATGGAGAGAACATGAATTTGGCGTGTACTCACGATGATAATGACCATGCCCTTTAGTAATCATGAATCGCCCCATTTGGATTTAAGAAGCTCAGGCTAGAATAGAAATTGTATTTAAAATGTAAATAAAATCTGAGAATAGAATATGTAGAATAACCAATATTAATTTTGATCAAAATATTCATCAGTATATTAAATCATGAATATATATACTATTTAAAATTCTAAAAAATATTTTTTTATAAATACGATTATTAATAGCAGCTTAAGTTATTCAGTATCTGGTTATTAACTGATAATTGTGAACATTATAATAATAATAATAAATGTAAATATTATGTCCACACAAATATGGTTTAAAATAAATTGCTATTGAAAACATCTTGTCGTGTTTTAGTTTCTCGCAGTTTGCTTAGGCAACTCTAAACACAACGTATAGTTTTCTATCAACGCCGTTATTACTTGCTATATGAATAATAGAATACAAAAACACATTAAGATATACATATCTACCTATGTGCCTTGTTAAGGTCTTTAAACAGCTCAATTTCATTATCTTCGCTAAGCTTACACATTCTTTGATGCGACACACTTTTATTTTCCCCTTTCTATCTGTATTCGAAAATGAAAGAAATCTGACCTATATCAGCATAGATGTTTATGATCTTTATTTCGTATTCTTCCTAACTATTAGGGACAGTTTTCGAGCTATTCTTTATGTATGCCCCCGGAGCTGTTTTACGGTTAAGTGTCATTCACATTTTTTAATTTCATAGTTAGAGGGGCAATATAATAGTTTTATCTGTAATAAATTATTCCCTGCAGATAATGTAATAAGATTTCACGTCTTTGACGTTGTGTTATACCTTTTGTAGTATTTTTATGAAGTTAGGTTATCATGATTATTTTAACACCCGTGTTTATACTTTTCTTATAATCAGGCGAAAATTCTACGATATTGTAGGCTTTTTCTACAAAACAGCTAATTTATTTCGTAATCTTAATATCTATGAATTGTCTATATAGATCCAGCAAAAAAAATTGGGGTCATTTGGATAGAAATGTAAGTACATTCGTGAAAATATAAACATTGTTTACAAAATTCCAAACCCAGACAAAGACTGGTCAAATTATATAAGTTGAGATACAACAGCGGGTTTTTAGAATACAGGCAATTGAGTATTGATATTTTGAAAATATAATTCTGCATTTAAATTTAAAAACATTTGAATTAAAAATTTAATATCTCTATGCCTTTAAAGACGTCTGACATCTATTTATAGATTATATCACCGTGTTGTGGTAAATATGCTGAAATAATCTTAACTAGTCCTGATTATTTTAACGTTCAGATCTATTCTTTCCTTATAAGTGCAAAAATTCAGCGATATTGTAGGCTTTTTTTTCTAAAAAACCATGGTAATTTGCTTTCGTAATCTTAATATCTCTGTATTACCTATATAGAGTCTGCTATTCTATGAATAGCTTTAAACGTATATTTTCATCTGTTTGTTTATTTCAACGTATGTCTGGCTAACTGTCAGCCTGTCTGGCCCTCTGATTGACTAATTGTTTTCCTGTTTGTCTATCTGTCTGTTCGCCTATCTAGTTCCCTCTTCCCATGTCAAAGCGAGAGCTCTAAGAAAAATTTACAAATTCTCTACAATACGATTAAGTCTTATTTTAAGATCTAATTTTTCTATTATCACACTAGAGTATATATTAGTTTATTATTTTATTGAACAAACATATGTTATTCCTACATATTTTACAATTTTATTATCTATATGTCTAATTCTAGGACTGCAAATATAAATCTCTATTGCGCAATAATTAGGATCTCCGCTTTTTAGTGCAAAGTATATTAACACTGCATCCATCTCGTCCAGGGGATTCCTGTTCATCGATAATGCTAGTTCTTTATATGGTCTTTTACCCTCTGATTTAATATATTTTCTTTTGGGTGGAAATAGCTTAGATATAATATTTATATATTTCCGGCTTTTACTGGAGCGCATATGCTTATTCCTTTGAAATCCCCATCTGTGTGCATCAGATAATAAGAGAATTTCCTTATACTGGTCCAATTCATATCTCGTATATGTCTTAGGCTTGTGCTGTGTTAACAAATTCAATAACCCTCAGTTAACATATACTTTTCTTCATCAATCAACAAAACATTTCCATTGAATTCTACATGTTGACCGCCGATAAACCAGTCAGTTCCGTCTTTCTAAAACCAAAATCATTTTCAGCGGGCATTGCCAGGAGCTTAAATTTAATTTCACGGTGCATCTTACTCTGCAGACGTCTGCATTACAAATGGCATTCTTAAAATATAAACAGTGCCTTTATCGTCTTATTATAACCGTACTCTATCCAAAATGTATCAAAACAATAACGCCCACGTATCGCAACACATACGCCGCGAAATTTATTAAAGCGTACAGCTGAGTGGAGGGAGGCAGCCCCCTATCATTGTATCTGTACCTTGTCGCAATGATAGGGCTTAAGGACAACTGGCCGAACTAATCAGATACAATATCTTCCTAATTTAAATTAATCTATAGGTATTATTATTATTATTAATATAAAATATTTGTTTCTTTGAAAGATTAAGCGTTTTAGGTCCTCATTTACGAGTTAAACTCTTTCTTGTTGTACAAGGTATTTTATTCTGAGTGCACCAGCCCAGGGTACAACATAAGGTACAGGTTCTTAACCTAATTTATTTGAAACATCTTATCGGTGCGCAAGGAATGTGACTGGCGAAGTTTTGTCTACACAGAACTTCCTACATTCTAAGAACCGCATAGACGTTTCCGTCATCTCATTTCTTTTCCTTGCGCGCGAATAAAGCCCAAGGGAAGTGATCCTTCCTTAGGATTACCTTTAACTTAAAAGGATAATTATTAAATACCGAGTGCTCTTCTATGAATATACGATTTTTAACAAAAGACGTGTAATTATTACGTACTTGGTGGATTAATTTAACAAAGGTTTATAAACCCTATTCATTAATTTTTCTATCTTGTACTTCTTAAAACCAGACATCTGTCTCGCACGGGCGCACGGTTCACCTGCCATCAGTCAATTTGGATTATTACCTAATTACCAACCGTCCTCAGTATATTAAAGCTTAAGG
The DNA here is from genome assembly GCA_963971165.1 of Philopedon plagiatum. Classification (NCBI taxonomy): domain Eukaryota; kingdom Metazoa; phylum Arthropoda; class Insecta; order Coleoptera; family Curculionidae; genus Philopedon; species Philopedon plagiatum. The sequence goes on along the minus strand of OZ020196.1, from coordinate 1,342,657 downwards.
GACCGAGGTCGTGCCGGTAGGATCAACTTTAATTTAAAGATGTATTATCATTAAATGTCGCGTGGTGTTCTATGAATGTACGTTTTTTATCATAAGGGAAGTGCTTAATTATTAAATTCTGTCTGTCTGTCTGCTCTGTCTACATGTTTAAAAGTTATAGTATTCAGGTATACCTAAGGATTTATAGTATTTTCATTGAGACGTACGTAGAAAATTTACGTTATAAATTTTTTTTTTTGCTGTATTCATAGCTATCTGTCAGTCTGTCTAGTTGACTGTCTGCCTGTTTGTCAAGTTGACAGATCGGCAGTTTGTCGGCCTGCATGTCCGTTTGCCTGTCTGTGTTCTTCAGGAAACGCCTGAATTGGCCTGGTCGAACCAATTTTAAATTCGTGCTTTATAAACTTCTTGTGTGTAACTTGATTTAGTCACTTTTTCGTTTAATCGGCATATTTTCGTACGGCTTGTGTTCCTCAGACGACGATATATTGGTTGCTAAAGTAAGAGCGCCAACCCGTCGTTGGTGTCACTTCGTATGAAAAGGCCGTGTTGGAAAGCATTTTTCGTGAAAAGCCCATACGTTCAACATATGGACATGTGGAGTTTCCCAAATATGTGATTCAAATAGAAGCTATACATTAAAAAGTTGTATTATACAGTTACACCTAAAACTTCTATATTCTTTTCCTTTGTTTAAGTTTAAATTTTATTTTTGCGAATAATCTCAGTTAAGTCTTTTCCTTGATGTCTACTTTTAAACATGATTTACATATTTCCTATTTTGCTGCATTGTGAATGATTTTATACATAAAACAGCGTGTAAAATTTACGTTATAAAAAATTTTTACCGCTCTTCCTTACTGTCTGTATAACAAGCCTACTGACTAGTTGGGAGTCCATCTGTTTGTTTATTTGTACATCTATCCGACTGGATATCTGACTCTCTGACTGATTGTCTGGCTGTTAGATCGGTTGCCTATTTGTACGAGGCTCTAAATTACTGATTACTCTGACACACTCACGCACACACGTATGACTGTCTGGCTGACCATACGCACACACGTATGACTGTCTGACCGACCACACGCACATCTGTCTGGATATCTGGCTCTCTGACTGATTGTTTGCCTGTTAGGTTGGCTGCATATTTGTTACGAGACTCTAACTTACAGAAGCACGTACACACACACGCGCACACACGTATGACGACCTAGCTGCCCTCACGCACACACGTATAACTGTCTGCCTGTCCACACGCACACACGTATGACTGTCTGGCTGACCACACGCACACACGTATGACCATCTGACTGACCAGACGCACACATGTATGACTGTCTGGCTGGCCGACTGACTGACTATGGACCTTTCTGAAAACCAGCTATCAGACAGTCTATCCGGATACCGCTCCGTCTATCTATTTGTCTATCTGCATTGTGTCTAACTGACTATTTACCTGTCTGTATGTCTATCTGTCTGTCTGTCTGACTAACTAGCTATCAGAATGTCTACCAGCCCATCACTTTGTCTACCTGCTCGAATAAGCTCGTGCACGTGAGCTAATATATATCACACACTCGCTGTTTTATTACTTTTTTTCGTTGAGAAAGACAAATATTACATGTATTCGTAATAATATTTCTATTGTATCACAGCGAATAACTTAAACCTTTCCCGTCCACAATTAGGAATAATGCAGGAAAACTTAACACTATCACTAATTTATGCCCCTTTTTTATTCTTTTTATAACCTATAAACTTTTATCGCCCCACGTGTACATCACGTCTTGACAATCAATATATTTCAAGAGGAAACGTGTCCTTATTTTTTAAAATATATACCACCCGCGTTACTTTCTTATTTTTAATTAATAAATGACAATACTTATACTTATTAATCTATCTACCGCGAATAACCACCCCACGTGAATCTAAAGAATTGAAAGGACCCATTGTAAAATATATATCACACACTTCGACATAACATAAACATCAACCCTCTTTACGCTTGACAGGTAATAAAGCTCGGCTACCGAAAGGGACAGGTACGTCGTGAATTATTGGCCCTCAAGTCGGCGAGGATACAAAAGGTACCGCTGTCATCGCACCTGGCGGCACCGCGAATCTCAAACGCGTAGCGTACGTAGACTATAATTAATTAATACATTAACCACCTGTCTGTCATATATGGCCGTCGGTCTGTTCTGTGCCATTATCTACTGATGTATAGGGCACAAAAAGTAAAAAGGTCGAAATTTAATCGGCGATTACTCCCTTCCTATAGAGAATGAAGAAATTAAAAAATATGGATAACACATACTTTGACGAGCTCTTTCCGATGACGTTATGGGATTTTAATTTGAACCATTTTGACCCCACAAAAAATTAAAAACAACGAAATATTTGGGTCAAAAATCTAAATTTCCAGTTTTTCGAAATATTTCCATTTTCCAGTGATTTTAGGTTTAGGTAAGTGTATTGCAAAAAAAGTATTTGAGATTTTAAAGTTTCCCTTGTAAATCCGTTTTTCGATCTGACGTTTTGTTTTCGAGTTATTAGGTATCAAAGAGGGGTCTGGAAATAGCATTTTTCGACCTAAAAAAATTCAAAAGAATTACTTGCCATTTTCTGATCCTCACCAGGTTCAGCGGAGTTCTGAAGCTCCGGGTCCCCTACAATCTCCGAAAATTTACATCGATTTAATTCACATTTGCGACCTGTACCCGATTTCAACGGAAATCGCGGAAATTTCGACTTTGACGTTTAATAGCTCCGAAACGAAACATCCTGTATAACTTAATTTTTTACCGAAGCTAGTTGAACTATTCCTATATCAACCCAAAAAATTCGATGTATCTCCCTCTGACTGGTTCCGAGAAAATCAAACCTGTTCGACTTTAAGTTAAGCTTTACGTTATTCTGTAGATTTTTGCTGATCTCCTGACGTCACTTTTCAAGGACAAATGTGGCTGCTTTTTAAAGTGTAATAAATTATACCGAAAAGTAAACATTTTTTGGAGCTAAATTATCCTAATAATTTTTTTCAAAATATTTTTTTTGGATTTGTAATGACTTCCTAAACGATTTATGCAATAAAAAAATAAATGCATATTCCTTATTAGTGTAATAAACAAACAGGATAAAAACTAAAAATAATTTTTTGAGACCCCCTTATTATTTCCAAAATTATTACATACAAAAAAGTATGGAGACTTGTATAATATCAATTTCAAGTTTAATTTTTGAAATGATGTACCTATCCACTAAAACCAGTTCATTAATTGTACTGACATAAGAGTTAAAGATCGTTAGTAATAAAAATCAAAATTTAATTTAAAAAAATTTTGCACCCTTAAGGTTCCCTGTAATGTTCTAAAAGTTGTATAAACAATAGCTTATATCGTTCCCTTTTCTAAAATATTAAATGTGTTTAGGAATTACAATTTTTTATTAAAAAGCTTACATATTCTGCCCAAGATATCTGCAAACGGCAAAAGAATTTAAAGAATGCAATGAAACGCTTAAAAACGTTACCAATTTGTTTGTAAACCAGATGTGGTAAGAAAAGTTTAAATCTTAACGGAAAATGAAAAAGTTTGTCAAAATTGGTCTGCAAACAAATGGGCAACGTTGTTTAAGCCTTCCCTTGCATACTTGAAATTCTTTTGCCGGTTGCAGATATATTGGGCAGACAATAATAGAAATAGCTCAATGTATACCTAACAGCGTGGTTTTATAGAACAAGCAATATTACTTAGATTATATTATTCTGGTATACCGTAAAAAATGTATGCAAAATTTTATATTTACCAATAGAATATAAATAAACATAGGTACTATGTAATATACAATTTGTAATTTAAATTTTCTTTTCTCTATTCGTATTAAAAAAAATTTTTTTTAGTTTTTTTATTATTAATTTCGGCTACACTTAAAAAGGAGAAATTAAAAACACCCTGTAAAAACACAACTAAATGAAATTGTCATCATTTTCGTGGAATAAATTAGACCATTAATTTTTAGTTACCTAAACCTAACAAATCAACAGATATACCTACCCCTTTCATATTAGCGTAGTTTATTAACGCGCTATGTATAATTGAACCTGTTGTATTTCTTATACGAACGTAAAATTAAAGAATCCGACAACGCGGTCCTTTAAATCGTCAAGCGTTCGAGCGCCGAAATCAAATATTGCTGTAAATCTGCCGGTCTGCATATTTGGCCTGCGCCTCTCGCGGTCTACCGAATAGTCTTACATGATACTTCTAGTGCGTAGCTATTATTTTCTTTGATTAGGGTTACATGCACCTTGCATGTCTACAGTAAACAATATCAATTTTGCTAATTATAATTTTTTTGTAACTTTTTTTTATCGAAGTACTTTTATCACTAAGCCTGGTGAATTTTAGGCACTTTCAGTGGCGGGAAGCTGTGTTGCCAAGATTGATTTTAGCATTCAATTTAAAATAGCGTAAAATCTGTGAGACTCGTAAACATAGCCGTTACTAATTTTCAAAATTATATAAATTTACGTCAATCATACGTCTTTGGAATTTCCATTTAAAATTTTAAAATAATTATCTACTTTGATGCCACCTGCTGGGCAGTTTAGGCTGACTATAAAAGTAAAAAGCGAGCAAACCGACAACACAGCGGCGATCCATCCGGCGCTAGAGTTGATGCTTGCCTTCCTGATCTGCAAGCACAAAGCGTACTTGCATCTTTGTTGTGTATTTGTCAAAAGAATAAGAGGGATAGATACACAACCTTTCCTTGCATTGAATTTTACAATCGCGGAAAGCAGGACGGATTTGTGTAGGGGAACTGTGTGCTGTGCAGTATAACCGTGGCGGTGAAAATGTCGCGAAAAGGGTTACCCTTTATTACAACAGTAAATAAATATGTTAGTCGCTTCCCTGGTTTAACTTATACGGGAAGTAAAGTTGCTTGCAAATATTGTCAAGTGTTTCTTGTGTCTTCCAGAAAATAAGCTTGTCAACAACATGTGCAGAGTAAAAAACACCAGGAAATAGAAAAAGCGCCATACCCTATTGGAAATTTCTGTATGATTTAGTTTTTGCAATAAGTGTTTGTAACATTCCGCAGGCAATTGTTGAAAATGCACATTTTAAATTATTCTGGAAAACTTATGTACTTAAGTGGAAGCTACCAACCCGAAACCAACTACGGTATCGGTTGCCCGACGTAAAGAGGTCGGTTGAAGCGCTCATAAGATCGGAGCTGAAAAATCAAAAAATATGGGTAACTGTGGACGAAACGACCAATACTAGGAACAGCTGTATTGCTAACATTTTAGTGCGTACTTTAACTGTGAACGGTTCTTCTCTTCCATATATTTTATGTAGTAGGATTTTAAAGCAAACAAGCGCGGAAAATATGGTAAATCTGGTAAAGGAAGTTTTGGAAAAGTTCGGTATAACTCCTCCACAGGTACTGATACTAACAAGTGACGGAGCTGCATACATGCTAAAAGCTGGCACGGCTCTTAAACAATTTTTTCCAAATCTACTTCACATTACATGCTTAATCCATGCTTGTCATTTAGTAGCAGAAACAGTCCGAAAATGTTACCCAGCAGTGGATAAGTTAATAGCCGAGACAAAAAAAGTATTTTTAAAATCACCGAAACGGATTCGTATGTTTCATACTGTTTGTCCTAAAATTTCTCTACCGCCTCAGCCAATAGTGACAAGGTGGGGGACATGGCTCGAAGCAGTAGTATATTATAGCAAATATTACCATGAAGTAAAATCTGTCCTCAGTAAATTTAATCCCCAAGAAGCCAAATCAGTTCGCAACAGTCAACAACTTTTTGAAGATCCCCAAGTAAAAGCCGATTTAGATGTCATCTCGCGCCAGTATTCCCTGTTGTTAAACTCTCTTTCAGACTCACAAAAATCAAATATCACTGCCGAGGAGTCACTGAGTATTATACACAATTTAGAGAGTGCGTTGAACAGTAGACATGATGTTCCAGGACGGCAGGCATATAATAAATTGTGTGCAGTTTTAAATAAAAACCGGGATTTGAAGAACTTACAAAATATAGTTGGCGAAAAACTTGAAACAAGTGGCCAGTATTTGAAATATGCAAATCTCACTTCCTACGATGCCGAGAGATCGTTCTCCCATTATACGCATACATTCTCGCACTATCGTCGAAGGTTGTCCGAAACCAATATGGAGGGCTTGTTAATGCTTCAATTTTATTCCAAATCTATCAATTAGCCTTGTACATTTCATTTGCAACCGGTGAGTACTATTAGTATTCTTATTTATATATTTTCTACGCTAGTGTCGCTAGTGCTACTCTTAATTTCTTTGCACATTTGTATGTGATTCGTATACTACTCTCCCCTACTTTCCTATGTGCGCCGCTTGTGACATTTACATTTTTTAACCATCTTTATTTATCACAACCTGTGTGGAATATAAATGCTTTTTTAGGACAATTCATAAATAGTAACTTTTAATAAAAAGAAAATGAAAATTTGACCCACTGAGTAAAAACTATAAAATACTATATATCACTAAGTAAGTGTTTTTCTATCTAATAAATAGTAAAAATGTTACCTTATGCATTCAAAGTCTGATATTGACCGTGGTGCATAACTGGAAAGTGAAGCTCCTTTCTTATTCCATATACTGAACATCAGTTCATGTCCATAAACAGATAAAGAAAGCACAGGAACAAAAACTAAAATGATTAATAATGATTGATATTATCATTTAATCACTGGAGGCCTCAATGTTACGGCTAATTTAATTAGAAGAATAACCTGGTGCAATGTAACATAATTGCTGCTATATGCTTGCATTTTCCCCTCAGCCAGCCTTACAGGAACTTCTCATATTGTTAACTTCTAGTTGATCCTGGGAAATTTTAAAAGTCCCAGTAATTTCATGAGGTTGAGTTCATGATGTTTGAAGACATTCACACATAATTTTAATGAACGAATCTAAAACAAAAATTTCAAAAGAAGTTACAAAATGTGTATCAGTACTTGAATAACATGTGAAAATGTGTCATTAACATATTGATATTAATTTGTCCCTACAAAATACTAGCAAGCCCAAATGCTTTAGGTTTCCCATCTTTATTCCTACAAAATGTTGGCAAGTCTATGTTTCACATATGCATTTCCTAAGATAATTGATTTAAAAGTATTTACATGATCTATAGTCCATCTAGAAAGTATCCGGAAAAAAGAAAGCACGATTATAATTTTTCGGTACCTATATATTTTTTTTACTTGAATCATAAAATTACAACCAATAATTCATCTCATTTACTTATACAACCTCCATTTAACTCAAAACACTTAACTAAACGTACAGGTACACCCGAAACTAGGTCACCGCCATAATGTTCGGTGATGGTGGTCCAGGCCTGTAAAACTGACCGGATCAAACCTTCTTTATTTCGTGGCGCTGCTCGTTCCACTTTAATCATTAGGCCCCATATGTTTTCAATGGGACTAAGATCTGGTGAAGCTGCTGCCATGGAATTGTTGCCAATTGGTGTTCTTGCATCCAAGCTTGAGTATAGGCAGAAGTATGGCATCTTGCATTATCCTGCTCAAAAGGCCACTTATCTGGATATAAGACATGAACCGTTTCAAAAAGGTAACCATTTAGAATGTCACACACAATACTTCGCACTATTAACGGTGCCATCAACTATACAGAGAGGGGTAGCACCACGCTGAGATATTGCTTCCCAAACCATTATTTTAGTGGTAAATTTGGTAATTTGAACGGTAACATTTTCCCTTGATAGGATTTTTAGGTGATTCGAACAAAGCTGAAATCAACTTTCGTCAGATATAAAAACATTCCTAAAATTGTCTTCTCGAAAACGTCCACAAAAATCTATTTTTCGTTACCTTTGTAGAGGTGTCATTGCAGGGATTTTTTAGTTTCTTGATATGTAGCCTTGTCTTTTCAGTGACATGCGGACAGTTTCTGGACACACTTTTATTCTTCGTTGATTTCCAAATCTATTGGCCAATTTTCGAAACCCTAGGCGCGGATTTTGCCGTCCTAAGATCACTAAAGCGTTTAAATTGTTTCTGCAAATCTTACGCGGTCTTCCCGAAACTGGTCTATGCCTCATATCTGCGCCATTTTTTATCCTCTTGATTGTCTCATATACTGCACTTTTTCCGAGGTCAGTCAATTGCACGAATTTTTTAACGTTTCGAACACCTTTTCTATACAAAAATTCCACCTTTTTTCTTTTTCTACTTGCGACATTGCCTGCGTTCAACGCAAGTTAGCGGTCGACAGCGCTAATATTTAGCGCTTAGTGGCCCGATGAACGGGGTTTTAGCACAGGTTTTTAGATGACTGCAAACGTCAACTGTCGTTGCGTTGACGAACCCGTTTCTTTTTTAAATTTTATTTATTTTCCGCAAAATGGATCCACATTTAGTTGCTAATTTTTTCGAAGAAGATTATTTTAATGTGGCGCAAGTCGTGGCTGCTTCGTTATTATTGAACAAGGCCCCGTGTTTCGTCACGGATGCTTTTAAAGTAGCAATTAACCTCAATTAGTCTCGTTACTATCCATGTTTCACGAAATACAACAAAAAAATGTAAAAAAGCGTGTAAACAAATTTAAATTTATACCAAAACATAAACAAGTTACACTGTCAAACACCATCCGCCATTTTCGCTAACTAAAAGAGCGCTTTTATTTAGCGCTAACTCCGCTGCTGGTCGCTTTTGTGCTAAGTGCCCGTTCAACGTCGATTCATTAGTAAGCGCTAATAACCGCTAACTCGCGTTGAACGCAGGCATTAGTGTTGTAAATATCCGTATTCTTTAGATATCCGAATCATACGGAATCGGAATCAGCTAATATCCGTATCCATTATCCGAATACGTATCCATTTCTTGACCCGCGCGAAAGCGGTTACAGATCATGTATACGTATGCATGCAAACATTTTCTGTCCGGATACACGGCTAGGTAGGTCGATGCGGTATCATATCATTCGAAATCGAAGGTTAGGGATAGGAAGGCACCGTCGCCGTCGTCGCGTCGTTCTCGTTTGAATTCGGTTCGGGTGAGGCGGGACTAGTTTAACCAATGGGTCTCATCCCATGTGATACCCGTTACCCCGATAACTATGCTATCTTTTTTTAGGAAAGGTCATTAGAAAGAGAAAGCATAAGATCAAATATGCCACATCGCAGACCGTGTTGTTCGCTTACAGTCGATTCCCATTCCGTTTTCTCTTTTCACTTTGCATTAGTAACCAGCCGATGCGAATTTATTTTGATTCCCAATCAAGTTCTCGGCCGGTTACGGATAATCCGGATTCTTTTAATATTCGGATCGAACGGATTTTTGGATACGTATCCTTACATCACTAGCAGGCATTATTTCACACATCTTAAGCCTGTTAACAATCAACAATATTTGACAGATGGTGTTGTCATGCGATTTTAGCCATAGCCTACTATTGGCGTAATCTACTTGATGCATTGCTTTTGTCTTAGAATGTTACAAAAAAGAAATATACTAAAATTAAGAAAAACATAAAATTCCGGATACTTTCTAGACGGACTATATTTTAAGATAGAGACTTCTAAAAGAAAAACCTACTTAAATAAAAGTTCATATTTACTTTACAGACATTAGATATAAATATAACATAATCATCCCTCGAGTCATCTATTTGTTAAATGATATTAGTTCTGTATTATTGAAAATTTTTAACTTTTAAGTTTATAATCTCTTAATCATAAATATACTGATTTTACTAACAATTCTTTGTTTCCTGATATTCCCAAGAGTAAACTACTCAAAGATTATCTTGTATAATGTACAAATCTGTGTAATGACTGTTAACAAAACTCATTTTAAATTCTGCTTTATGGTATGACTAGTAATTAATATTTCTTTATATAGAATTACTTACTATTTTTTTTTCTAAAATCCCATGTAATTATGTATTTGGCGTTTAAAAGTTTTCCCCTTCAATCACATTATTTCTAAGGGCAAGGGGTTCCTCAAGAAATTTAAAGAGTCAAAAGGATTAAAAACATGTAGCTACAATGTCGAAACTCACAAAAAGATTTAAAAAACAATAGGATTTTCACTAATAAATACTATAATCACGAACTAGGAGTTAAACCACACAGTCGTAAGTAACCTAAAAGTAAGGTTAGCGTTAGTTTGACAAACGCCAAATCCGAATTACCGCACATGTTCCTGTAATTTTTCATCTAGTTGGCCATTTTGGAATTAACCGATTTCAATTGGTAAACAGTCACATCATGGTATATTGGTATGCGAATTTAAAATCCTTCTTTAAGATGTGTATCTCTTCTTCAGAAAATTTTTGCATAAATGGAATCTGACCTTTTGTGTCCTTATAATGTCATTTTAGATATTTTACATATTTATTCATAATATTAAATAAAAACACTACCTAAATTACTCGCAAAATTTCAAAAACGCCGCCCAGAACGAGGTCGACACGACCATTGGTAGCTTGTATTTTTTATCACCAGATGTCCCACGCGGCTTCCATCCTTCTAGCTAGAAGAGATCGGTGGCCGGTGGAGGTTAATGACTCGAGTTATTTCTCGAGGACACGATTTTTTTTGAATTTCCATAAAGTTTTATCTATGATTCTTTATTATTTAGTAAAAAAAGTGTCTACGAGTACCTCTTTACCAGTGCCGTTATTATCAAAAATATATCGTATGCGCGTATAGTGTTGACCATGTGTAAGAAAACTAACCATTTCGTTAGCTGTTAGGTGTAGTAACAGTATATTAAATTTATTATTTAGCGAGAAAGAAAGTTTCCAGTGCTATAAGTACGAGCATTTTTAATTTTGCCGATATAAGTTAGTAACACTGGACATTTCTGGCTATTATTTAGTAAAAAAGAAAGTTTCCCGTGCTATACTTACGCGCATTTTTAAGTTTACAGATTTAAGTTAGTGAACATTTCTGGCTGTTTAGTGGAAAATTATTATTTTCCACTTCGTTTGAAGAGCAGTTGTCTGTATTGTTTTGTGTTGTAATATTTTAACTCTTTGAAATTAAGTGTTACTAGGAGTTCTTTCTTTAAAGGTAACAAAAATATTTTGTCAAACTTGTTACCTACATAGAAATATTGTAAAAAGGCTTGGCAACCCCTGACGTCAAAACAAATCATTTTTTTCTATAACTGACGTTGCTCGCTGATTTTTATTTGGCCATGTATTTATGACCAGTCGTGCGCTGTTACTAAAAAATTTTTTTTTGAGGGCCGATATCTACCTTTTTTTTTATCGTGAAGCGCCATTTATGAGTATTTTTATTCACTCTGAATTCATAATATCATGATTTACTAGTTTCAATGTATGCAGTGATTTTCATAACACCCTATACAGTGTGCTACAAAAAGATGTTAAGAAATTTTAAGGGCATATTCTACATTTAAAAATATGAAAATAAGTTTATATAAGCATGGATCCCCAAACGCCTCTTTTTCGTGATACAGGGTGTTTAATATTTTCTTTTTTAAATGTTTCTTTTGAATTTCTCGAAAATGCGTTAAAATATTGACATGAATTTTGGTACACGCCAGTATGTAATCAAAGGGTACCTTTACGTGTAAAAATTTATTTTCTAAAGTACTTGTATCAGTGGCGTGCGTGCTTGCAAGTCTTTATTTTTAGCGAAAAAATGGTACGCCACTGATCTTTTGCAAAATTGATATCGTTTTCTTTAGGTCCAATTAATTCTACATGAAAAGTGTCTCTTGAGCTTTTTCGTTCTGACGCACCGTTTTCGAGATAAAAATTGATTTATTTCTTGCAATAAAAACCAAAAATAATGAAAATGTTTTTTTTTAAATATTGTTTGTCAGAAAACAGTATTTTTTGATTTAAGTTTATAGTAGATGCTGGAAATAGCTTCTCCTTGCTTCAATACATGCTCTAAATCGTCTTCGCATAGTTCTCCTAACTATGGATTTAGAGGTGTAATTCACGACTGGTTTCCGAGTTATCTAACTCACAGATCTCAGAAAACAATTATTGAGGCTCCTCGGTCCTCCTCTTCTAGGTCTCTGAGTTCTGGCGTCCCTTAGTTATCCGGTCAAAGTAAACATTTCAAATAACAAAAATTCCCTTAAAGCTGAAAATTGGTAGAGATATTAAGAACATCATTACAAATGAAATGTCAAAAGTCCCCACCGATCCCATGTACGCAAAAAAAGTTATTCAAGGTCAAAGGTAGAAATTATCGGTTTTTTGCATTTTAAAGGAAAACGGTAAGTTTTATCATAAAAATAGGTCAGACCGAAATTGTAGATCGTGCAATTGTCTACAAAAATTGTCCTTTTTCCCTAAGTATCACCATTTCTGAGAAATCGCAGTTCTAAATGTTGAAGAAGTCATATTTTGCATTATTACGCACACATTTCCACGCCACCTGCGAGGTAGTGCACTTGGCGCACGTGGTTTTCCCAGTAGGCATATTCCACGATCTACTGTGATTAAATGATACTGATTAAATATTATTCTATTAAATAATAAATGTTATGATTAAATATTATTCTATTAAATAATAAATGTTATGATTAGAAATGATGAAAGCGGAATAAATTATTAGTAATTTTGAAAAAATATTAGTCTGACTGATAATCATTTAATAATTCAACTTCAATAGTTCTGTCTTCTTCTTCTTTTTCTTCTTCTTCTTCTTCTTGCTGAATATTTGTAAGTTGTTCTGATAATGTAGTAGTTGCCTCCTTATCGATATCTTCATTCGTTGTATTTAATTCAACATTAGAGCATGACTGGCCTTCTTGACAATTCGTACATGCTGGTGAACAAAATAACCCGACCTTTTTACAGCCACATTTTGCACTGCAACCTTTTTTGCAATTGCAAAAATGGTGTTCAGGAGTTTTTCCGGCGTAGGTGGAAGTAAAGTTTTAATTGGCAGACAAACTTTTTGAAGAATATATTTCTGATTGTTGTTGAGCCTTTCCAGGCTTTAAGAAGTAAATAATTTTATCAATTGGAGTTCTGGCAGTTAGTAATATTGGTAAGTCACTATCTTCACCAACAACGATAGTTAAATTTGTGGTATTAAATTGTTCGATTGTTGTCTCAATAATGAGGACATCAGCATCATTTTAAATTAAAAGTGCTAGCAAATCTAAACTAACTGAAAGTCTTAAAACGTAGAGCAGTCACAAAATTCACAAACCACACAAAATGCGTAGTCGCGGGGCTATACCTACTTACTACTGTACCAACTAGGAGCTGGGAATATCCGAAATCTGAAGTTGGATGTCTGTATAGAGAATATGGGCACCGAATCGTTATTCATAGTTCGATCGGTTGCTGAGTGATTAATGATTTTTTTTACTTTACTTTTATAAGGTACTAAATTCTTATATTAAATGCCCGAGAATGTATATAGGGGGTGTAGGCGTGCATATTATATAGAATATAACTTCTTCAACTTTTAGAATTGCGATTTCTCAGAAAAGGTGATACTCAGGGAAAAAAGTATAAGAACAATTTCTGTAGGCAATTGCACGATCTACAATTTCGGTCTAATCTATTTCTATGATAGAACTTACCGTTTTCCTTTAAAAAGCAAAAACCGATAATTTCCACCTTTGACCTTGAATAACTTTTCTAGCGTACATGGGATCGGTGGGGACTTTTGACATTTTATTTATAATGATGTTCTTAACATCTCTACCAATTTTCAGCTTTAAGGGAATTTTTGCAAACCTACTATTTTTTTTAACTAATTTGACCGGATAACAGGGGTCGATTCTAGGTCCCCTGCTCTATTTGCTCGGCATAGCGGATCGTTGCAGTGTTGTGAGGTTTTGCAGCCTTCAGTTGTATTCTGATGATATTTAATTGCTACTTGAGTTTGCTGTGGGTGATGGGCGGGACGCGTACAACAAGATTAATAGTGATCTAGAACAGTCTTCTTTTGAATCCTTCAAAATGTGAACATATGTTGGTTGGTACCATTAAGAATAAGAAAAATATTGGCTCATTTCAAATCAAAATAGATCAACAGCTAATTGTGGAAACCGATTGTGTTAAAAATTCTGGCCTTTATATGGATGATCAATTAAAATTTAACAGCCATGTCAATCAAATCTGTAAAAAGGTCTATCTTAGTCAGAAAAAAACTTTTTCCATTTAAAAGGTTGCTAGACACGAACATAAGGAAAACTTTAGCTGTATCCCTTGTCTTGTCTCATTTCAACTATATGGATGTCGTGTATGGCCCTTGTTTAACTGTCGAAAATAAGAATCGCCTTCAAACAATGCCGAACCAAACTGTCCGTTTTATCACGGATGTTACACGCTTCTCACATATCACTCCTTTCATCCGTGATCTAAATATGGTAAAGCTCATAGAAAGTAGATTTATACACTTTGTATGTTTTATTAAGCAAATTTTTGCTAACAAGTCACCTAAATATCTATTCAACAAATTCCCTCCAAGAGCGTGTATTCATCATAGGGACCTGAGAGACATACAGAGAATATTTGAGGTGCTTAAGTATCGCACCAGCTCTTTTAGGTCCAGCTTCTCGTATCTTGCACCACTCATAGAGTCATAGCCACCAGCCTTCTTGCTAAATATCCTGACTCGCGCGTTAATCTCAAAAATAAAATAAGTCGTGCAATGTCGGATGATACTTTTTCTCTTTTCGCCGCGGGCATCGATTTAGGGCTTTTTAGTGCGTTTTTTCTTTGTATCTAATTTTGTCTAGAGTCAGCTTAGTGTATTTATACTTATTTATACTTTATAGTTAGATTTGTTTATACTATTTTTTTTAACACTGTAACTATTTTTAGGGCAACATTTTTAATAGTACATGAGTGTATTTTGTCCTTTTGTGAAATTTAACACAATAAAATTATTATTATTATTATTTATTATTATTATATCGCATGTTTCTGTGATACGATAAGTATTAAATATACGGAATTACCGTGGAGGAAGCTGAAAAACCTGACCCGGGGTTGTTCAATACTTTTGGACTCCATTTAATTCAAGAAGGGACCACACTGTATCTTCTCTTGGTGAAGCCAGCAACATTTTCTTTGTTTTTATTTAATACGGACACTAAACTTTGTACTTGTAATTCTGTTACTAAATGTCCTTAAAGATACGTTGTGTAAATAATTATACACAACCAAAACAGAGAACTTACTTTGATATTCTTCTACCAAATCCTACAAAACCACATCGATAAGTCATCCCTTTTTTGGCGGTTCTTTAAGCTCGTAAGGGCTTATCATCGTGATATTATGACCAGCTTCTGCCAAACCTTTCATTAACTTCGAGGCTAAGATATAATTACTTAATCCAGACATAGGAAAAACTCCCATGATATTGGCTACGCTTGCACAATTCAATGGAACAAAAACGCAAAATATGAGTGTAATGTACATGTTGCAATGTTGCAAGAACCTTGAGCTACTGACTAACTGACTACTGCAACGGATGGATGGATAACTACAGTTTTAAATCACTGTTGTCCTTGTTAATATTGCAGATTAGATAGGTTTAGGGTATGGTAGGCTTCGTTTGTCTTATCTATTTCACTGAATCTATTTTCTCTTTCTATCTTTGTTGGGTATGCGATTTTATTTAACTGGTAGTGAAAGTATATCAAAATTTAATCCATTGATAACTTGTATTTAAAGTAATACAAATAATTTTGATTATCACTAAATGTTGTAAAATTTGATAAATATATAAGTATAAAAATTATAATTTATTTCATTTTGATGAGCGTGACGACCTGAATAAATATTTTTTATAAACCTAACAATAAGTTAAGTTTGACGATTCAGCCGCATTAACTAATTTTTATAGCTATCTTATAGTCTTAACGTGACGCTTAAAACGTCTTTAATAAAGTTATCTCGTAGCCTCTGAAGGATGCTCAACAGCTGTCAGCAGAATTTGGTAAGACAAATACCTATGATAATTTTTTAAAACTTTTTTAATTTATTGTAATAATGCGATTTTATAATTCTTTATTATATGTAAAGAGGACTTTTAAGAAAATAAAAGATTTATAATACACTAGTTACAATAAATTTTTATTATAATTTTTGCCAGTTTGTTGAGAGATCTGTATTAGCCACAACTTTGACTAACTACAAACGACTCACGACAAGGCCTTTGATACAACTGGTAACAACCAGTAACACCAGTTTGTTTTGAGTATAGAAAACTTGACTTATACTTTGACAAGTGAGTCTGTAACAGCCAAAAGAATGCGGGCAAAAGATTAAAACCCTTTTATGGCCAAGCTGCTATGTTGTCAGATTTTTTAAATTACCATTACAGTTGTAATATAAACTTTTTTAGTGACTTGAACACTTAACATTATAATACTATTAAAGGGAACTCACTCTTAATGTTATGGGGACATTATATTTAGTTGAAATAGGTATATTTAAGACGATCAATAAAAAATGCATTAAAACAATTATTTTTTGATATACATAACTGGCAACGTAATGCAGACCAGTCAAATATGCATGGTTAATGAATCCACTTATTGCAAAAGAAATGATGGCTGATCAGCATTACTCAGAAATGTACCGAGAGCGAGTGGCGACAGCGAGTGGCGATAGCGAGTGGCGATAGCGAGTGGCGATAGCGAGTGGCGATAGAGAGTGGCGATAGCGAGTGGCGACAGCGAGTGGCGATAGCGAGTGGCGATAGCGAGCCTCTTGTTTATTCTTCCATTGGCAGCGCGGGCTAATCATTCATCATGAATCAATTTATTTATGGAAAAACGCTAAAAAGTAGGTTCTTGCGCACTTTAGGTATGTCGGAATTAACAAATTTTCGAAAGGACAAAGGAAAGATTACCTTCTTTGGAGCACTTTAACAAAAAAAAATATCGATGGCTGAACCATTTTTCTCCAAGAAAATAGCCAAAAAAGAAAAAAATTTGGAACGTAGACGACACACAACACCACAAATAATATGTTAATAACGTTTAACACACGAACAATTTAACTCACTGTTACTCAACATACTGCCATGAAAAAATATAATCTTTTTAATTTCCAAAAACATCTTGAAAATATGGAAATAAATTTTGTATAAATTTCACGGGTTTTATTCAATGTTATTCATGAATTTCGTCAACTTTTGACAAGCAAAGCGTTGTTGCCAATTCAATTGTAATATTATTTTCCATTGCGTTGCTTGCTCAGGTTTGCTCGGGTTTGTTCAGGTTTTACCCAAGTTTTCTTAGTCTTCTTTTTATTTTGTATTGCTTTGAGGTTGCGATTGATTATTTGTTTCGAGAAAGTACGCAAAATATGGATTGACTGGGACACAACAAAAACATTAAGTAAGTCAGTCAGTCAAGTTTGGCATCCCTGGAAGTAACCTTTAATATTAAGGAGTTTTCGCATTGCAGTAAATATTTCAAAATAACGGATTTTTATTTAACTTTATTTTGATTTTTTTTTGGTATAAAAACTGCTTCATCCATGAATTTTTTTAATTACTTCTATTCAACCTACCCAATTATTTAAAATGTTTAAAATTGTCAAATTCGGACCTAAGCAAACCTAAAGTGAACAACACCCAAAGTTTTTTTTTAATATTTAACTAAATTTATAGTGAATATGTTCGTTATATTTATTTGTTACCTTTTATTTAGCCAAAAATAATAAGCACACCCATTTTCGGAGAATGTATTAGAATGTTGTGGCCATTTTTTGCATTTCCCCCTTTGGTCACAGACTGATTTGCCAAACTTTATTTAATCGCCATATTTACCATTGCCAATTTGTCAGTAGGATAACTGGCGGTGGTATAACTTCTAGAAGTAAATGTCATACAGTATTTATTATAGGTAATATAAAAACATTTAACCTATACATATTATATAAAATGACAACGGAATGGATCACGATAGAATATAACCTTACTTCTAAAAGATCACAACTTTTTAGGTATTGTTTATCACCTCAAACTTGGACTGTTGAATTCAACTCCCTGATACTTATCAGGTTTGCTTCTTCATTTCCAAGATTAATGGTGAATAGGCGTAGAACATTTTTACTAAGATTTACTTATTACGATAAATTTTCCTGTTTTCCTATACTATTCAGTTAGTCTTTATTTTCTTTGTACTCGTGTTAGATCTGTTATCTTTACAACAAAGTTTTCTAAACGCTAATTTAATAATGTACAAAGTTATAAAAACAGCGAATATTAAAGCCGCAATTACATCTATCATAAAGTATTTATACCAAGCCATTCTCACACCGGTTACTCTGAGGTGCGGAGCACCTTTATGCCTTATGACGTATTCCACCCAATAAACCGCTGTTTCCATGGGTTTTTGAGGTCTGTCATGGTAAATTTTTGATCGTCTTTGAGCGTTTTCCCTGTATTTCGGGTTAGTTAAAAGTTCATTGATTAGAGAACTTAATTTTTCTTCGGAGAAAGTTGGGTCATGATATTCGAGTTTAAGTCCAAAACCTCCAGCTACGGCCCTCTCAGCGTTCGCAGGTTGATCACCAAATACTGGTATGGCAAGAATTGGTACTCCATGGTAGATAGTTTCAGTGGTACTGAGAAGACCTCCGTGTGTTACGAAAAGTTTGATGTTTGGATGTGCTGAAATTAAAAAACGAAATAAGTATATTGAAAACAGTTATTTATCAAACTAGTTAGTGACAAAAGTTACATATTAACAATATGACATTTAGCTCATGCCGTGTCCTAATCTGTGGTACTATGCTATAATAAGCATTCATCCGATAGAACGTCGAATGAAGTTTAAAATTAAAATTGTTGTCCTATGTCGGATATTTTTAATCTAACTTTTATTTCGATTTATTTCTACTAAATTTATTACATTTCTTAGAATGAGCTTAAAAAGGCATCCAATGCAGATACTTGCTTGTTTTTTGACGGTAATTACAAAAATTGTTCCTGGAGTTAATCCCAAATTTTCACACATTTCGGAAACGATATTCGGATCTACGCGAAGAACGAAATTTTTTGCATACGAAATTAGAAAAATAATTAGATGTCGGATATTAAGTTTTTTAAACCTATTGTAGAGTTTCTGACCTAGTGCGCTAAAATTGTTTTTGAAAGTAATAAGAAAAATAACCCATGGTAGTAGATGTATTGAACGTTTACCCAATTAAATATATCAGGTACTTTCTTGTCTTTTTTAAACAAAACTATAGCTAAATATTGACGCCAAAGGTTAACTGTTTTCGAAATTTCAGCTATTTTATTGCTGGATGTATTCTTGGTACTAATTTGTGTTCTCGAGTTTTAGAAATGTCACCATTTCTCGTAGTTCCCTTCAGATATATATTTTTGTAACATTACTTTTGAAATACCCTGTAGGTACACTCAGGTTTCATCCTAAGTGATAACTGTCTGTCATCACTTTTCTCCTTAAAATCTTGTTATCACTAGAGACCGGATTTCTATATTACATGATGCAAAAACCGGGGTCGGACTCAGGTAACTGATAGAAAAGGTAAATTAAATGAATTTAATATTGGATGTTGTCATTTGTATTTATGAATTATTGCTCCTAATAAATAAGAACCTGTTTTAAGTGAGCCACGTTTATGTAATCAATATTATAGGCCAAGCAATAGAGCGATTTGTCGTGACAATAATACTATTAGAAAACCGCCTGTGCCATCATCTAAAGGACGATCCGTGGATGATTCCTGTTATAAATCCAACTCTGAAATTTTTTCCATTAATTTGTTATAAACATTTTTAAGCAAAAAAACGCGATTTTTTTGGTTTTTTGCTTATAAAATGAAAAGTAATGAAGCAATCTTAATGGTGTAAATAGACGATTTGTAGAGAATAAAAATACGAACAAAATGAGAGGTCGAACGTCCCGATAGGATAAGTAACAACGGAGAAAATCCGGAAAAACCGGAAAATTAAGAGTTTCTTTTTTAATTCATAAATCGGCCATTTTTATACTTAGAGGGCTCAAACTTTGGGAAAAAGTAGTAATTTATAGCTACTTTATGTGTGCAAAACCCCGACGCTGTCCGACGATTAGTTTTGCCACAATCGTCATTTTAATTTTTCAACACACTATTTTGCAACAGGTCTGGATGCTCTATGGATCGTCTGATTTTAATTATCGAAACGGATTTGAAAAGTACAAGTTTAACTGAACAATATGTATATCTTTAATTTTTAATATTATTCTGTAATATACTTAATTGTTATTGTTTTAAAATCAAGACAACGCGCGGCGCGGCGGCGCACACAGGTGAATTTTTCAAAATACCTGGCCAAAACTTATGTTTTTGTTTTTTTTTTGCATTATAATGGTGTATAAAGGTTGGTATTATTAGTAATATAAATAGTCCACACTCCCAGTTCTCTTTTTAATTTCATTGTGTAAATATCTGCATTTTTCTTTAAAATTATCGGAAGGGCAGCTTCCAAGTATCTCAAATAGTTCGCGCTTGGTAAAGGCAACCTAACTTGCTCTTGACCCCATAAAAGAAATACAAATACTTAGCTACCGTAAATATTTTATCTGTACTAATATACAGTGGCGTGGCGTGCCGTGCCTTTAGAGGTGGAGGGGGCACAATGATTTGAGGGCGCCAAATTATTTTCATTTTATTTAAGAGTAGTATGTGGTCATAGTAGGTAGTAAATCTCCATGGAGCGCCGGAAATTACTTTCCTTTTATTGGAGGTATGTGGTCATACTAGGCAGTGAATACGACGAGGGCGGTGGGCTTTCGCCCCCCCCTCGACGGCACGCCGCTGCTAATATATAAAAGAGTAACTGACTGACTCACTCATTCATCAAAGCCCAGCCAAAACTATTAATGCTAAAAAGTTGAAATTTTACACACAGCTTTCTTTTATGCCTTAGGCGTCCACTAAGAAAGAATATTGCAAAACTCGCCTTCTAGGGGGGTAGAAGCAACCCCTAAAAATTAAATTATTCTTTATTTTAAAAACTACTAAGTTCTAAGGAAAACGTCAAAACACGTCAATCTTATTTTATTTTTTACATCGGGCTACTTTTTTTCGTGTTGGAATTTTGCCCCTAGGGGGTAAAACACACTTCTACCACTGATTTATCAAGGCCCAGCCCTAACTATCAAAGATAGAAAGCTGAAATTTTGCATACAGCTTTAGTTTAGGCCCCAGACGTCCACTAAGAAAGGATATTGCCCTCTAGGGGGGTAAAAGTAACCCCTAAAAATAAAATTATTTTTTATTTTAAAAACTACTAAGTACTAAGGAAAACGCCAGAACATGTCAATTTTATTTTATTTTTTATATAAGACTATTTTTTTCGTGTGAGAATTTTACCCCTAGGGGGTAAAATCACACTTCTATCACTATCACTATCAATAATTTAATTTTTAGGGGTTACCTCTGCCCCCTTAGGGAGCGAGTTTTGCAATATCCTTTCTTAGTGGACGTCTACGGCGTAAAAGAAAGCTGTGTGCAAAATTTCAACTTTTTAGCATCAGTAGTTTTGACTGGTTTTGACGAATGAATGAGTCAGTCAGTCAATTTACTCTTTTATAAATAAGTACAGATAAAATATTTATGATAGCTAAGGATTTGTATTTCTTTTATAGGGTCAAGAGCAAGTTACGTTGCCTTTACCAGGCGCGCATTATTTGAGATACTTGGAAGCTGCCCTTCCAGGAGTGTGGACTATTTACATTACTAATAATACTTTTTACCTTTATACACCATTATAATGCAAAAAAAACAAAAACATAAGTTTTGGCCAGGTATTTTGAAAAAATTCACCTGTGTGCGCCGCCGCGCTGCGCGTTGTCTTGATTTTTTTAAAATAGCAATTAAATATATTACAAATAGTATTTGAATCATAATTATAATTAATTATTAGTTCCTTTTTCATAAAACCCATTGGATTTTGAACTAAAAAAATATTTAATTTGTAGGGGTTGATTTTACCCCTTTAGAGGGTGAGTTTTGCAATATCCTTTCTTAGTGGACGTCTGGGGCCTAAACTAAAGCTGCATGCATGTTTTTAGTTCAAAAACCAATGGGTTTTATGAAAAAGGCCGAAACACGTCGATCTTATTTAATTTTTGTGTTCGAATACCCATAAGGGGTAAAACACCCCTCACCAGATCTACTAAACCCTACGTTGCGTCGCGTCGTGAAACTTTGAAATTTGGCACGCAGGTTTGCTTTGCGGTCTTGGTCCAAAATAGTAGCGGGTGTTATGAAAGTTTCTTGCTAAGGGGGTAAAGTCATTCCCAAAAAATTAAAATATTTTTTATTCTTGAACGACAGATTGTATTGACAAATGCCGAACCATGTCAATTTTTTTTAGATAAGAACCAATTCTTTGGTGTTATAATTTAATCCCTAGCGGGTAACACCATGTGCAAACATTTTTAGTTTATAATTAAATAAATCCGGCAAAAGTGCTTTCATACGTTCGGGCCGCATGATCTAGCCTTTAGCCATCATTTTTAATTTTCCGCATACTTATACACAGAAGCTATAGTTTAAAAAATTACGCATACGGCACAGATGTACTTAACTGTCTAACAGCTTGGCTATTTTGCAGCCTCTACGAAAAACAACGAATGCCGTTTACAAAGAAGTGCTAATTTCCAAATATGTATTTTAAAAATATATTTCATGATTAAAACACGCTGGCAAAGCTCGCGGGTCCCAGCTAGTAATAAAAATAAAATACTCATTTTCTTCCTTTGTGACTTGCTTTACGTGATTTAACTTTTCTCTTAAGTTCGCACAAGCAGGTAATTTTAATTTGGTAAATACAAGGAATGTGTAAGCTTTTGTACTTCTACAAATATTTGGTGGGATTGCGTGGGATCAGTTACTAAATCTTTAAGCAAAAATTAGAAACCTGCTTTTGGGATAGATCATTTTAAATATCTAAGTTTTAAAGTGGATAAACAATAAAAATTTGCTAATATGTTTCATCAATAATATATTACATACAGGATCCATAATGCCACACACAAATTTGATAGCACACAAATACCGCACGCAACACAGAAAACGCACGTCGGTGACAGGTAACTGCTTACTCGCAACAAGCGACTGACAAATTTAAACTAGCGCCATTTAAACAATTTGAATTACTCGAACTTTCTAGGGTCGATTTAGTACGCCCTTAGTAAGCTCTTAGTTACATCTAAAAGTTTGAGGAAATTTTACACCAGAGTTCAGAGGGTTTTGACCAGGTCATATGAAAAATTCACTGTGTGCGGCGTGTCGTAATTTTGATTTTTTTCCATGGGCTAGTCTTGCAACATTCATTAAAAAAGTCAAAATGACACACAATTTTACCGTCTGGTGCCAGGCGGTACCAGCCCGCGCAATCGATGTGTGCGTGTGCCCGGCAAACTGCGCGCACAGTTTTGTTTTGTTTATGTGGGGAACTTTTTTCCCAACTTTTTTTCGACTTTCTTATTTTTCGTTTTTTATATTTTTCATTTTTTTCAACTGCGCAGTAGACCAAAATGCGTACCACGCGCAAACTGAGCGTGTTAAACATGCGCACGGAATTTCAGGATTTCACTTTGGGGTCTACATTCTAACCCATCCAATTTTATGAATATATCTCCAGTTGTAAACTTACAACTACGTATTTAACTTTTTTCCCTACCTTTTTTTTCGACTTCTTTATTTTTCGTTTTTTATATTTCTCGTTTTTTTTTACATCTGCACAGTAGACCAAAAATCGTACCATGCGCAAATCGAGCGTGCTAGACATGCGCACGGAATTTCAGGGGAAGTACTTTGGTGCCCACATTGGAACAAATCCAGTTTTAAGAATATATTTCCAATTGTCAAGCTATACAACTACATACGTATTTATCTTTTTAACTTTTTCCCTACCTGTTTTTTTCGCCTTCTTTATTTTTCGGTTTTTATATTTTTGGTTCTTTTACATCTGCTCAATAGACCAAGATGCGCACAAGGCGCAAACCGATCACGCTAGACATGCGCACGGAATTTTAGGAGATGTATGTACATTGGTGTCTACCATGGATTTATTATAATAAGGATTCGATATCCGTATACTGTGAGCGTATCGAACGTGAAGCCTTATATTTTGTTGTTTGTTATTCTCTTGGGGGAGCAGTTTACGAACTACGAACATAGACAAGACTACGAATTACTACGTAATTGAATCAAGAATGGTAGTAGAAAGAGATAAAATAGCATTGGAGTGTTGGAGCTAAGAAGTATTGCTGTCTGTTATGGTTGTTTAGGAAAACGGCTGAACCTCGGTCTGAACACTCGGTTACACGTACGTCTTTGTCTAATGAGCTAGAAAAGAAAAAGTGCGACGTATAGATTTATATAGATTTATAAATGACTCGGAGCGACTTTAAATAAACACCTTTAGAAATAACATAACCTATAAATAATAAAACCTTTTTAACTTAAATTTATTATTATTTAGCAGAAAAATAAAATATTTTAGGGCTTTTATTACTTTTAGTAAATCTTGTGATGCTTCTAACGTATTTTTTGTACAAAAATACAAGGTAAAATAAGATGTTGCCAATGTTTACAAATTGTGTTTACACTGTCATTTAGAATGGTTTGTTTTGGCTTCAAAGAATGTGAACTCATCCCGTATCCAGTCCTAATAAATCCATGGTGTCTACATTCGAACCATCCACTTTTAGGAATATATTATGTCCAATAGTAAAGCTACAACTACGTATTTAACATTAGATACCGGATTTTAATGTTACATGACGCACAAATTTGGGTAGGACTTAGGTAACTGATAGAAAAGGTAGGTAAATGAAATGAAATTAATATCAGATTTTGTCAAGTTGTATCATGAATTATTGCCCCTAATTTTTTTTTCAAAAAATGAACCAACTACATAAAAGTAAAAGCACTGAACAGTAACAATAATATTGTTTCGTATTTATTATTGCGGTTAATGGAATTTTTATGACAAAACATATTTCTTTCTGTTTAGTTCACCTATACCCCCCCCCCCCCCCTCATCTTATCTCCACCCCTTTAAATTTGCAATGTCCATGTAATATTAGATTTTCTGACTTCAATAACCCCGGAAATGACATATTGGTTAACAGTTTGGATACATTTCCAGCCGCTACCCCCCCCCCCCCCCCCCATTTTAATTTTCTTAAAATGAATTACATAAAATTAGATTTTCTGTCCTTAATAACCCCGAAAATGGCATGTTAGTTTAGATACTTGGAAGAAATTGCCAATCGCTCCCTTTTTATCCCCCCTCCCCGTTAATTTTTTCTATCATCTGTTAGACAAAATTAGATTTTCGGACCTCAATAACCCCATGGTCTTGTTAAAAATATTTTTAATTATATATAAAGTGTACAGTGTCTTTTCACAGAGTTCGTTCTTGGAATGTAATATCCGAATCCGGTCTCTAGTCTCACTGTCAAAAAGTCAAAACCATTCAGAAACCAGAGTTACATGAGTAAAATTTTTATGGGAAAAACCTGTCATAATTTCATAAATAACAACCTCTTATCCTTCTGCAGGGGCTTACCAAATTTACTTTATATGAAATCGTTTTCATATCACTTAAACTTTAATGTCCAGATTCACTAAGAAAGTTTAAGATTTAGTACTGGTTTGAATTATGATCTTATAGTTGATCAGTTATGTTTTGACAGGTTTATGTCCTGTCCATGTCATTAAAAACTTATGAATTATTGTGATATTTCAGGGATTTACTTGGTTTCCAAATGATTTTCATCTTGGAACGAGTTGCTGTAATGAATTTAGTTCTATTATTGTTGAAAGTTCGTACTAAAATTGCCCGTTTCCTGATAAATTTGCGAAAAGGCTCAGAAATAAGTTCATAGAATAAAACTTAGTTGTCTTATTCTTACACTTGTCACTTTAAAACTTTTGATTGTCAAATTAGATCGGACTAGCATTGGAGAATCTGGCTGTAAATATCTGTAGTAATATTTTAAAATTAGTATCTTTAGATTATTTGTGATTGCACACGAGGGGCTTGTGTATTTTTACTTTATTTTTCTTCCATTAATAACTTAATTTGTTCTAGCATGATTTTAGTAATAAACAATTTTTGAAAGGACGAGACACTATAAATTTCTTTGATAAGCCATGAGAAATTAGAAATTATCATTAGCTTCTTGTAATTTTAATGTTACGATACATTACTTGCTTATCTCCCAACTTAATTTGTTTTGTGGCTTCTCTAAAAATACAGGGTGTCTGAAAAGACTTAGTATGAGCAAATATCTTTGCTATTAGCAAAGATAGAGACACTAAATTTTAGGTGTATGTTATTGTTTAATAAATCTACTTTTTCATGTAGTTTATTTAACTTTTTCAAACCCCTTGAGGGGCGACGCCAGGGAGTCGAGGTCAAAAATTGTAAATGCAACCCTGGGCCGTGTGGTATCTCATTTTAAAGGTCTTCAAAAAATAAACCTTCTAATGCAAACCCGAGATACGTATCTTAATTCGTTTTTAAATGGCAAGACCTTGAAAATTAAAAAGCGTGAAAAAAAAAGAAAAAATTTAAATACCCTTTTTACCCCTTATTACTTTAAAAGTTGTTTAAAATGACCGATGAACTTCTTGGCAGTAATAAAGTCGATTTTTGGAACTCGCTTCTCACTTTTTCTCACAGATGTGAGAACATATTTCCCTATAATATACACGGTGTCCCATATAAGAAAGCACACTACAGGGATCTCGTAAACCAGAAGAGATACAAAGATGATTAAATTAGAGAAAAGTTGCGCTTTGCCGAACCTTTCAAAGTCGCTATTCGAAATCTAAAAAAATCCGATTACTTCCGAAGATATTTGGGAAAAACCGAATTTTCCCGATTTGGTTTTTATTTTTTTCTGACTCTATTTAAAAAGATATGACAAAATAAATTTCACATTCTCATTGCCACTTTTTCTGCTCTACAAGCCGGCGTTCTTAGATTTTCAATACGACGTTTCGTTTCTTCGCAACCATCATCAACTTAATTTTTTTAAATAGTCGAAAAATTTTGTTTTATTCCTAAAAAATTCTAATTTTAATTATAAATCCCACGAGATATCGCTTCTTACATTTATCCGACGTTTCGGACGAAAAAATCATCATCAATATTATTTGATGATTATTACGAAGGAACGGAACGTCGGATCAAACATCTAATTACGTTGTCACGTAGAGGAGAAAAATCTACATGGGAATGTGGAATTTATTTTGACCTGTCTTCTTTTGTGAAATCAGAAAACAATTAATTGGCAAAATTTATGTTTAAAATTTCAACAATTTGTAGATTTTTTTTGATTCTACTGTAAGAGATAGATTAAAATAAATTTTACATTTGTATTTTCGTTTTTCTCCTCTACAACATGACGTCATTCAATTTTTGATTCTACGTTTTGGCTTTTCTCGACCATTATCAACTTTTTTTTAACTGTTTTAAAATAAAATTTTCCGATTATTTAAAAAAAAGTTGATAATGGTCGAGAAATGCCAAAACGTAGAATCAAAAATTGAATGACGTCATGTTGTAGACGAGAAAAACGACAATAAAAATGTAAAATTTATTTTAATCTATCTCTTACAGTAGAATCAGAAAAAATCTACGAATTCTTGAAATTTTAAACATAAATTTTGGCAATTAATTTTTTTCTGATTTCACAAAAGAAGACAGGTCAAAATAAAATCCACATTCCCATGTAATTTTTTCTCCTCTACATGATAACGTAATTCGATTTTTGATCCGACGTTTCGTTCCTTCGTAATAATCATCAAATAATATTGATGATGATTTTTTCGTCCGAAACGTCGGATAAATGTAAGAAGCGGTATGTCGTGGGATTTAGAATTAAAATTAGAATTTTTTAGGAATAAAACAAAATTTTTCGACTATTTAAAAAAATTAAGTTGATGATGGTTGCCACGAAACGAAACGTCGCATTGAAAATCTAAGAACGCCGGCTTGTAGAGCAGAAAAAGTGGCAATGAGAATGTGAAATTTATTTTGTAATATCTTTTTAAATAGAGTCAGGAAAAAATAAAAACGAAATCGGGAAAATTCGGTTTTTCCCAAATATCTTCGGAAGTAATCGGATTTTTTTAGATTTCGAATCGTGACTTTGAAGGGTTCAGCAAAGCGCAACTTTTCTCTAATTAATCATCTTTGTATCTCTTCTGGTTTACGAGATCCCTGTAGTGTGCATTCTTATATGGGACACCGTGTATAGACCGGCCGGTGGCTGGGTGGCTAGCGCCGCTGAGCTGCGAAGCAGGCTCACTCGATCACGGCGCCGTACCTAGTTCGATTCCGATGCTGTACCATAAAAAAAACAAAAAAGTACATGTCTGGGTGTTTGTGATTGCCAGTATGAATGAAGCGTGTGCATGGTGAGTGCGTGTCGAATGAAGGAAGGTGGTAGAGGAATTCTTCCTCGACCGAGAAACCACCCCACACACCCTCTTAAAGAGCTAGTGAAATCATCAGGGATGTTTTTTTATCTAAGACATCCCACGTAGACTTCAAGTCTAAGTACTAACGTACCGTGCTGAAGGGAAAGGAAATGTAGTCTATTGACACGGGATTTGAAGGATTGGAGGTTGGGACGGGAAGGGAAAACATCTGCAGGCAATTTGTTCCATAATCTGGAGACCCTAGGTATGAATGAGCGAGAGAAGTGGTCTGTTCTAGGCTTTTGTAGCTGGACAGTAAAGGGATGCATACGTAACGCGCCTCTTGTTGTTCTGTTAGGAACAGTCAAGGGGGGAATAATACCGGCCAGTTCTTCAGAGCAAAATCCGTGGAACTAGCGGTAGAAAAGGGACAAATCCCCAACAGCGCGGCGATGAGCGAGAGAAGGGAGTTTTCTCGTGAGGGCTGGGTCATTGATAAGTCGAATGGCTCTTTTTTGGATAGAATCAAGGATGTTAAGTGTCGAAGGTGATGCTGCTCCCCAGACGAGGGAGCAGTACTCTATGTTAGGTCTTATTTGGGAAACAGAGAGTGTATAAGTTGGAAGGGGAGATGTATTTTCTGACTCGAAAGAGAAAACCAAGCTTTTTAGCTGCCGATGTGGCTACAGAAGTAATGTGTTTGTGCCAGCTGAGATCATGTCCAAAGGCGACTCCAACAAGTTTGAATGTTTCATTGTTTTGTAGTGCTTGGCCATTCATGTGAATGAGGTAAGCGTTGCCAGATTTTTTGCGTGAGAGGGAGCAAGACTGGGTTTTGAAGGCGTCGAACTGGACAAGGTTCTTGGCACCCCAGTCCAAGATTAATTGGAGGTCTTGGGAAAGGGATAGGTACATGGATCTGCGACTATTATCCAACTCATGATTCGAAACTTCTCTGGAAAAATTAATATTGGAGTGAAGAGTACTATCGTCAGCATAACTGTGGATGGGATTGGTAGTTGAAGAGAGCAGGTCATTAGTGTGAAGAAGAAATAGGGTTGGTGCCATGACTGAACTTTGGGGGATGCCAGCATTAATAGGATGAAAGTTAGATGAGTGACCGTCAACCACAACAGATATGCGCCGATTAGAGAGGAAGCTACCGATCCAGGTACATAGTTTGGTAGGAAGACCGTAAGAAGGTAGTTTGCTGAGGAGTGCGGCATGCAGTACTTGGTCAAAGGCCGTGGAAATATCGAGAGCAACAATCTGAGATTCGCCATAAAATTGGAGAGACTTGTTCCAGTTATGTGTGACAAAGCTAAGGAGATCAGCTGTGGATCTTTGGTGACTAAATCCGTACTGTCTGTCATGAATGATTTTGTGTTTTTCTAGATATTTTAGAATTTGTAAGTTGATCACTTTCTCCATAACTTTACTG
The DNA here is from genome assembly GCA_963971165.1 of Philopedon plagiatum. Lineage (NCBI taxonomy): Eukaryota > Metazoa > Arthropoda > Insecta > Coleoptera > Curculionidae > Philopedon > Philopedon plagiatum. The sequence continues at coordinate 1,312,742 of OZ020196.1, read as the reverse complement.
ACAACGGAGAGAAGAGAGATATGTCTATAATTGGATGGCAGGGACTTGGAACCTTCCTTCAGGACAGGCTGCACACGAGCAGTCTTCCAGCTATCTGGGAAGATACCCTTGTCATAAGAGACCTGGAAAAGACGAGTTAAGATAGGTGCAAGTTCTGGAGCGCATTTTTTTAAGACAATTGCTGGTATGCCATCCAGACCGGAGGATTTGTTGGTGTCGAGGGATAAAAGAATGGGGTACAGACTTAGTGGTTGGAAGAGCGAAGTTGGGGAGAGGGATCAGGGTGGAATTGGCAACGAATTGTTTGGCGAAGGTTTTCAGCATGGGGTGTGTGAGTCGGTTGCGTGATATACAACCCACGGTACCTTAGTACTTAGGCTTGCTGCCTTCGTGGGTTTTAAGAAGATAAAAAAATAGAAACAAAGTAACTTACCTAAAATATCTTGCTGGGGATACCATTGTTGAATCATTACATTAGCTGGCTTCCCAGGTAAATCTTCTTCAAATTTCCAAAGAACCTTTTGCTTTAATTTTCCAAGAACCTTAAGTATTAATCTCTTTCTTTCTTCAGGCATAGCTTTGCTTTTTAAATTGGACCCCATACTAAAATAAATGACACCTTCCTTTGCATCATCCAAAAACTTTTGCAGATCATTTGGAAGTTTCTTAGGTGGATCAATGAAATATCCACCGATTTCCACCATACTAGGAACAACTGGCACTGCTGAATATAGACTTGTGTGTGAGTTAAGTAGAATCAGAGAAACGTTTGTATATAGATCATACAAGGGAGGGGCGTTTGGAAATGCTTTATGCATAACCTCCTCGTGCTTTGGGTGTATGTAGTATTTGTTACCCAAATATTCAGCAAGGTACCAAACTAAATTTTTGGCCCTACTTATTAGCGAGTCTGGTGAAAAATCGTGGTTAAGCAGGTGAGGTATGGTAGATACTGGTTGAGGATTCCCTACCAATGGATTTATCCAGGCATTTGGTCCCATGCTGCTAAGAATAATCAATGGACAGGAGTAAATATGGGAAAAAACCTTCACGGCATCGTTACTAAATTGTTCCACTATAACAGCGTCAAATTTTGCATTTGATTGAAGTAATTTCTTCACGTTTGGATTATGCAATGTTATATTAGTAAAATCTAGGAAGAAATGTGTCATTGTTTGTATTGCTTCTATGGGGTTGTTTAAGTTCATATCAAACATATTAGTCTGACCCGCCCTTGCTAAAAAAAAAACATACATTAAACAAGAAAAAATGCTTAAAAGGTTGTTAGTGACAGAACTGACTGTAGATACCATATTCCACAACACGCTGCCCTTGACAACACGCTTTTTACCAAACTTTATTTCAAATAAATTTCTAATAATTTGTCAATTACGCAAGTGGCACGTCGCATCTGCTTAAAATATTTAACACAAACTGGCATAGACGTTTCACAATTTATAAAAATTATTGCAATATTGTTTTTACCAACTCAAGAGAAACGAAAAAATGTTTTAAATCATTTTTAATAGTTTGTATGTTCAACAAGGTTTGAATTTGCTCTTTTCACACGAGTGAGATTTGTGCCTTCGCCTTCGGCTCAGACTACAAGTCGAGCGAGTGTGTTCTTGGAATGTAATATTCGAATCCGGTCTCTAGTCATCACTATCAAAACTACCATTCAGCAACCAGAGTTACATGAGTAAAATTTTTATGGGAAAAACCTGTCATAATTTCATAAATAACAACCTCTTATCCTTCGGCAGGGGGCTTACCAAATTTACTTTATATGAAATCGTTTTCATGTCACTTATTTATTTAAAGTTTAATCAATAACAGAACTTTAAATATCTGTAGTAATATTTTAAAGTTAGTATCTTCAGATTATTTGTGATTGCGCACGAGGAGTTTGTGTATTTTTACTGTATTTTTCTTCCTTTTATAACTTAATTTGTTCTAGCATGATTTTAGTAATAAATAATTTTTGAAAGGACAAGACACTATAAATTTCTTTGATAATTTTTATTAGTTTTTGATAATTCATGAGAAATTATCATTATTAGCTTCTTGTAATTTTTATGTTATGATACATTACTTGCTTATCTCCAAACATAATTCGTTTTGTTCATTTCACATTTAGAGTTCGCTTACCACTTAAAACCTTTTTTCGCACACCTTGTATTTGTCGTTGCTTAACCGATTAGAAACTGTTTTTTTTTATTTCGAGAAGTGCTGTTCTAAGTTGGAAGTGCAGACCATGTAGAAACACTACAAACACCATTTATGTAAATTTTCTTACAGGCATTCCTTTTTAACCGAAAAATTAACAAAAACACTCAAATTTTAGGCAAATGATTATGGCTTCCCTAAAAATACAGGGTGTCTGAAAAGACGTTTCGCTACACTACTCGTATCTCCATCGGATGTTTGTTACAGACTAAATCTTAAACTAAAAGTTCACAAAGGTGTCATAAACTACAACAATCTAGGTAGATAAATAAACTTTTAATTCAGGTTTTATTATTATACTAATTTACTATGGGGAATTTCCACTGGTCTTCATGTCTATTACGTAAATAAGTTTAATAAGGGTGAGTTATTTAATTCTAATCGATCATTAAGCTATATGACCCAAGCAAATACGCAAATACCTTTGCTTGGGTCAAACATAATTCAGCATCGAATAAGGGCAATGACGTTAACGATCTGCACTTTAGAATATGCCTGCATGGCAGACCAGTAGATTTCCTGAAAAGACACTCTAAGCTTACTGACGTTGCTTGAAGTACTCCCTCAGCTACTTTCATGTTATATAGTTTTTTACGCAAAATTAAAACAATACAAAGTTTACATATCATTTAAAAGACATAACTGTTATTATTTTAGGTTAGAACTGCCGGCATTTTGGCCGTATCTGGACTACGGCGCCGGCACCTGAGAAATTTTGTACTCGGGTGCCGGCGCCGGTAATCATGCATCAACATTTTGGGAACCTGCGCCGGCAGCGGAGTCACTTCCTATTTTTAAACCTACTGCCAGATTCTCCAAAACTAGATCGGTCTAATTTTACAACCAAAAGTATTAAACTGACAAGTGTAAGAATAAGACAACTATATTTTATACTACGAATTTGTTTCCGAGTTTTTTTGCAAATTTATAAAGGGTAGGGCAATTTTAGTACGTACTTTCCACAGTAATATAACTAAATTCATTCTAGCAATTCATTTCCAAATAAAAATCATTTGGAAACCAAGCCAATCGCTGAAATATTACAATAACTACTACAACTACTACTAAATATTAAACCTTTTAAGTGCATCTAAACGTACGTGAAATGTACACATACAAAATTACGCACCGATTTCGCAATGAAGATACCAGGCAGTGGCAGCTCGTGGGAAAATATTATAGGAGTTCTGCAGTAAAATTAAATTACTGAAATAAATTGCGTGTCATTTTTGGGGCGCATTTCATCAATAATAAACTCTACTTAATTTAAAAAAAAATACTGATGAGACTAATATATGTGTCTATAAAACTATGAATGAATTTTGAATAAATTTTCATGTTTCTTTATTTTGTCCGTCAAATGTACAACGTCACTTACACCTATCTGCGATCATGTTTTATCGCCTTCGAAAAGTACACACGGAATGCGAAAATGGACATTTTTTGTTGCATCCACAAATCCAATCTCTCTTAAAGTAACGCGTGGAAGGTTTTCCACTGGTAACACCGGATGTCTTATATTACTTCTGGTTATTGCCTACCTCTATTTTTTAGCTCAAGTGTATATAAAAAATCTTTTAACGTTCACTAAATTATACACAATATCGATTATTTCAAAGTATAGAGTCTACAAAAGTAACAACCAGCAGCTAATAATAATAACAACAACGATAACTACAAGTAATTGTCTTTCTTGTGATGACATAAAATGCGCGAATTTACCAGTAAGCACTGTCACAAATGCGGCTAAATGAGTAGCAGAATTTCCCGTATTAAATTTTATGAACAGCCGACGGTGGAGCCGATTTCTGCCCGATATTCATTAGGGTGAAAAGAGCTGTGCACGAATGAAAATAGTCCAGCTCGGCACTCTAGTAATGTCGCGAGAAAATAATATTAACTTTACTTGGTCAACTGTACGTCGGTGCCGATGTGTTGCTTAGCGCTGGCCTATTACTAGCGTTCTCGGCCGAAAATTCGGCGTTTTTATTTTACTTATTTTTATTTTAAGGGATCTTTAATTATTTACTGCAAAGTATGAAAAAAATTAGTCAAGTGGCTTAATAATCTTGGTGGTTCCTGTAGCTCTGCAGCTCGTATGTACCAGCCACCCCTGGCCGCTAGGGAAAATGAAGAAGAGAAGCAAGTGTTAGTGATTAGTGATAAATGGATAGCTTACTTTAAAAGTATTCAGCGGCTATTACCACTATTCTGTTGTTTTTTTTAACATTGTTGTTGCACAGTTATTTAAAATAGAATAATACCTGTCGAATTTTTGCAACGTGCGGTTTTAAAAGGAAAGTACAAAATGAAATTTTGATTTCTATATATATATATATATATATATATATATATATATATATATATATATATATATATATATATATATATATATATATATATATATATATATATATCTATATATATATATATATATATATATATATATATATATATATATATATATATATATATATATATATATATATATATATATGTATATTAGGGTGCTTTTTTTCCCATCGTGAAATTTTGTTGGAAATAACAAAAACAAAATTGCCTGAAAGTTTGAGCCCTTAATATTAATATTAAGTCCTAGACCAAGGCGTGTAAAGATTTCCCATTGAAAATACACGAAAACTCTGATTTTTTATCTTTAAATTTCTATAGCTCAGCGGCATTTTATGGCATCGCTTTGACCATAGACAAGTATTTCTCAGAATTGAACGCTCTACAAAAAGGCCCATTGCGGCAAAGTCGTAACTCACACCGGCGAGGTAGTACGGGCCACTAAACCTGATTTTTCGCTTTTATCTTGCAAACGACAAGAGATACAGAAAAAAATGTATAAAACAAACTTGTAGGAAATTAAATTTTCTACAAAAAAGGTCCTTAGTACCGAGTCGCTTGATGGATAAATGATGGTCGAGTGATGGATAATGGAAGAACGATATTTTTATAATTTAACGTGATTTTCGATAAAAATTTGAAATTACAAAAAATTTATAGATAGTTATCTCCAGAAATATTGATGTTAGCGACTCAGTACTAAGGACCTTTTTTGTAGAAAATTGAATTTCCTACAAGTTTGTTTTCTACATTTTTTTCTGTATCTATTGTCGTTTGCGAGATAAAAGCGAAACATCAGGTTTAGTGGCCCGTACTACCTCGCCGGTGTGAGTTACGACTTTGCCGCAATAAGCCTTTTTGTAGAGCATTCAATTCTGAGAAATACTTGTCTATGGTCAAAGCGATGTCATAAAATGCAGCTGAGCTATAGAAATTTAAAGATAAAAATCAGAGTTTTCGTGTATTTTCAATGGGAAATCTTTACACGCCTTGGTCTAGGACTTAATATTAATATTAAGGGCTCAAACGTTCAGGCAATTTTGTTTTTGGTATTTCCAACAAAATTTCACGATGGGACCGAAAAAAAAATAGTCGAAAAAAAAGCACCCTAATACCTATATACAGGGTGTCTGGAAAAGGTCTGTACAAAATGCTACCACGTATTCGTGAGACTAAAATAAGACGATTTAACCCAACTTACCTATATCCAAAAGTGTTTCGTTAGGGAGATACAGAGCCCCAAAGGGGTACTTAACGATTTACTTTTTTGGCTCTAACTTTTGAACCGACTTGTATAGTTTAATGAAATTTTAATATTTAATGTTGGCCATAAAGACTCATAAAACCATACTACAGTAGATGTTTGACATCGTCAGGGAAGTCAGGAACGGACTTGCCACCACACTCTTTGGGCCAAATTTTTTACAGGTATCATTTTACAGAGCTGAAAACTGATTTTTTAAATACTTTGGTCATTCCGCTTTGAAAAAGGTACTCTACATTTGTTTCTATAAAATTAGCCGTTTTCGAAAAAATTAAGTTTTTGTATAACACGTTATTGAAATAATTTTATCAGAATACTACAATAAAACACCAGTCGTTTGTATTTCGTTAACAATGTGATATTGACAACACTTTTCAAAATTGTCTGACTGATTATACAAGAATTAAGTAATGGAGCATTATTCCTATAGCGAATATGCTGACATGCATCTAATTTAATTTAAAATTAATATATTTGTTCAATTAATTATTTGTTTGTATTAAATGAGTGTACTTATTTTTTCCTACATCTTAAATACACACAACAAGTTTTTAAACTAAATTAATAGCTTTTATTTTAATTTTTATCCACATTGAAAAATATAAAACTATATTGATGCGGGTAATCTTTGGGCGCCCGTTCAAATAACCATCGCAAAGCGATGGTGCAGGCAGTCTAAGCCCCGCGTCTCAAGGTCATTGAGATTCAACAGGATATTTGACAGTCTTACGCATCTGGTCTGGTTTTATCTGGGGTATTATTTCAATAACGTGTTATACAAAACTTTAATTTTTTCGAAAACGGCTGATTTTATCGAAACAAATGTAGAGTACCTTTTTTAAAGAGGAATGACCAAAGTATTTAAAAAATCAGTTTTGAGCTCTGTAAAATGATACCTGTCAAAAATTTGGCCCAACGAGTGTGGTGGCAAGTCCGTTCCTGACTTCCCTGACGATGTGAAACATCTACTGTAGTATGGTTTTATGGGTCTTTATGGACAACATAAAATATTAAAATTTCATTAAATTATACAAGTCGGTTCAAAAGTTAGAGCCAAAAAAGTAAATCGTTAAGTACCCCTTTGGGGCTCTGTATCTCCCTAACGAAACACTTTTGGATATAGGTAAGTTGGGTTAAATCGTCTTATTTTAGTCTCACGAATACGTGGTAGCATTTTGTACAGACCTTTTCCAGACACCCTGTATATACCGGTTGTCCCGCTAAGGTCGGCCACCGGCTGTATCTAGGAAACTATTTGCCCTACAGCTCTCGGGAAAAAAATATTATTACAAAAGTGATCCCGAGAAATCTATTAAAATTATTTTCCACTTTGTAAGTTTACCGCTAGATGGCGTATTTTTAAATCAAAATCGAAAAATAAGAATTTCTCTATAAAATCAATAGTGAAGGTAAGTAATGCGGAACGATTTTGGACTCTCTTATTAGAACTCTAAAAATTATTTATTTGACATTTTAGCCCATCTCTTAAAATAAGGGGTCGGGGGAGGGTGAAATTGTATTGCAGAAAAAGTTGGATAACTTTCGGCTACGTTAACCGATTTTAGCAAACTTGGTCTTGTTTTAAAGCTATTTGATAGCCGAATCACAGCCTGTAATAATACTAAAGTTTTTGTTTAAGCCTGAACCGCCAGATGGCGTATTTTGATCGCTTCAGGAGTTTACCCAATTTTCCATGATAAGGTAAATGGAAGGCTACATTTTTTATATCACTTTCTTATTACTTGTAAAATTACCTAAAAAATGGCAAAAACCGGAAGACGCTATCGTTTTTCAAACTTAAGTTACGAGCAAAAGTCTGTTTAGGAAATATTATTTGTAAATTTCAACGTGAAATTCGAAAATTTTTCGCATAACCAGTACCTACTAATCGACCTAAAACTTACAAGCTTCTGAAAAAATATTGTCATCGCAAAGTAGTAACACTTGTTGTTCTGAGGTTCTGGAAAAAATCGACTGATACTTTTTCATTTGTATTTTATTTGTATTTGTATTGTATCTCTTTTTAAATTAATATTAATTAACATTTCACTTGCAAAGATCATTACTTTTCTAGCAAATGTTCAAAATGTCCGCCATTATTGTCAATGCCACTTTGAAGTCATCATAAGGTAAGTAACGAAAATGCAATAAAAGTCTAACAGGAAATGTTTATTAATAATAAGTAAGCCATGGAAAACGAAAGAATGAAATTGACAATATTTAGCTGTCATCAATTTTCGCCTTTAATAAGTTATTCGTTATTTTGAAGTCGAATCTTGTGTTTTTGTATTAAAAACAGTTTAATCTGTTCGAAAAGTATGTCTTACACTGTTGCTGAAGCATATGACATGCTGGCAGTTTATTTTCAATGTTTTGAAAATGCAGTTATTGGCTCGCGGGAGTACGCTGTAAGATATCCTGAGAGACGACATTTTTCGCGAAAAGTTTTTAGACGTTTAGCAAGACGTTTGCGAGAAACTGGGCAAGGGTTGCCGATACAAGCCAAAAACAGGATTCGCAGAACTCGAAATGAAGTCAATATCATAAATGTGCTTGGTTACATTGAAGCTTATCCTCAACGCAGTATTAGGGATATAGAAAGAGATCTGGTAATTCCTCGATCGGTTGTACAAAGAATTCTCAAAAAAGAAAGATTACATGCATATCATGTTGAACTTCATCAGGCGCTCACACCACTTGATTTTGACCGAAGGCTAGATTTCTGCCACTGGATGCTTGAAATGACCAGATAAAATCCAAATTTTTTGTCCCAAATTTTATGGACAGATGAGGCTACCTTTACTAGTAGAGGTCAAGTAAACTTACATAACATGCATTATTGGTCGGCACATAATCCGCATTGGATGATAGAAATTGATCATCAAAATCAATTTAGCGTAAATGTCTGGTGCGGCATTATTGAAGGTAAAATTATTGTTTTTATGTTTGAAGAGACGCTTAATGCAGCAAGGTATTTGGAGTTTTTAAGAAACCATTTGCCAATTCTTTTGGAAGAAGTGACTTTAGAAACTCGTGTAAACATGTGATTTCAACACGACGGTTGCTCCGCTCATTATGCTCTCAACGTGAGAGAATATTTGAATATCCAGTTTTCCACTAGATGGATAGGAAGGGGTAGTTTATTTCCTTGGCCACCCAGGTCTCCTGATTTAACCGTTTTGGACTTTTATTTATGGGGAAGGCTTAAAGATATTGTCTACCAGACCCGGCCAACCACACGAGAAGACTTGATTCTTAGAATCCGAAATGCGATAGCGTCTATTTCTGTTGCAGAAATCGAAACTGCTGTTAATGGAACACGGCGAAGACTTCAAAGTTGCATTGACAATAATGGCGGACATTTTGAGCATTTGCTAAAAAGCTAATGATCTTTGCAAGTGAAATGTTAATTAATATTAATTTAAAAAGAAATCCAATACAAACACAAATAAAATTCTAATGAAAAAAGTATCAGTCGATTTTTTTCCAGGACCTCATATCTACAAGTGTTGCTACTTTATGATGACAATATTTTTTCGGAAGCTTTTAAGTTTTAGGTCGATTAGTACTGGTTATTGCAAAAAAATATCGAATTTCACGTTGAAATTTACAAATAATATTTCCTAAAGAGATTTTTGCTCATAACTTAAGTTTGAAAAACGATAGCGACTTCCGGTTTCTGCCATTTTTTAGGTAATTTTACAAGTAATAAGAAAGTAATATAAAAAATATAGCCTTCCATTTACCTTATCATGGAAAATTGGGTAAACTCCTGAAGCGATCAAAATACGCCATCTGGCGGTTCAGGCTTAAACAAAAACTTTAGTATTATAACAGGCTGTCATTCGGATATCAAATAGCTTTAAAACAAGACCAAGTTTGCTAAAATCGGTTAACGTAGCCGAAAGTTATCCAACTTTTTCTGCAATACAATTTCACCCTCCCCCCACCCCTTATTTTAAGAGATGGGCTAAAATGTCATAAATAATTTTTAGAGTTCTAATAAGAGAGTCCAAAATCGTTCCGCGTAACTTACCTTCACTATTGATTTTATAGAGAAATTCTTATTTTTCGATTTTGATTTAAAAATACGCCATCTAGCGGTAAAATTACAAAGTGGAAAATAATTTTAATAGATTTCTCGGGATCACATTTGTAATAAAATTTTTTTCCTGAAAGCTGTAGGGCAAATAGTTTCCTAGATACAGCCGGTGGCCGACCTTAGCGGGACACCCGGTATATATATATATATATATTATTATACAAACATATGTTACAGACCGTTTATGAACAATAGACCATATATAAAAGGACTAGTCCGACAAAAGGACTGAGGATATTAGTCCATATGTGTAAAAAGCTTGTCTTTTAATGAACTGTCTAGTCCGTTTGTAAAAGGTCTAGTCTATTTATATACGGCTCAGCTGCACATACGCCATATGTATATTTCTAAGATATTTAAACACAATTTTTTTTTATTTATTTATTATAGAAATGAGTTATACATAAAAATACGTACGTAAAGAATACAAATCAGGACATTTCATTTTTTTCTATTTGTTTGTACAACTTAAGCTATTATGGCATTTATAATTACATGATACATTACCTTTTCGACAAGCACATTTCTTTGATTGACATTTGCCCTTACAATTACATTTTTTAAAACCTTGCCCATGTCCTGTCGATTGAGCAGTAGCCACCGATCTAAGAGGGATTTCCCTGTCTTTGGAAACTTCTTCAATTTTCAAAATGTTAGCAGGGCAGGTACTAAATTCTGAACGGCTATAGTATTTGGAAATCACTCCTTCTTTTGTTCCCAAGCGGTAAAACCCATCTTCTGTGGCTTCCAGTACTACAGCTAAAACTGATCTAGCATCTCCTCTGCCTCGATCGACGTCTGGAACGGGAATTCTTACAGTTGATCCGATTTTCGGTTTTGGATGGGTGCTATCTGATATTACTTTCATTCGTTTTGCCTGTAGCTCTAATCCATCATGAGCAGCTTTTCTTGCCATTGCTATGTTTCTGTTTCTAGTGCAAAAACTGCAAATATTTTCCGAACATGGGTTTCCAACATCGAAACCGTCTTCATTCACGGGATTCAAACAAGTACTGCATATCGGATATGAAATTTCTTGACCATCATCATAATTTTCCGTTAATACTCCTTCCAGCTGCTCTTCTATGACCTTTTCTGTTTCTGTAACAATTTCTATCTCGGACTGCTGCGATTGCTCGATTTCTGCATTGTCAGCAATGTCAGCATGAATAGAATTAATCACATTTTCCAAGTCTTCTTCAGTTGTTACACTGTCTATAGCTTCTAATGGAATATTTGAAGTTTTTAATCCAATTTTTGGTTTGCCCCCGAAAATGGCTTCATATGGAGATCTTTTTATCCCAGAATGTAAAGAAGTATTCTTCATAAATTGTATAAATCTTAAACCTTGACTCCAATGCTCTGTTTTGTTTTCCAACATCCATGTGGTTAGCATGTTCTCTACATCTTGATTGGCGCGTTCGACGCTGCCTTGGCTCTGGCTGTGGCGTGGTTTGCCATGCACAAGCTTTAGTTCGGGCCACATTGTCTTTAATTCTTCAATAACCTTGTTGCAAAATTCACGGCCATTATCAGATTTCAAAACCACAGGGGCTCCAAAAATGGTAAAAATATCGACAAGGTGGTAAGCGACTTCTTCTGCACGTTTAGTCTCGAGTCGTCGCAAAATGACAAATTTTGTCAAATGATCCTGATATACAAGAACAAATTTGTATTTACCATCAGCATGGGATTGATAATCTATTAAATCTACCTGGCAACGGGAATTCAAATCGTTGAAAATCATGGGTTTTGACACGACTCCCTTCTTTTCTCTCTTTTGCTTCATTTGACATGGTGCACACAGGTTAATATATAATAAAATATCAGTACGAACTATATTCTTGTATTTTTCTTTGATTTTTTTCATCATGCGATCTCTACCTCCATGACCTGTAAGTAAAAAAAACATTATCAGTATTCAGCATTTTCTCACAATAATTGTTGATCAACATACCTGTAGATATGTGTATCTCTTGAAGAATGTTAAATAGTTCATCGTCATGGACGTAGTATATTACATCAACTGATTGATTGTTAAGAGGTACTATCAGTTTATCTAAGCCCTGTATAGATAATACATCATAATGGTTCAGAAGCCAATGCATTCTTGGCGTCTTTTTCTCAGCAACCTTAGCACTTTTCACTTCTTCAATAAGAGCAGAGTATTTTTCTATCGTTAAGCCACGGTTGTTGTCAGCGGCGTTTTTCCGTCGCTCATACAATTGTTCATAGAACCTTAAACAAAAAACAATGTTATGAAAATTGTTGCCAAAAACAACACGCGCAATATCTCTCTAATAGGTAAAACTTGGGTGAGGTTATGTTACTAAATATTGTTATTACATTAATAAAATACCTTTCTTTTTGAGATTCCATTCCCAAAATCTGTATAATACGACAATAAAAACACTCAACGTCGTTGAAATTTCACAAATCGGGTTATTTTCAGATAAAATGCTTTGTAAACAACAGCAAAAAGGCGGTAAACTGTCCACGTGCTTGGAAACACTACCATCGAGCATACAGCCTGATTTACAATAGTCCGTATATAAACGGTCTAGTCCGTATATGAAATACCATATTTTTTACATACGGTCTGCCCAACGTAGACCGTATGTATACGACCTAGGCCATATACATACGGTCTAATTTTATATATGGTCTGTAACATATATATATATATATATATATATATATATATATATATATATATACATATATATATATATATATATATATATATATATATATATATATATATATATATATATATATATATATATATATATATATATATATATATATATATATAAAAGAGAGGAGAATTATTGTGGGCATGTCCGCTAGCAATGAATATATATATATATATATATATATATATATATATATATATATATATATATTATACTATTATACACACATATTATGTTCTTTTCTTGTGTCTACCTACACCGGAAAGTCAGTGGGCAATAACTGGTGCTCAGTTATTTGTTATAATAGGCACATAAAAAACATGCTTTAAAGAAGATTGTATTTTATACTGTTCCTTTTAAACCGCGTCCCGCAAATATTCAATAAGTCTGTCGAATTTTTGCTGCTTAAGGTTATTCTTTTAATACCATAATAATAATATATGCTTTTCTTATAAAAGATATAATGAAAATGTGTTATCATAAAGGTTTTAAGAATTTTTTTTTCGAAAACAAATTTGATGGAAAAGAATAACAAACATTTTCTTTGGTAAACAACGTTGACTGAAATTTGTACACCAAATTACCCAATTATTACTCAATTACCCAAAAATAACCATAATTACCCAGTAATTCCCTCGCTAAAGGAAGAATCGTAAAAATTACATCTCGAGGTTTTATCAGATCATCACGTTATGGGGGGTGCCTAGATAACAAAAAACATGGTTCCCCATTTCCGTCGGTCTGTCTGTTTGTCTGCTGGCGCGAAATCTTAAAAACTACTTGACCAAAAAATTGAAATTTTGCGTATACATACATACATACATACGTATAGATAAGGCTTCACCCTGGCTCGAAACCGGCTACATTTTTACTGAAATATATACAGGGTAAGCACCTTAAAAAATTAATTTATATTTTTTGTTGCCCTAATAAAAACTATTCATTTCACAAAATGATGATCTGCCATACAGGGTGGACTACATAACGTTGTGTCAATTTTTGCTCTAACTGAAACACTATTTATCTGTAACAAGTATTACGGTGTAGACCGCCAAATCACCCCCCCCCCCCCACAGAGGGGGCTCTAATATGTCGGTAATATCATCGTCATGCACTGAAAACTTCTTGTTTCTAGAGCATATATTAAGGAAAATATCACACTCCTTCGGACTGATGATCGAGAATAGACATGGCCCTTCGTCTCCGTATCGCTACATTCATACAAGCACCCACACAAAGAAATACAAATATCTACGATTTGCTTGAAATCCGACTCAGTTAAGATCTTCCTAAGGAAAGCGAGTTAGCTGGTGGTCGGCGGCAAGCCCTTCGGGCACGCTGATCTTTCGACACACAAAAAAGTTGTTTTCTCCTTCTTATTTCGATCGTTACCTCGCTCATTTCAATCATAGAAGCCGTTCGCGAGTTATAAACTGTCAAATTTACACCGTCACCGTTGCAATGACACTTATCGGAATTGAAATTATCGAAATTACCAAAAAATGTCTTTTAATGATTGATCAGGTTAGACCCAGATTCGAGAGATCGTCCTTTTCCTAGATGCGTATTTTTCCAAGGTCGTCCGCTCCCCAGACGCGTATTTTTTCCAGGGTTGTCCGCTTCCCAGACACGTATTTTTCCCAAGGTCGTCCGCACCCCAGGCGCGTATTTTTCCAAGGTAGTCCGCTCCTCAGACGTTTAGCCCTCACGGAGCGACTTTAGAGATACGCCATGCTGCAAATATTAAGCCGAGTCAGTCCAGATAACTGTGTTCACCGTGTACCCCACATTTTATATTAAAAAGTATTATTATCCCTTATACGTAGTTGCTTATATAGGTACGCCGCCACGGGTGTGGCATTCAAATGGGGCAGCCTTATTAATAACAAACCTAAGCAAAATCCAAATCAGACCCATCGGCCCATGTAATACTACCGAACGGGTTAAAACCTATATAGATGTGTGGCGACACACGGCATTTCCAAGCGGGCACCCATCCAAGTAATAACCGGGTCGGGCGTCGCCTATCTTCGGTGATCGCCGGGAAGCATATTTACAGATGCTAGCATGTGTTGACACCAGGGTGTTGAAATCAACGAGGGTTTGGAAAAACAGTACATTTACAAATGCTAGCAGATTTGGACACCAGAGGCGATCAGAGTGTTGAAACCAGTGAGCGTTTGCAGTGGGCATACATTTACAGATGCTAACTGATGTTGACACCGGTATTAAATTGACACTATAATAATATGTAATTCCGCAATCAGAGAAACTTTTAAAACTATTGGGAGGATTTTGCCATTATTAAAAGCAATTCCAAATTAAGATTACTTCATGTCCCGCAGTTTTAATGTTTTTGATGCGAGTGTTTTGATGGAGACACCGTGTTGCCAAATTTACAACTAGTTTTCCCACAAATTTTTATATCAGCTGTAAAAGGTGTATTGGCAACGGGTTAGGGCTCTGTTACTATTTAATTATTTTTTGTGAAATTTTGGCATTAAAGCTGTTCTTAGAAATAATATAATTTCTTCTTGTGGCCATAGAGTTGTAAAATACGTTCTCGGACAGGTTTGTTCAGTTTTAGGTTTCATCAGTATATTTTTTAAATTTTTTATCTTTGTCGAGTTTTTTTACTGCGACTGCGCGATCCGTATTGGTATAAAATTTTGGCAGCACCGCATACACCTGACATTTTATTAAAAAAGATACTGATGAAACCTAAAACTGAGCAAACCTGTCCGCGAGCTTATTTCACGACTATTATGCAATTTTAATTTCTGCACCTTGTAGGGCCGATCTGGGTTTTTATTTCTTATTCATCTTAACATCTCACAAAACCAGCCTAATGCTGAAGGGCATGTATCTGCTCATTAACCTAATATTTTATTTTTATTTTGTTCGTTTGCTTTAATAAATATTTTTTTTCAATATTCCAACAACGTTTTATTGTTATTTTCCGTACAGGCACAATCATGGAAAAAGGTTATCTACTGCTCAGGTTATCTAAAGCTCACTGGTTTCAACACTATGATCGCCTCTGGTGTCCAAATCTGCTAGCATTTGTAAATGTACTGTTTTTCCAAACCCTCGCTGATTTCAACACCCTGGTGTCAACACATGCTAGCATCTGTAAATGGGTGGTTCTTACGAAAAGTGTTTTTCTGCTGTTCACACCTCTAATTCATAAAAGGAAATTAAATAATATTGAAAAATTGTACGCATTTCATTTAAAAAAAAGGGTAGTTTTCGTCAATGCAATAAATGAGATTCTAAAGTGCAACACATGTTTTCAAAAAATTGACAAAGTTGAAAATTCTCACCTCCGTGACTGTTCCCCGTTCAATATGCTCTTCTTTTTGTTCTTAGTATTAGCTAAATTCAAAAAATTTTACTTAAACTCTATTGTATAACAAAAAAGAACTCTCTGCTAAAGAAATTCAAGTAAATTACAGAAGAAAAATACTATAATTTCCCAAGCATTTAAAGAGTTGTTCCCAAAATCTATCTTCAGCTCCGTGAAGCATAGCGAAGGTTTAGTTTCTAAGTAAAAGATGGCTCTGAATACCCACTCCGGTTGGGGAAACCCCAGCCTTTAATAAAGCAAATGCTGGTAAACTCTAGAAATCACTTATTGACTTACTTTGGCGGAAGTAGGTTGGTTTTTAGCGCGTATTAAAGTTGTTCCTTATAGTGTGGTAATTTAAAACTATCAGCTCCGTGAACTTTAGTTCTAAGGTAAGTATATATTTTTTTATTCTTGCTTTTTGTTCAGGTGAGTATTTTAAAAAGTTTTAGTTACTGGTATAGAAAGATCTCGTGATATTTTATTTACAAAGGATATATTTAACAAAAACATATAAAATCCTAATCTCCGTGAACCTCAACTCCGTGAACCCAGCTATTCATGGAGCTGAGGCTGTTTTTTGGAGTTGAGGATATTTTACGAAGTTGGGGTAGTTTCTTTTTTTTTCAATATATAGGACATAATTAAATATTTTTCAGATATGGCAGGCACGCCCACCACGAGTCAAAAGAAAAAGAAAAAACGTGATCACGAAAGTCAAAAGCAAAAATAACGAGATGCTATGAGAAAACTGCGCGAAGCAAAGAGAAATAATCCTCAAATATACGAGGAAGAAAAAAGAAAGGAAAGGGAAAGAAATTATGCTCGAAAGAGAGCGGGAAAAATAAAAACAATTGCTCAGATGAGCGAAAGGGAACAAAGAACAATAAGAAAGACATGGAGAAATAGCAGCAAAACTTATTATGATCGTAAAAAAGAAGCCCGAGCTTTAGAGGGAAGGTTAAGGGAAAATATCCCAAATCTCAATTAAGCCTACATACCGTTGTGTATTATAAAAATAATTCGCGTAATATGTTAAAACAGTGTTAATGTACAGTAGCTGAAGACCTGAGACATGATGCAATAGCTATATGCGCTCATCTGGATCCCGTTTTTAAAGAAATAACCGAAAAGCAAAAATTAGAGAGTATTCACTTTTTAAGTGATGGCCCCAGTAACCAATATAGAAATCACAAAATGTTTCATCTTGTGGCGAATTATATTTCCAATAGCTTAAAAGTGGAAACGATCCATTGGCATTATAGTGAAAAGGGACACGGCAAAGGTGCTCCTGATGGAGTCGGAGGAGTCTTAAAACGTACCGCTGATGGACTAGTCGCTAGAGGCTTAGATATATCCAATTTGGACTCTTTTATAGAGAAATTACGTTCAAATTGCGAAAATGTCAAGCTTTTTTAGATTACTTTGGAGGAAAAAACTGTAAAGCATATAGAGAAATATATTCCTGAACCCCTACCTAAATACAAAGGTATATTGCGTTGTCACGAGGTGGTCTGGACAAGAAACTCATTTTTAGATATCAGAGAACTTACATGTCTTGATTGTTTACCGATGTGCATTCACTACTCATTAGGGCCTTACCATGATACTGAACACAAACGTATCCTTTTTTAATATTTAAAATGTGTAAATTATTTGTAAAGTTTTATTTTTTTCAACTAAGTTTTTCCTTAATTGATAATTTTAGCTCAAACTGGAGGTGGAGTAAAACGCAAGATGAAGATGTTTACGGCAGCTCGGATGAAGAAGAGCCTGTAGCATGCCAAAGAAAATGACTTTGTGGTAGTAAAATTTGTAGGAAAAAAACAATCATTAAAATATTATGTCGGTATCGTCCAGCCAATAGAAACTTCCGAATATCAGAATGACTTTTTGCTGAGATTTCTTAGAAAAATTCACCATACCGAAAAATTTGTTTTTCCAATTCAGGACAACATTTCACTAATTAATAAGGAAAATGTAGTAGCTGTACTTCCCACTCCCACCATAAATAATAGTGAACAATACATATTTTGTTTTGATTTAACTGTCTTTAAGAATTTAAGTTAATTTCTTTAAGTTGACTTTTACTTACTGGTTTGTTTTTATCGTTGGTACATCTTCGTTTACCTTTTATATCATTTTTCAACTTTGAAAAAAATGTTTAAAAAGTTACTACTCCGTTTTTCATTTAAAAATATATCATTTATGTAAGTATCCGCTAACAACTAATTTAAATCGATGCAAATTATAGAAATTTATCGTCCCTGAAAAATATATTCTCATATCCGTGCACGCCCTCTCATCTCCGTTATACATTCAATTCTAAAATATCAATTTTTTTCAAAAATGCTTAATGAAGTGAGTGACCAGTCAGATGACTGAATAACTAAGGTCAGTCTTCTACTAAAATCACAAACAGAAACGCAATATCTCATAAAAATGTTTGACATAAAACCTAGCCTGGTTTAAGCACATTTCGTAAGAATTACCCAAATATGCCGCCGGGAACTTCCTACTGGCTAAAGGGTCCCGAAGTATTTGTAAACTGGACAATTTAAAAATGTTCAAATTTGCCTGTCCCCGATGCAGATAAACCTAATTATTTATAAGTGGAACGAAAAAATAAGCGATTTAAATCATTGGGAGGTATTCTTAGATGTTCAGCGCATATAATAAACGCGAAAGAACTACTTAATAAAAAATTGTTATTAGTATAATGTATAAGAATGTCGGTTAAAAGTAGGATTTGTTAGAACAAAAATCAGTTTTACCCCCTAAATACGCTCCTGTATGAACTATTCGAGGTTCACTTTAAAGCCTGATTATCCCTCTATAAGGTGGCGTTGAAAACTTGGGGGAAAAATGGATAGAAAAAAATAAAGAGTGATTCAAATGTACCGATGTCGAGGGCAAAAAGGTCAAAAAATGTAAATTTAATCGCCGATTGCTCCCTTCCTATAAAGAATAAAGAAATTAAAAAATATGGATATCACGTATTTCGACAAGCTCTTTGCGATTAGGTATATGGTATTTTGATTTGGATCAATTTTGACCCCGAAAAAAATTTAAAACCGTGACAAACTTTGGTCAAAAATCGAAATTTTCAGTTTTTCCCAAATAAAAATTACTTGCCCTTTGCCCATACTTACCAATTTCAATAAGGTTCTGAAGCTCCGGGTCGATCAACAATCTCCGAAAATCTGAACCGATTTGATTTCCTTTTGTGACATGTAATCGATATCATACAAAACTGCGTAAATTTCGACTTTGACGATTAATAGTTCCGAAACCGTACACACTGTATTTTCTTACCGAAGCTAGTCGCATTATCCTTCTATTACCCTGGATAATTCGATTGCTCCCCCTCTGACTGTTCTCGAGAGAAAAAATTGAAAAGGTGAAAAGTTAAAAATCTTGATGTTAGTTGATCCAACAAACATAATTTTTGGCTTGCTTAGAAATGCAAAAATGGTGTTTTTTCACACACAACCTCTGAAATTTTTGCTCGGATTTTTGCATTTAAAAATGTTCAGTGATCGTTAGAAAAGCCTCCTAATATTTAAGTGAGTCATCTATAACCCATCTCTATAATTTTACAAAAATCGTTTTATTACAAAAAATAAACCCATAAACTTATCTCTTGTATGTACCTCCGCGTAAGAAGTTTTAAAAGCGAGTATTTCCCATATACCTATAGCGTGGATGATCTTCTCGGTCTGTTTCTTAACTTGCCAACTCCATTATTAGGGTCAAGGGAAAACAGTAGAAAAAATTGTAAGGCTTTCCAAATTAAACCAAAGCCCATTTAAGCTAAAGTAATAGAAATAAGCTCTTTAAAAATAAAACATATACCTATCTCAAGTTACTTAACTTAAAAAACATTTTGGCGAATTGTGGGTTCATTTTCCAAACCTGCAGGTTTACAAAAATGTTTCGAATAATCAGATCGGTAATTTTTAAGTCCATGTATTCGTTTGTCTAATAAACTAATAAACGAGTTTGCTACATGTTCCATTTCCAACAGGTCTAAAACTAAAGTTCTTTCAAAATTATCTATATTCAAAATTTATATTGAAATAAACCAAAAGAACCAAAAATTAAAAAACTAATATTTCAAAGGTAGTTTTCCTACCTCCTTTGTTATATTTTCTTACCGAAGAAATAACGCTATTTAAGAATAATACAAGATTTATCAGTTTTTTTCATCCCCTGTGAAATTTTGCTCCAGGAGTTCGCCAGTTTTGAAACTACACAACTTAAGTATTTTCAGGATTACCCAAGTATTACCCATAATTATTTACCATTACTCAAGAATACTCAACTATTACTCAATAATTACCCATCATTACCCAGTACTACCCGCTATTACCCACCATTACCCAATATTAGCCACTATTACCCAATAATTACCCATTACCCAATATTACCCACCATTACCCACTATTACCCACTATTACCCAAGAATTACCCACCATTACCCAGTAGCTATTACCAAGTCGTGTTCACCAAATTACCCATGCGGTTTACCCCTCGAACAACGTTATTTTATGTTAAATTACCTAAATACCCTGGTTGATAGTTAGTAAGCCTCGTGGCTTCAAATCTTTTGGCGAATTATACAATCATAGTTGTAAGTTGAAGGTGTGCGTCCGTTATCTTTGATTTAAAAATATGATACCCTGTAAATAGCTTCACAGTTTGTTGTGTCTGTGTGTTTTTATTGACCAATGGATCTAGAAAAAATTTTCTTTAACCCATTTTTGGATTTTTTTTTCCGAAAAATGAATCTTCGAGGTACAGTTTTTTGAGAATACATTTTTTCGATGCTTTCGTTTTTGAAAAACAACTCTTCGAAAATATTTTTTTCTTTAATTTTGTTAACGCTTATAGTTTAGAAATTGTTAATCAGAATAAGGCAGAAGAAATCCTGAGCAAATCTAAACAAACCGCCCATATTCGGCTTTTTTGGAATTTCTCAGGCTTTTCTCTGTCTTTTTTTCTCAGCATAAATATAAAGAAAACAGTTATAACCCCAAAAATACGTTATGCTTTGAACAGATTAATTTTGGACAAAAAAATAATTAATTAATAAAATTTTTGATTCGAAAAACTGTTTTTGGAAAAGTGTGTTTTCGGAAAAAGGCATTTTTCACAAAAGAATTTTTCGAAAATTTTTAAAATTTTGTTTTCTGGATCCTGGGGTTAATAATTGAGGGAGGTTGTTAAAACCATAACATGAATATTATTTGTCAGCGTAGGGACATAAAGTTTTTGCAATAAGCCTTAAACCAGAGTTGCATAATGTGGCATAAGGTTTTTAAGGTATTTTAACTTCTACTGGTCCTTACTTGATTTTTTTTTGCTTTACTCATGTAACTAATTTTTTGAATGATACCTACTCTTGTTAAGGTTTGCTCGGTGGAATACAGACGGCCCGAACAACCATAACGGTAGCGCGCGAAGTCGGAGTTATAGCTGTCGTTCTTTGTCCTACACACGAACAATGTATGAAACAAAACAAAGGGCTCTTCTTGCTGGAGGTCAGTGGTGCCCTATATTTAATAGTCATTTAAGTCGTTCGAAATGTAGGACACAAACATACGTACACACTAGGGTTGCCACCTTCAGGCGAGGACAAGGCTATTACAGCTGATTTTTAACGGGGAAGCAGGGCCCACTAGAAAACAAAATTGAGAAAAATGCCAAATAACACGATAATGAGTAGCAAAACGAGAAAAGTCCTCGCGAAACGAGGACAGGTGGCAACCCTAATACACACATACATACGTAGCCTAACACCAAATACTCTACCTTCTTTGGCTTACCTCCGCATCTAGTAAGCAGAACATTTGAATATTTTACTTACAGTTTCTTGAATGTGTGACGGCTGTGTGCACTTTTTAAGTATGAATGAAACAAAATTTTTTTGTATTAAGTGCAAAATTTAATAAATTAGCAGAGCGCTTTCGACCTTACAGGTCATCACCAGTGCTTCTTGTTAGGATACCAGTCAGAAATCCATTTGAACGAACAACAGTTATACACATCAAAATATTCTTACATTACAATTAAAATTAAACATTCATTTTACACAAGACAATTTCAAATTTTGTTCAAACGGTCACATTTTTGATGGTGTAATCTGATAAACGATCGTTTATTGTAATGTAAGAATATTTTAATGTATATAACTGTTGTTCGTTCAAATGGATTTCTGACTGGTATCCTGACAAGAAGCACTGATGATGACCTGTAAGGTCGAAAGCGCTCTGCTGATGTATTGTGTTTTGCACTTAATACAAAATGTTTTGTTTCATTCAGTTAAATTATTCCCAGCCAACCAACGTAACCGGGATATAGAAATAACTCTGAAACGGATTTCGGTAATGTTAAAAAATAAAAACCATAAAAAGCTATTTTGCGCGATGATAAAGGGATGTGATTCCCTTTATCCTTGACTGTCATAATGTAATTATTGTTTCTACTTAGTTAATAAACTAGTCCTATTTTTTAAAACAGTATTTAATTAAATTTGACTATTTTTACACACTTTTTCCAGGCTTACTTTCATTCTGGTGGTTTTGTATAAAACTTGCTTTTAAAGTTTGGAACTTATTCATACCATTTTTTTTACTCAATGTACTTATGGAAATTATGTAATTTTTGATAATCACTCTGCTGGTTCAAAATTTAATACTTTTAGAGGAGAGTAAATAACTTACCTTGAAACTTTTCCATCAATTCTTCCAGAATTACATCTGTGTATTTTCCATTTTTTGGCGGGTCTTTCATTTCATAGGGGCTTACCATTGTAACGTCATGACCTGCTTCTGCTAAGCCTTTCATTAGCTTTGAAGCTAAAATATAATGACTGATTCCTGGCATGGGAAACACACCCAAAATTTTTGCACTATTTGCACATTGCAAAGCAACATAAATAAAAAATAAACTTTTTAACATGTTATTTTTATTTCGCACTACGGCGCACTCGGTGATGTTACGATGGGTAAATAGTAATTGAATTTGAATTCCACTAGCCGGGCGACGAAAATTAGTATCTTTAGACGTCAAGGACAACGTCTCATTAAATTGAATTAGTTGCGCGAAGTTATGTTTTTATGAATTAGATGGATTCGTTTAATAATTGTTACAAGCAGTTTTTACGTATGTATGTACTCGTATCTATGTACGAGTATGGTATAGTAGTCTGGGAGCAAATTCATAATAATTATGAAGTCATCCTAAGCTAAAGTTGGGTCTACACCAAATGAGCGAGCAAGAGCGAGCGACAATCATTCAAATTCGCTACGGATTGCTGCTGCTCGCTAGCACATGATTGGCTTCCGTCCACAGCTAGCAATTATTTTCATATTCGGTATTGATCGAGGTAGTTGATGCTCATAATTATGTCGGGCGAAATTATTGTTGCATGTGCTTCTTTTATAATAGTTTATAAATTATTAAAACGTTCTGCAAAGCAGCACGCAAAGGAGATGCAACGACTGTAAAGGAGATGGTGGAATATAACGCTTCTTAAAAATCGATTTCATTCGGTTACTCCATTTTCTTAATATTATGCATACGTCGTTAAAATTCACACACTAAATTTCTCGTCCGAACTGAACATGCAAGAACACGAATTTTCTTTGAAGTACCTACCGACACCGCGTGGAACATCATCGAGCGCGAGCGAGCAAGCATTCGCTCGCTCGCGGATTCGTCCACATCACTTGAGCATTCGTACAGAACATGTTATTGTGCTTGCTCGCTCTCTCTCCCTTATTTGGGCCTGGAACCAGTTAAACGATTAAACAAAATTCTTTCATCTTCAAACCCGCAATATTATTATTACTCATTTTCAGTGAAAATAAAATCATTCTTCTTTTGAGTTAAGAGAAACACTCAGCTGATATTTCTACTATTTTTAACCAACTTCACGAGAGGAAATTATCAATTCGACCCGTATTTTTTTTTCGCCATGTTTAAAATGACGGCCAGGTGGTTTCGTTGGTATTTAACTTTAAAAAAATAATAAAGGTGAAGAGGTGAGAGGAGCTGAAATCAGAGCGGCTAAATATTTTCCAAAAATGGGGGGGGGGGGGGGGGTGGTTGGGGGTGTAAAAAGAAGCGGCTGGGAATTTCTTAAAAAATGTTAAATATTATGTTATTTTCGGGGGTATTGAATTCGAAAAATCTAATTTTGTGTAACAGATGTTAAGAAAAACTAACGGAGAGGGGAGGCGATAAAAAGGAGCGATTGGCAAATTTCTCAAAAATGTTAACTAATATGTCATTTTCGTGGTTATTCAGGTTAATAAATCTAATTTTGTGTAACAAATGTTGGGACAATTAAGGACGGGGGTGGGGGGATAAAAAGGAGTGGCTGCCAATTTCTCCAAAAATGTTAACCAATGTGTCATTTTCGAGGTTAATGGGCTCAGAAAAGCTAATTTTCTGTAAATGATGGTAAAAAAATTATCGGGGGGAAGGGGGGGGGGGGGGTGAATTCTTCGGAATGTTAACTAATATGTTATTTTCGGCGTTATTAAGATCAGAAAATCTAATATTACATGGATATTACCAATTTAAAGAGAGGAAGATGAAAAGGGGGGTGGAAGATGCTCCAAAAAGAAAGAAACATTTTTTTTACAAAACAGAACCAACTTCACAAAAGGAAAAACACTGAAAGTATGAAATACTATTTTTACGTATTTCTAACTAAGTTAAGGGTACCTAAATTTAATTTTGTTTAGATATACATAACTTTTACACCGAAGTTTGAAGTCGGCGCTGTTTTGAAGTTGTGCTTACTTTAAAGTTCAGATCTTTGATGTACAAATTACTTAAAGTCCAAAATTAGGCTTACCATAGACTTAGTAATAATCGCGATACACTTACAACGGTATGCTACGTTATGACGTCACTTCGAGGGAAAATCTTAAATTGACTAGGCGCTTACCTGAGCAAATGAAATATGACAATAATATTTTAATAAACGTCAACTCAACACACTGCCCGAAAATAAACCGACCTTTACTAATATTTTAATAAACGTCAACTCAACACACTACCCGACAATAAACCGACCTATACTTATTACTTATGTACAAGGGGTGCAAGCTCGGATGAAAGCGTCTAGTCAATTTAGGATTTTCCCTCGAAGTGGCGAGCATACCGTTGTAAGTGTACCGTGGTAATAATAACTAAAAATATAGCTCCCTCAACAATGTATTAATGTATTATCATTAAGGATTCCTAGGCTATTATACTTTAAAATTGCGCCGACTTGAAAGTTTAGAACTTCGGTGTACAAGATACCCAAATTAGAACAAAATTAAGTTTACCATTAGCCTCAGTTATAAATAAGTGAAAATATTATTTCGTACTTTTCAGTGCTTTTCCTTTCGTGAAGTTAGTTTTCATTTAAAAAAAATATAGAAGTCAATGACTAGATTCTTTATTGATAAGATCGGTCTTATTGGAGAATTAAGGGTTTAAATCAGAAGAGTAAATTATAAGAATAGAACTAAATTCACATTAGCGCCTACCTCAGTGCGACTTCTTCTTTTCTTACTTTTTTGATCGGAATTTTTGACAAGCACTCACTGTTGTAATCAATACGACTGATCACATGCCTGTCAAAAATTCCAGGCAAAACGATGGAAAAATTGAATTACCGAACGCCGCGATAGTTTCTTAGGTTTAAGTGTTAGTTTTTCTTTTTTTAAATCTTTTTGCAAATATTTTCTTTCTTCAGTTTTACACAATAATTTTGAATATAATGAAGCATCATTTCTTTTTAAATAAATAATTAAATACCCCGATCACTACACAAGCAATAAAATAAAAAATCATTTGGAAATCAAGCACAAATGCAGAACTACCTAATAGAATTAGAATACATTAGGTATACATTTTTAATGTCGGTTTATTAACAATAGCAACAAAAACTTGTCAAACCTTTCTTGATCAACTGAAAGATCTAAATTAAACAGTAAACAGTGAATATCGTTCAAAAAAATCATTTATTTGACGTCTTTACAGTTTACAAAAACAATCTAACGTAACGCACAATTTTCTAAAAGAATGTGCGTGCGTCACGAAAACATACCCCGCAAAAATTCGATACGTCTATAGACTTTTTGATTTGTACGTTTTTAAAGAATAATTAGAAAATAGAATTTTGATTCCTTTAATGAATATCTATTATGTCTTTTCATGCATCTATCCCGGAAGGTCATTGGTTTTTTAAAGCAAATAAATAACTGGGCACAATAATGTTAAAAAAAAAACAGTTAAAAATGTGAGCCAATTAATTACTCATTTTAAGGATTCCGATAGCAGAGTACCTAACGAAATGAGGATACTACATGCGTAGCATGTGTGTGTGTGTTTAATATTTTCTTTGTTTGACAACTTTTTTTAAAAGTCATTATGTCATAATTTACGAAAATCTGCAAAACTTGCACGGAACTTCCTTCAAAAAATAAAGTATAGCAAAATTTTAAAATACAGGCTTTAGCATTGAAATGACATCCGCATATTAACTATATATGTACGAGTATTGTCTGTGATACGTCGTTACCTTTAAGTCAACATTCAGGTAGGTTCTGTTTACATTAACTAGTCGGTTCTAATAAACAAGTGAACTTATAAGGGCTTTAAGTACTATTACAATAATTGTTTCTTTTAGCTGCTAAAGTGGAAATATTAAATCAGAAATTTTAATTTGTAATATGACTGGGAAAAATGCAGTAAATGGTACTTATATTTTACGTAAAATTGAGAATAAGTTCTCTAAACCACCTGAAAATTCCTTATACAATAAGGATTTGAACAAATCATGGTAAAACAGCTATTCTCCGGGCTATATGCCCCTCCGAGCGCTGGATTACATACCAAAATTTGCCGTATTTTGACTAACACTGTTAGACAACAAAATACTTGGCTTGACTGCAAGAAACTACCAGGAAGAAGGAAGCTTTTTCTTTAGTTAGGATGTCGTTACCTGCATACCGGTTTCGAACTCTTTAGTTCTCGTCAGTACAGGATAAACGAACATACCTACCTTCCGAAACAGCATATCCTTAAAGCTAACCATGTCGAACTGTATAAGCAGTATAACACAGACAGCGCCATCCATTAGCAGTTTCAAGCAGTCGGAGTAGAATTTACCGTGAGGTAAAATATTTCAACAATGAATGAAGTCTACTTGTCAGGGGTACATATAAATACGTAAAATTGAGAATAAGTTCTCTAAACCACCTGAAAATTCCTTATACAATAAGGATTTGAACAAATCATGGTAAAACAGCTATTCTCCGGGCTATATGCCCCTCCGAGCGCTGGATTACATACCAAAATTTGCCGTATTTTGACTAACACTGTTAGACAACAAAATACTTGGCTTGACTGCAAGAAACTACCAGGAAGAAGGAAGCTTTTTCTTTAGTTAGGATGTCGTTACCTGCATACCGGTTTCGAACTCTTTAGTTCTCGTCAGTACAGGATAAACGAACATACCTACCTTCCGAAACAGCATATCCTTAAAGCTAACCATGTCGAACTGCATAAGCAGTATAACACAGACAGCGTCATCCATTAGCAGTTTCAAGCAGTCGGAGTAGAATTTACCGTGAGGTAAAATATTTCAACAATGAATGAAGTCTACTTGTCAGGGGTTACATATAAATACGTAAAATTGAGAATGAGAGAATTGAGAAAGAACGTATTTATATGTACCCCTGACAAGTAGACTTCATTCATTGTTGAAATATTTTACCTCACGGTAAATTCTACTCCGACTGCTTGAAACTGCTAATGGATGACGCTGTCTGTGTTATACTGCTTATGCAGTTCGACATGGTTAGCTTTAAGGATATGCTGTTTCGGAAGGTAGGTATGTTCGTTTATCCTGTACTGACGAGAACTAAAGAGTTCGAAACCGGTATGCAGGTAACGACATCCTAACTAAAGAAAAAGCTTCCTTCTTCCTAGTAGTTTCTTGCAGTCAAGCCAAGTATTTTGTTGTCTAACAGTGTTAGTCAAAATACGGCAAATTTTGGTATGTAATCCAGCGCTCGGAGGGGCATATAGCCCGGAGAATAGCTGTTTTACCATGATTTGTTCAAATCCTTATTGTATAAGGAATTTTCAGGTGGTTTAGAGAACTTATTCTCAATTTTACGTATTTATATGTACCCCTGACAAGTAGACTTCATTCATTGTTGACTTATATTTTAATATGCTTTTAATCTATACCTAAATTCTATTTTTGATAAGTTACTTTAAAAATGTACACTTAAATTAAATGAACTGGTCATCACCATTTAATATCAGAAAATATAACTTGCTAGATAAAATTAGACACACGTATTTAATTTTTCTGGCTTGCCTAAGTACACCGTTAGAAGAAAACTGCTCATTTTAACACAGTGTCTAGAAAGGTCACGCTCTTTTTTCTATTAATTTAACCATATATACGAGTAGTTGGTTTGGAAAAATAAGTTTAAAGTTATATAAAGTTTAATCAAACACGAACTTTAAACATAAGTTAACGTTTGACCATAAGTTTGACACTTTTATTAAATAAAGGTAAGAAATTAATGGGCAGGGCCACGGCAAGCGCGCGTGCAACGCGTGCATCGCATGCGTCCGCCACTCTAAAGGTACACTTTAGAACACCACCGCTAAGGCAGCGCGCTGCCGCTGCCAAGACTGCGCGCTGCTATAGCGGTAGCGATCCGTACTGCTCCACATGCAATTAGAGGGAATACATTTCGAACTTCACTGCCGCTTCTTTTGCGGCGCCGCAAAAGAAGCGGCAGTGAAGGTCGAAATGTATTCCCTCTAATTGCATGGTGAGCAGTACGGATCGCTACCGCCATAGCAGCGCGCAGTCTTGGCAGCGGCAGCGCGCTGCCTCAGCGGTGGTGTTCTAAAGTGTACCTTAAGGGGCGCCAAACTATAGACAAAATATATTTAGACCATCACAACGTATTCGCGACACCAGCTGAATCCGTCCAATGTATGGGCGAAAAAGTGCGTTTGTACGCATTGGGCGCCAGTCAGATTTTTAAACGACGGACGGTCCTCTCGAGGCATGCGCACTCGGGACGTCTAGCAAAAGAGGTTGTTGAACTCAATGACGCAACTCGGCGATCAGAACCGGACCCAGTTGTAATCACTGAAGGAAACACATGGAATACAGCTGTTGTAAATGCTGAAGTTGCTATTTCCATTTGCAAAAATACTTTTAAGTTTTTAGTTATTAAGATTAACTCTAACCAAATAAATTTTCTAAGTTTTATCTTAAATCTTCATTCATTCATCTCATTCTGTGTTGAAGTGAACACACACACGGAGAAGTAGAAATATTTATCAGTGACGTATATTGAGTGTGGTCAAGGTGTCAGAAAGCCACTGATGGGGTGTGTGTGTATTAGGGGCATTGTATAAGGGGTAATATGGTGTAACAAGGTCATATATAGTGTCAATGCCTCCTTCCCCTATATTGCATCAGGGTGAGTGAGTGTCCAAAAGGCATATTTGCGCTTTCGCCAAAGGGACACTAAAAATACTAGTGGATTAGGGTAGAGGGGAGTATTTTAAAAGGGATGGCGAAAGAAAAAAGCGCTTTCGCCAAAGGATCGCTAAGATATCAGTGGATTAGATTGACATGGGGCCGTAAGTAAGTAGCGCTTTCGCCAAAGAGGCCCTAAAAATACTAGTGGATTAGGGTAGAGGGGAGTATTTTAAAAGGGTTGGCGAAAGAAAAAAGCGCTTTCGCCAAAGGATCGCTAAGACATCAGTGGATTAGATTGACATGGGGCCGTAAGTAAGTAGCGCTTTCACCAAAGTATCAAGCGCACACACTATAAATAGGTGTCCAAATATTTACATCTTACCATAGAACTTGGTTTGTTCAATAAATTTACAGGATGGGATGCCAATCCAATAAAATATACACATAGCTTATGGTAATTTTTTTATTTACTATTTTACTTCTTAAAACAGTTGCATATTTTATTTCTATTGTTTAGAATACTATGTTTATATTTTATTTCAACTTTCAATTTTGTAAACGTAACGTTTAAAAAATTAAGAGGGGGGACATTAAAGAGACGCACTGTATATGTATAAACTGAGCTATTTTCGAGGAATTATCGACAGTTTTGTATAGCAAGAAAACTCAGATTTAAGCCAACAAACTATACAATTTTTGTTAAAATCTCACTAATAGTTACATTTTTATCATTAATAAAAAGAATAATTACAAATAATATATTTACCATTTATTACTCGATAAAAGATTCACGTCATGTGAAATAAATTTTGAAGTACGGTCCTGTCTATCACAAGGCAAACGTTCGACAAGGCGCAAGCCCGCAGAAGACCGTCTGTGTTTACGGATTCAGCTTGGTAAATTTGCCACATTCGCAAATGACATTATTTCTCTATTATATATTTTCTCTATGCGCCTAACCGGAGGTTTGTAGAGCTGCGTTGAAAAAAAATATAACAATAATATTTACTTTACTAGAACTGGAATTTTTAATTTTTCATCAATTTCCAACGAACAAGGCACTAAAGAAATCAAACATTTTTTATCTCAATTCACAATATAATCAATAATCTTATTGAAATTTATGTTCGTTGATATAATGACCTATTCCTATTGTGACAGAAACATTATATTTTTTAAAATCAAATCTGAATATTATGCAATACCTGTATAAATTGAAAAAGTTTAATTATTTAATTAAATTAAGTTTTATGAAAGGGTAAGTACCTACCCACATAATACCTATTTATTTAATGCATCGTTGTTGTTTATACTATTCAGAGCTGAGAGTAATCAATATCAGTAAATAAAAAATTAGTATTTTTTTGGTAAAAAAAAAACTAAAAAAAAAAGTTGGAAATTAGATTTTGTGACTATTGATAAAATATTGTAGAAATGTAATTAGATACTTTTCGCTCCATCTCTTAAAATAAAGAGTGGGAATGTATCTTTTGAACGCTTTGATCGATTTTTCATTTTTGGTCTTGATATACAGTGTTTTTTATATTTGAGTGCAAACAATTGAGGGTGTAAATCCTTGGCCCAGAAGAATTACCAACGACGAAGTCAGAATATTGGCTGACCGTGGTCCTCCTTTGATAGGATACAATAAAATTATCAATTTTCTGCTAATAAAGATAAAAGAAAATTTTCAAGTAAGTACTTTGTCAGAAAACTAGGAAATGGAGAAGAAGCAGACAGAATTTGGCTCATTTACTCAGTTTCGAAAAATTCAATATTTCGTTTTTGTTGTAAAATTTTCAGTAAGACTTTCAATAGTTTTTTCTGATACTCATGATTTTTCTGATTGGCAACACTTACTCTTAGACATAAAAAGACATGAAACATCAATTGTACATGGTGTTCACATGAATACATGGATGAATTTAAAAAAAATGTTAAAATTAACCACAACTGTAAACGATCATCACTTACGGGTTTTAGAAACTGAAAAAAAATATTGGCATGACGTTTTGGAAGGAACTATTGCAGTTGTCAAATTTTTATCCAGACAATGTCTATAGCCTTCCAAGGTTCTTCTAAATGACTTTTTGAATATCATAATGAGAACTTCCTGAAAGCTGTCGAGTTTGATTCTAAGCGACACTGTATACACAATTTGTAAACATTGGCCACATCTTATTTTACCTTGTATTTTTGTACAAAAAATACGTTAGAAGCATCACAAGATTTACTAAAAGTAATAAAAGGCCTACAATATTTAATTTTTCTGCTAAATAATAATAAATTTAAGTTAAAAAGGTTTTATTATTTATAGGTTATATGATTTCTAAAGGTTTATTTAAAGTCATTTATAAATCTATAAGTCGCACTTTTTCTTTTCTAGTTCATTAGACAAAGACGCACGTGTAACCGAGTGTTCAGACGTATTTCCTAAGCAACCATACGTATTTCCCTAATGTTCGTAAACTCGACCTCTAGGGTAAATGTTTTCATAACAACCAACAAATAAACAGGTTTCACGTTCGATACGGTCACAGTATACGGAACATCGAATCCTTTCTAATTCATCCATGCATGGTTTCAACAGCTTGGGCAGGCCATGATGTAGCAGGCGGTTTATAAGTGTTGGTAAAAGGTGATGCTTCCGATTTTTATGATGACGTTGTCTATGTTGTTATCAGAATAAGTTTAAATAAGGGAGGCGTTCTCAATATCTTGTTTGACATATGTGGCGACGCCGTACATGATGCGGTGGTATGTTGCACCTGACAGTTCATAGTCCGGAATTTTGCCCCTTTTTTGAAGTTGTTCTACCCTTCCACAGTGTGTTTCCTGTATGGCAACTTGGTCGATGTTGTCATTCTTTAAAATTTTCGATAAATACTGGCAGTAGAGGTGGTTCATGCTCCCCGAGTCTCCGCATGCGCAGTAGGGTCGACCTTGAGCGCCCAGGTGTGCTATTGTTATTTGGCCTTCATATGCGCAGGTGTTATTTCAAGGTCAAGGTCAAGAACTTGGCCTTGAATGCGAGCAGCTGTTTCTTTGTTTGGTGATGACCAGGTGTACGACGCTTATTTCAAGGTTACATTTGCGGTGCATATTTTCAATGAATGCGAGCAGCTGTTTCTTTGTTTGGTGATGACCAGGTGTACGACGCTTATTTCAAGGTTACATTTGCTTGGCCTTGAACGCGAGCAGATGTTTCTTTGTTTGGTGATGACCAGGTGGACGACGCTTATTTCAAGGTTACATTTGTTTTGTATTTTTCGAGGTCGTCGGATGTATTCCTCCCACCATAAATAAATACTTGACCTTGGATTACTTCCTAATAAATATGGCTCATTTCGAAAATAGCTTTCATTGTCACTCATACATCGTATGCGTTAACTGTTGCTTTTGCATATAAAGTATTGTGTTGGTGGTGTGTTCTACAAGTGTTTATTCAAGGTACTTGACAGTAATTGTTTTTATTGTATTTTAAATCATGAGCATTTCAAAGCAGACCATAGCCGAAATTAACAAGATGATAAACCAAGATATTAAATTTCTGGAACGTAGAAAATTCTCTACATTAACGGTGGGCAAAATTTATATGATAAAAAAAATTAATTCTTTGACTTCACGTTTTGGAAAAGCCATTGTCGTCACATTGTTTGATCCAACACATCAAGCAACATTTGAAACATTTTTACCATCACGCGTAGCTGAAATTCTGACAGAGGATACTATTGAAATGATGAATAATTCCGGTGATCAGTACACCTTAACTTATTTGGGGAAAGCTCACATGTATTCTCTGGAGGTAATACTAGAGCGTTGTTAAATTTTGGTTGTTTGTAATATATTGTTGATTAGGCTATTTTAATGTTGATTTAAAATGTAATAAAATAGTTCTTGTTAAGTATATATCGAAAAACACACACTCACACACAATCACATGTCCATTATTTTCTATTTAAGATGTGTGACTGCCCTACTGTCATTGAAAATCGAGATATGTACATTAATTGGTTATCATGTAAATTAAGAGAGCTGGCTGAAGAAATACTGCACTTTTCAAATTATGGTAAATCCGATGTGGGTTTTAGTGAAAGTCAAGTATATGAAAGACGCCGTAAATTTCACGGCTGGAGCACATACGTGCGAGAAATACCTATATGAAACCATTGATCTGGACGAATTTTGCGCTGGAATGATAAATGAAGAATTGGGGAGCTACCTATTCGAAGTGCCTCATTTACCCGATGAATTAGCTACAAAATATGGTTTGGCTCCCGCAGATGATACCACTATTCTTGATGAACTTGGAAATAAAGCAGTCACCAATGAAGTTGATAGTAAAGCATTGGCTACTGTTAGCGATGACGAAATGGAGTGTGTTCAAGAAGATGAAGAAAATCTTTAATTCATTGTATAATATAATAACATGAGATGTTAAATAAAAGATTATGTACCTAAATTATTGTTTAATTTTGTTATAAATAGGCAACCTTTACAAAAATCACATCAGTTTAAGCTAAAAATGGGTCGTGAACACAATTGATAAATTTGGGCGCCAAAAATTTAATGACCAAAATCACATTGTTCTTGTTGGACAACCAGGAGTTGGATTTAGATTGACCGATGATGGTCAATATGATATACAAGGGAAATCTCTAACTAATGTAGCACCACCAAAGAATCCTGGGGATGCCGCTAATCAGGAATATGTTCTTGAACAAAGGCGTGAAATTATTAAACGACTTAGTGAATTAGTGAATAATGATGTTTTGGAATATGTTAGAAAAGAACTTAATGAAATTAATAAAAAGCTTACTGAAGAGGCGAATGAAGATTTTTTGCAATCTGTTACAAAAAGACTTAAGGAAATCGATTCAAAATTGTTGAATCAAGAAAAGCTATTCAGCGTATACGTATTACGCGCATGTAGATAAAGAAACAAGTCTATTCTGTGTATGGTGACCTCGATTTTACATGGGATATGAGAGTGGAGGGGTTTGAAGATCACCTAACAGATACAAATAGAGGCACAAAAATTTCTTGTTTCAGTCTGCATTTCAGTACTTCCAGAATACTGCATAGTAATTTATTTCCTCAAAATGCAGTCACCAAAAAGTGAACGTCAAATTGTAGTTGTTCGTCCATTCTCTGTAAACGGTCGTCAGATGTGTGCCAATTGCGAAAATTGGGAATTTATTAGTGGAATAATGGGTTTCTGTGAATGGTGTCAAAATGAGTACCATAAGAAACATGGGATGAAATCACCGCAACAAATATCCCGTGAAAATTCTAGTGAATCTCTGCAAAGTCTCGCTGTCTCAGTGGGAGGTTCATCAGAACATAATAATCACGATACGCCGGAATTCAGCCAAGAAGGGCAGCGCTGGACTTCTTCAAGCAATTTTGAAGATGTCGAAATAATTAACGAATCACCGCAAAGTCCTGTTTTCTTAGAAGGAGGAGGAGGAGGAGTAGGGGGAGGAGGTTCATCAGAACGTAATAATAGTGATACCATGGAATTCGACCAAGAAGGGCAGCGCTGGTAATTCCGAAAAATAGAGACAATTTAGATATAGTGTAAAAGTTTCTTATGATAGCCATGTAATTTTAAATTTATGTGAATAAGTGCGTTTTTCTAATGATAGTGTGGATGTAATATTTAAATCTTAATAAAAATCTTTTTGTAAAAACATAATTATACTGTTAAATTGAAAATAAAACGCATAATTATGAAAAGCAATATTTATTATTATTATTTATAATGCATACATACGTAACGTAAAACCTATTTGATAATATTTATACAACATCTGATTTGTCTATCCAAGAATTAAATTGATTTGGAAAACCTAGCCATTTTACAAACAATTGATCGTTTTGATTGTTCTTGCGTTTCCTAAGAATTTTCTCAACTAAATAAACACCAGGGCTAGCTGTCTTTTGCAGTTCTGCTTCGTAAAAACATCCTTTAATAGGTTGACCTTCCAATGATTACAGCAAGTAGGTAGGTGGATTTGTAATATTAACTTTTGCTATTTCAAACAGTTCCGTGGACCAAGAAGGCGTATATCCTTTGTCAAATACACCTTTGTACTTGCTAATGCGAACAATGTCACCCAAATGAATTTTTTTTTTCTTCGGAACAATTTTCAAATAGTCATATGCTTTAATAGGGGTATCCTCTTTTACACTGTTAGGCTTCATTCCAATGGTGCGGTGTTTAGTGTTATTATAGGTCTTCGTTATAGATGGTAATATTTGTAACCATCTGTAAGAACCTCTAGCCGAGAATTGTTTATATAACTTATTTTTCAAAGTTCTTATAACACGCTCAACAATTGCCGCTTTTTTCGTGCTATATGTGGAATAATGGTTTATATTATATTTTTTCATGAGTGCTTGAAAGGTGCTATTATAAAATTCCTTTCCTTGATCACTCTGTAAATTGTTTGGTGCATAGGATGCTTCTTCAATGATGCTTTTCATGGCATTCGTAACTTCAACACCGGTCTTATTCTTAACTGCTTTGGTGTACACGAATTTGGAGTAACAGTTTATACATACAACAATGTAACGGTAACCATCATTGTCAGTAGCATATGGCTGCATTTCCGCCAAATCAATTTGCCACAAATCTCGATATCCTTTTATGACCGTACGTCTTCTAACAAAATTTTTTCTTGCTGTCCTATGTAATTTATTTACGACTTTAATTTTTTCTCGGCTAGGATCCATATTATAAGGTTGCACGTCTTATAAGACACTGAGGATGGCAACTACGTGCAAAACTTAATATATTATTCCTTCTTCTCGAAGCTCTTCCATAATTGACATAATCTCATTATCATGTCCGGTATGTCCAGCTACTTTTGACCCCCACAATAATCGTAATCTATCCACTAACTCCTTAGGTTTATTACAATAAACATATTCAGATGATTTCGAAGATAGATGCTTTTCTACTGGTAGTTGGATTTTGTTGTTGACTTTTTTTCTTCGAACACCACCACCACCCAGTTTAGTTTCCGTAATTAGCGATTTTATGATTCGTAAATATTTTCTCCATCGGGTTTCCCTTAAACCACGTTTCTTGTCATAACCGTCATAGGCCGCATCCGTCAATTTCAAAATGGTTTGGTATTTTCGAAGTACATCTAGACTAATTTCGTCTTCATTATCTAGGGCTGGTGGATTTTTTAGAAAAATCAAATCGTAAAGCTCAGCCGTTCCATCGAATTCAGCAATGTTTGTTTTGTTCCTGTATAACACCATCTTTCCGTTTGTTAGAAAACGAACCACCAAGTTGCCAATATATTTTGTTGATTTATTGTCTTTTTTACCAAAGCGTACACCATACACGGTATCATAACGGGACGGTTCCAATTTTAATCCATTTAAATAATCTTGAATAGTTTTTGCGGCTGAACTGCTACCACTTGATGTGTGTGGTGATGTGTAAGATGATGTTATCGTTGATGGGGAAGGGGTTTCGAACAGTGATTCACGATTTCCACGTTTTGGTGTAGGAATTTGTGTTTTTTGCGAAATCGGTGTAGATGTTTCAAAATCCGCTTCTGTTGGATGTTCTTCAAACATTTTCGCCATTCCCACCGAGCTGCTGCTGCTGCTACTCCGACTTTGTGGTTTAGTCGTAGTACTTGATTTTTTGGTTGCGTACTGTTGTTGCTGCTGCTCTACGGCTTTAGATATAGATTCTAGTGGTTTAGAAACTGGTTCATAAAACCTTTCCAAATCATGTTCATTCTGCACTTTAGCTGCTTTAATTTGTTTAAATTTTTTTCTAACCGCATTTGTAGTTTCCAGTAGCTTTCGTTTTAATTCGATTTCTTCATTCATGATGCTTTCAAAGCACCGTTCAACGATGAAATGATTATCCAAGTTATTATTATAGGAATATATAACTATCGAATCCCTTGCGGTATCTGCCCGAATTTACATCACTATCCTTGTCAATAACTAAAAAACCATATTTATTATCCCAACATTTAGCACACATCTCTTGAAATTGTGTAAACGTCAGGTCGGGTGAAACGTGATCGGAAAATATATGTTTCATATTCATCTCATCTTGTTTAAACATAATAATGAAGTTGGCATTATCCCGGACGAGCTGCTTAGGAACACGAGAATACGTTTGCGCCAAGTAAAAGGCATCCACATTTTTGTGACGTCCCATGCTAAAATACGATCTTATAACGTCCTGTTTCTCACACATAACGTCATCAAAAATAAATATTGAATTAGGTTTAGCATCCGACGGTTCCACAATGTTATTTGCGTCGCTAAAAGCGTAGTAGCCAAGACCTTTGATGGGTGATAAAATTTTCTTTAAATATCCATATTTAGGTTGATAGAGTGACTTTGAGTAGATATAAACATTTTCGAAACGCAGTCCCGAGGGGTGAGTAAGCAGCGAAATCATAACATTTGTTTTTCCACAGTTTGATGGTCCTATTAATAATCCACGAATAGATGACGGTAGCAAAGGACCATGTCTTTTAAATAATTTTTGTTCTAGTCCAGATCCGACCTTTACATCGAGATTATCAACGGGAAGTTTTTGTTTAAGATTGACGATACGCATCTTAACAAAATCTATATTTTATACTGAACTTTCACGTAAACTATCATTCAGATGTCGCTCGTCAGACGAAGTAGGCGGTCTCGTTTATCAAGTAAGACTGGAAGCGGTATTGTTAATTTAGTAATTAATAGGCTACCGTTCGAGTTACACACTCCCGGCTATCAGTATTGTGGGCCCGGGACGAAAGTAGTAAAACGTGTGGCAAGAGGAGATCAAGGAATTAATTCTTTGGATGTCGCATGCAAAAAACACGATTTAGCCTATTTGCGTAATAGTGAAAATGTAAGTGCTCGCCACCAAGCAGATCAGGAACTCGAGCAAAGCGCGTGGAAAAGAGTAAAATCGAAAGACTCTAGCGCTGGTGAAAAAGCTGCAGCTTGGTTGGTAACCAACATTATGAAAGCGAAACAACGTTTTGGTATGGGTGTATCATCATTAAAATCGAGAAAAGCATCCACAAACGTCGCTTCCAGCGCCGCCGCCACACTAAAGGTAATGGCGTCGGTAAACATAAGCGAGTACATAAAGTAGCTTTTGGATCATCTATTAGACGACCCGTCCGATCAGAATTGTTAAAAGCTGGTGGGAAAAAACTTATCGAGAAAAATATCACAAAAGCATCGAAAATAGCTGCAGTAGCTGCACGTAAATCCCTAAGAATAGCCGGTGGCAAACGAAAAATTCGCACGCCTAGAATCATTCCAATTCCAAAGACTGGGGGGATATTACCGTTAATACCAATATTTGCAGGACTATCGGCCTTAGGTTCATTAGCAGGTGGTGTAGCAGGCATCGTGCGTGCCGTAAAAGCAGTAAAAAAGTCGACTGCAGAAAAAATAGGTACCGGCTTACATCTAAGTTCAAGAGGAAACGGATTATATTTGAAACCATATCGCACAGGTTTGGGATTATTTATAAACAACGGCACAAATAAGAAATCAAAAAACTAATAGAATCCCTACCTCAAAGAGCACTATCCAATTTTGATGTAGAAAAGTACGCCTTAAAAATGAAAATACCACACTTTCGAGGCGTATATATGAGAGATTCATTACCTGTACGCGGTCCCAAACGTTATGAGGCCGCCATTATAAATTTGGATAGTATGTCGGGTGTAGGGACTCATTGGGTAGCATATAGAAAAAGCAATTCTGATGTAACATACTACGATAGTTTCGGTGATTTACCCCCACCTATGGAATTGGTACGATATCTGCAGATGGGTTCCGAAGCGACGAAGAAAATTTACTATACATACGACCGTCAACAAGAATTTGGAACAGTCTGGTGTGAACATTTGTGTTTGAAGTTTCTTTTACAATCATAAAAAGTATGTCTTTGACACCCCAAATGGAACGTGACAACTACACCAAAATGTTGCTATCACTTAAAGCATATCGTGAAGTCGGAGGATTACAAAAAATGACAGCCGAACAGTTAGAAAATACGCCCAAAGAAGTGTTGATCGCATTAGCTCCAAATGAAATAGCACTAGTTTGGGATAGGTTACCTAATCACCTAAAAAGTGACATCGATATATCGAAATATCAATACTGTTTGGAACATTATAATAGCAATAATTCAGATTCGGACGAGGGCGATGAACCGACGCCAAAAAAAATATTTTGTTGTTATTGCAAAATTAACGATGTGAATATAAAGGCAGAAAACAGTTTAAAAACGTCCAAAGGAATAAAGCAACGCTTCAGCTTAAATCCATTTAACTGTTGCAAACAGCAATAAAATAGCTACACAAATAGTTTCGTCGTCAGTCATGTCTTACACATTCACTCTAACAGGACATACAAGTGTCTTAAGTGCGGATTTTTACCCACCCATCGAGTTAAATACAACAGGCAAATATGGAGTTGCACTGCTGGGATTTTACACATATAATTCGATTTTTAATATCGACGAAAGCAATAATTCATTCAGCCATTTGAAAACAGCGATACCAACGTATGTAAGGATTCTACCAGGAGCTTACGAAATTAATGAAATAGCAAAAGCCATGTACACCGCTTTAAAAGAGTCATGCAATGAAGTTGGTACCGATTTATTTTCATTAACAGCCAGTAATAATACGTTAAAATGTGAGCTAAAGTCAAAATATAGCATCGATTTTCGAGGTAGCAATAGTATCGGCAAAGTGCTCGGATTTGGCTCTGTATTGCTGCAAGGTGGACTGGGTCAGGAATTGCCAAACATCGATTGGCAAAATGGGGAGTTGTCGGCTGAAGAGATGGAGCCGGACTCCAGTACCGATTGGGTGCCACCACCGCCGCCGGAAGATCATGATGGTCCGGCTGATTCATCCACTTGGTGGATCACGGACCATCAGGATGAAGATGGACCAGCTGATTCCACAAACTGATCCCAGAACCATGCCCTCCCCGACCTACCCCGACAAAATCAGTCCTTTTCAGGACTACAAAATATTTGATCGTAGTTTGTAGTTGATTCATGTCACATCTCATGTAACATGATATTTCTCAAGAATTAATTTCTTTTGGAAAATATTGTGTTACTCTGTAAAGACATGTACGTTCTTACCATACGTTAGAACTAGCTAAATTTCTAGTAAGTTCTCTACGAAAAGCTGAGAGTTTGGTCTATTATCTTACTTGTAGTAAAATTCACATTTTATTACAAATAAGATGCATGTTCTCAGGCATTGTAACGGGTAGCCTCTCTTCACAGACATAACACTTTATCGCATACTTAAGTTGTGTGCATCTAACGATTACACACCTAAAGTTATGGCCCTACATTTTCCGTCTATTCGTTTTTCTATTTTGCATTTTTACACTATTTTTGTGTGTAACTTCCGTATACTTATTTTAGAAATAAAAAATATTGTTTCATTTAACTTTTTTTATTATCATATATACAAAAACATTTTCTTTTACTTATATATACATTACTATTACAAAAATAACTTAACTCTATATTTACAATAAAATTCTAAAGCTACTTCTTATACGCTAAATTATTCATTACTTCCAGTCTTTTAACGCACTTCTCCCTTGTCCTTTTAGTTTGCTCCACTTTCACCCGCAGTTCATTAATCTGTCTTTCAAAGTCCGCCTCATCACTATCACACTTTTTTAGTTCGCGCAGTAGTTTTTCCCTATACCTATATGCCGCGGAGAAGACGCACTTTTGGCTCGCCGAAAACTCGTTCAACCCGTCCGGCTCCTCAGCAGTTGTTGCTGACTGCTGCGATTCCTCGTACGATCGCTTGCATCGCATCTTGACCGGTTTGCGGCTCTTCCCACGTCCTATTGTTGGCGATAGTGGTGCCTCCGTTGCAATTGTCCCTTTGTCGACAACCTGTGAATTGTCAGGTGTGGCCGAGTCTGGACCGTTATTCACCACAACGATTGGAGACAGAGGCTTCGGTGGTGGTGGCGGAGACTTCAGAAAATCAGGTAGTTCCACTGGCACTGTGGGGCGCCTAAACTGAAATTTCCTCTTCTTCTTCTCGCCCTCGGCAGCCGCATAGAATTCACCTTTATTAATGGTGGCCGTCTTGGGTTTGGTCAGAAGTTTTTGTAGTTTCGATGTTGGCCCCCGCCTCGCCTTTTTGATCACCACATCACTTATAATATTAATTCGGCCTCCATCCTCCTCAGTCCACTTGTTGACGTAGTCCACCGCCGAATTAACTATCTCCTTTTTCGCGTCTACTTCTTCTTCCACAAACGCAGTGTTCAGCACGTCGTCATTGTGCCATTCTTCGAAGACACCTGGGGTCAGCAGGTCAATCACTTCCTGCCCCATCAACTCTGCTTGGATACTTCCATCCAAGTTAAACGCATTTAACAACGACTCACTACCGGAATTCATTTTTCTAACTAACTCACTGCACTAAACTGACAAATGTATTTACTTGGTGAACTGTTGAATGAAATGCTCTGCCTAGCAAACCAAATTTATACTTATCACCCCACCATAAACTCCCCCACTCTATCTGACGGTTGATGCTTTGGAGGCCAAACAAGTTCATTCAACTTACAAGGTTGCGTTCAACGGCTAGACAGCGATTCAAGGACATATTTTCAAGGTAATCGTGTGTCCTTACTTCTGTTATTGTTTGTGCTCTCAAGGTTATATGATCCAGACAACCCATATTTATAGACACTCTCTTTCCTTCGATGACTATTATCTGAAACTATAATGTTGCCCGCAGATCAAGATAACAATCGTCCAGCTGAGACTTTTTCAGGAGCACAAATAATAATTTCTGCTGTTTGCTATAATTGTAAAAGAGAAGTATATATTTGGACTGACCACATGCAATCTTACAGTTACATTGAATTGTTGAGAGTAAGGATTGTTAAGTGTCATTACTGTGGAACGCTGATGTGTCGACGAGGGCCGATTAGCAGATCTCA
Source organism: Philopedon plagiatum (assembly GCA_963971165.1). NCBI lineage: Eukaryota > Metazoa > Arthropoda > Insecta > Coleoptera > Curculionidae > Philopedon > Philopedon plagiatum. The sequence goes on along the minus strand of OZ020196.1, from coordinate 1,270,226 downwards.
TATGTTGAGAAGACAATGGATGCTACGAGAAGTTTACAAGCAAGACATTAATTAATTTTTATTTTTGTAACTTTATTACTATATTGTAAAATAAAACAACATATTATTGAAACAATTATCTATGTATTTTACTATCCTGCGTTATACAATTTCAACTATTGCTATTACTATAGTGGTTAATAAAACTACGTGACATTGGAGTTAATATTTTTTTATTTTTCTAAAACATAGACTTTCCAACAGTTTTCTAATTATAACTAATATTTTCGGCTAAAAAACTTTGCATAGCTTGTATTAACATATTTAGGTTATCTTCAGGGTTTGTTTCGTAAAACTTTATGTCTGGATGTCCCCAAGGTAGAGTTTTTGTTGTTGATGGTATAATATAACGTTTATCGTCGTGGTGAGATAAAGCAACTTTATTAATTATTTCGGTATAAACGTCGTGTTTATAACTTCGAAAGGTTTTCATTTTTCGAAATATCTGACCACCACGTTCTACGATATTCCGATAATCTTCCAGGTGAAGCTGTTTTTCAATAACACGTTTTTTTATACCTTTCGCTTTTTTAATTTCGCCACTGATTGAGTTTATGTAATAAGCTTTGGCTCCGGTACCATAAAAACTTATTATTGGATCACCTGGAAATTCATCCTTCATTCTACCTACTACTGACTGACTTTTTTTTATGTTAAAAATATTTCCTTCGGTATAATTGGATGTATCGAATTTATCCGGATTTTCTGCAATTATGCGATAAAAATTGTCGGTGTAAACTTTTAATATTAACGAATCTGTGTCGGTATACAGTAAAGAAGCATTTTTGCCAAATTTTGCTTTAACGAATGAGTAGAAAAAATCATAAATTACTGTTTTCGACATGTCCAGTATGGAAAATCCGATATAAATTGGTTTATTATAAGTTACCTTTAATTGATCCATATGAATGGAAACGAATTCTTTATTAAAAACCGTTGAACTTTTAAAATAAGGACGCGAAATTAATGCTCGTGCCCCAATTTTGCTCCTGTCCTTTTCCCATCGGGTAACTAGTTTTATATCATTACGATTCTCCACATTTTCCATGGTCTTGCCAAAAACAGCATTAATGATTAATTTAAAAGTGTCTTTACCAAACTTTGTTGTTGCCCTATTGCGCAAATCTGTATTTAAGTCGATATATGTCTTTAACCACGGGGATTGATTAAATTTTAAAATTCTATGTGTTTGCATTACCATTAGGCCGTTATTGATTGCTTGTTTTAATGTTCGGTAATGAATGATATATTTCTTTTTATCTTTTAAATTCGGAATTAACTTTGAATATTTTGCCGATTCCGTGGGTGGTACAATATTTTCAACTAAAAAGGGTAAGTCGGAATGGTCATCATATAGCGTATCCGGATAATGAACGTCAACTTCCAAAACGTATCCTTCTGGACCATTATCGTCCACATCCATAATATTTAAATTTAAAATTTCATGCTCTGATAACCATCTAAAGCCGCCAAATGGTAATGCTTGCGACATACTATGACCGTACAGATTTGTTGCATCAAGATAAACAATGAAAGATGATGGTTCGTTAGGATCGTAGTTTGGTACATATATGTTGTTGGCAGCGTGCATCCTTTCTGAACACTGACTTATACCGCCTCGAATACCTTTTTTGAAAAAATGAACCATGTCGATATCAGTCAATAGCTCTAACTCTACCTTAGAAATACGCAAGATACAATCAAACGAATAACTTGGAAGGGTATGGTACTGTGCTGGATCCAGTTTATACGTTTCTAAACAAGTATCGCGAAACTGTTCAAAAACATCGGTTAATAATAAAACATCAGATTTCAAATATAAATCCGAATAGTCCCCCAAATTCTTACAATTAAATGTGTCCCACGCCTTTTTAGCTCTATCATAATCTTCATCGCTAATGTGCTCCTCTGACAAACTATCATAAAACTGATTTTTTGTGGGTAAAGTTGGATGGTTCATTTTCTCCATTGAATCGACAAAACTATAGGGAAAAACACCTTTTTTGCGCATTAAATTAAACTGCTCATTATCAGAAAAATATTTTCCTGTTTCCCTGAAACTACCCACAGCTAATCCATTACCCAAATTTTCCAGCGAAGTTGATAGAAATTTAAAACTATCGATGAACCGCAATTTCAAATATATTTTCTTTATTGTCCCACTTTTATTATCGACATAATCGTGAACGTAAATACTTTTCGTAAACGAAATATAATTTTCCTTGCTTTGAGCTAAAACATCGATCTTGTCTCCGTGACGACACAACTCTTTAATAAACATGTGGCAATCGTACCCGCTCAAGTTATGAAATATAATTGGAATAAAATTGGGTAACTTATAATTTAAATTGCAAATCGAATGAGCGGCACCAGGTCTTTTTTTCCCAGTTATGTGACAGTGGTCCTTTACTTTACAATTATTATTTTCAAAAGGTCGTTCACATATACCACATTTTGTGGCATTATTGAACTCCACTATTTGGTCCACCGTTAAAGTTTCCATTGCTTTTATATCTCTTAAGTAGGTATTGTAAAGAGATCTTAAATCACTTTCAAGTCGCGAAACGAAAACCTGGGCTGCGTCGTTTCCCCGATAGAGCTCAAATTTTGAAATCGAATCGTCAAAGGAGCACTTTATTAAATACGCAAAAGAATACGGTTCATGTTTGATGCTTTTGACTAAGTAAGAATTTGTGGGATTTGGTTCCACTGTATCCAGTGGTTTAAGCACCGATTCAAAATCCGCGTAAACAACAAACGGTACACGCATTTGCTTTTCTATGTTTTCAAATTTTAATATATTTCCCCTTACACTCCTTCCAAATTTATCTATTTTAAAATTTAGTGATGGTGTTAATGAATATTTGTGGTTACAGTCATTTTTTTGGTGTAATATCAAAGATGATTGTTAACTAAAATATATCAAACAACCATCACAAAAATACTTTTTATCTCTACGCGATGTAATTTGACTGGAACATAATTTCGATAAGTCTTTTATCCAACAATAATGACTTTTAGAACAACGCGTATCACAAATATGTTCATCATCATCTTTAATACTACAATCCTTTGTTATTAACAACAAGTTGACATGTCTGTTAAGTTTTCTACCCGAATACCTTAATGGACCGACAACTTCGTACTTTAACATATTATTTTCGAAAATTTTTTGCAAACCATAAACGTTAACTGAAATATTATTCATTTCTTCAAATTTTGATATATCACGCAACTTTACTGGAAAGTCTATACCTGTAAAATTCAGCACTCTTGAATAGTGTGGATAAGATCGAATCTGTGATGCCATTCTAGTGGTGGGGCACAAAGCAGACACGATTGACCACGCAAAACAACACTCATCTTGATTAATCACATTGATGATGGCTTTTTTCAACTCGATGAAACGGGGTAACTTTATATATGAAGATCCACCAAAAGGTTTATATTCATTGACATTTTCTTCCAGGTATAGAATTTTTTCCAGAGCCCAACCTACGAAAACACAAAAGAATGACATAAGTATTTATTTTATTTTTAGTCGGTAATTTATATCATACCTGAATCTTTTTCCTGAAACTCAGTCGATTGGGTCTTCATGGCTTCCACTAATGATTGATATATTTCTTCCAAATCGCTTCCTGAAGTGACAATTTCATTGCGTGTATTAAATGACTTGTCACTGTACATATTATCTTGTGTTGGTAACAGATACCGACCAACAACCACCATATTAACTTTCAACGCACAACGCACTCTTACTAGGTCACTTACTACCTCTAACACTTTTACTTTAATTTCATCAAAAAATAATGAATAGTCAGTATGTTCATTATCACTTGATATACGGTATGTGGCAATCCTATTTCTAAAAGCACTGGACACGAGTTCAACACCAGCTGATATTGGTGAACATGCATTACTTTTATGGTGTATTGTTCTTTGATGAGCTGCCATTCGATTTGCTGGCATGGTTATATTGCAGCAAGTGCAAGTACGCACCTCAGATGTTGATGCCCCATCGTCAACTTTTCGCTGTTTTCCACCATGTATATTTGCAAATCGTGCTAAACACGATTCTCTTTTATGTCGTATTACATTATAACTCCAAGTAAATGATTTACCACAATTTTCACACACGTACGCCATGACTTTCAAATTAACTTGCTTGAACCGTTCTACTCAACACAATGTTCTATACTAAAATTTAACCCCCCCTACCCTCATTTATACCGAACCACATTTAGACCCCCCACTCGATCTTCATACCAAAACATGTTACACCCCAATAATAACTCAAGGTAAACTAACATCACAAATGTAACCTTGAAATAAGCGTCGTCCACCTGGTCATCACCAAACAAAGAAACATCTGCTCGCGTTCAAGGCCAAGCAAATGTAACCTTGAAATAAGCGTCGTACACCTGGTCATCACCAAACAAAGAAACAGCTGCTCGCATTCATTGAAAATATGCACCGCACATGTAACCTTGAAATAAGCGTCGTACACCTGGTCATCACCAAACAAAGAAACAGCTGCTCGCATTCATTGAAAATATGCACCGCAAATGTAACCTTGAACTAAGCGTCGTACACCAGGTCATCACCAAACAAAGAAACAGCTGCTCGCATTCAAGGCCAAGTTCTTGACCTTGACCTTGAAATAACACCTGCGCATATCAAGGCCAAATAACAATAGCACACCTGGGCGTTCAAGGTCGACCCTACTGCGCATGCGGAGACTCGGGGAGCATCAACCACCTCTACTACTGGCTTTTTGATAGCTTATGTTTTCTATATTTATATGGTAAATTCGGACCGTAGGTCCGAGCTTTCTGGTCATAGGGTTCTGAGAAGAACCTTTTGCTTTGTGTGGTCTCATATCTGATCTTGCTTATCGTGAGAATGTGTCTTCTAATCAGGAGATCCTAGGATTGTCTGACTGCCAGTATGTGCTAGTCCATTTAGCGTTACCCAGGGTACACCATGAGAAGGCGAGCTAGCTCTGCACCCCTTATGTGGAAGACCAGTATATTTCTCGGAAATAAAACTAATTATGATCTCTACCTAACCCACCAATTTTTTTAGCTTATTGTTTTTAGTTTTTTGTCAGATTCAACGAAAACAAAAAAGTAACACCTTAACGTCGTTTGCTACAAAAAAACCAAACATTTTCATGGGCAAACAGATAAAAAATGCATTATACTTTATTCAATAAATCAAAATATTATTTTGTACTTTTCCTTCATTCGACAAACCTGTACAGTTTTTGGGGGCACACACAAAAAAAGATGGTGATGTGAACCGATTACTTCTCTTAAAAATAAGTTTTTACAGCGAACCTAAGCCTCCAGAGCATCCATAAAATATATAGTTAATAAATGATATTTAGGAAGTTTTAACAGTTTCTTTACACATCAGGTTTGTTGTGTTTTGTTTATTAACTTTTCAGGTTAACTTTCCCTTACGGCTTATTATTTTTTCAGGTTTGTAAAAAAATGGATAGAGGACAATAACGTCAATTTGATAAGCATGTAACATGGCTTTTAAAGGACAAGAAATAGACTCCGTAGAAAAGAATGTCGAAAGTGCATTCTGAGACCACTCAGTACTACGAGAGATTTGAAAACAAGGTGATGTTGATATGTGATATGTTATCAGTAAGGATAGGATTTTGGTTTTTTCCACTAACTTAATCATGTGAAATACCAACATTAAAAATAACAAGTATCAGTAAGAAATGCCTTGCCATTTCGTATTTATTTTTAGTATTTTTATTCTAGGATAGCTTTTATTCTAGGATCACGTTTCTTGCACCAATAAAAATGTAAACTACTATTTTTTATATTCCTATTCCATTAGTTTAATAAACCAGAAATATACTTAAACTTCAAATATATTTAGAAACATTTAATTTATGTAATTGTACTGTTACTGGAGTTCATATTATTTGTCGTAGTTAAGAATAATTACCTACACAAATACAATGCTTTGGTGCAACTAACTATCTCAGCAAGTGCAGTGCGAAAACTCTCCAAGACAAGTCGCCGAGAGAAGGGTTATATAGAGAAAACGTATATTTTTGCATAAAATAATTTTTTATGTGCAAACAAGGAATAATTAGTTAATTAATAATTTTCTTTTGCTTTTTCCAAAAGCAAATAAATTGTAGTAAACATGTGAACCCATAAACATCACGGGGTAGCAGGTAAATGATTATTATTTATAATAGGGAACTTGCACATTTTTTTTGTTGCATAAAAATGTTCAGTCACATCAAAAAATAACATATGCAAAATATTACGACTTAAATATCACTCCTTCATTTTTTATTAATTATTAAAGTTAGCGCGCCAATCCTAACATTCAACACACAGTGTGTCGGGCCAGCAACGTTAAGCTGCAGTGCATTGACATCGAGGTGGAAAATTGAACAGGTAGGGTCTGTTTACGTTTGTGTGTTTACTTTGCGTTTCAAAAAGCCCAAATAATGGAAGATACTAAGAAAAATACATACTACAAATACTGTATAGTGCCAATGTGTCCTAATACGACTTTTAAAACTTCAAATAAACTGTTTATTCATGTACCTGAAGATAAAAATCGCCGCGTAAAATGGTTTAAAGCATGCAGAAGAAACGTAAAAGACATTTCTGAAAAAAATACTGCACTTCACGTATGCGAAGATCCTTTTAATGTAATAATACTTTAAATTGATTTATTAGTATCCTTAAAATATGTTTAAGGTAAATTTTTGGCCAATTTATATAGATGTGGAAAAGTATTATGGCGCCAGAAACAGTCTGCTGCGTCTATTAACATTTCTGTGTATTCTTGGATATATTCCACCCATATATGAGAAAACTCAGAGTTTTTTTTCTAAATTTGGATCTGCAACACAGAATAAACATTTCCTTTTGTTACATATAAACATCTGCAGCTGAACTTGTGCTTTGTACTTTGCCGTTTGTTAAATAATTAGATACCGCTTTTTCAGACTGAGGACACTTTATTTCAAATACGTATTTCTCAGATATGGCATCTGGAGAAGCTCAAAATATTAGATGTCTTGAATCCAGCTGTAGTCCTATATGACTTAATTTAATTGCAGATCTAACCCGGTTTCAGTCTCCTCATCAATGTTGCAAGTTACAGCATATTGCTTTTTCCTTACATTATGTTCGGGTGTTATCTTAGCTTTCACTGTGCAAATATTCTTATCTCTTCGAACTTGGACCCATCCTATAGTAGAATCTCCATAAGAATACCTTCCAGATCTATAATTAGTTAATTATACTTATTAATACTTAGAAAAGGCATTTATAATAATATATTTTTTGATACTATAGCACAGCCCCACAAAAAAAAAGAAAGTTTTGGAACTCCTATCGACACAACTATATCCCTATGTAATTTTCGACGCTGAATGCGAATCCGAGGTCAAAAAAAATCGTACACCCCCAAAATCAACCCCTAGCGCTAAAAAACACCTCCTCAACGGGGTAAAAATGACAACGCTCCACGAATAGTCCTAAATTTCAGTAAATCGAATTAAATATATTCAAGTATGTAATGCATAAATACAGAGTTAACACTACTTTCCATTGAAAATCACCCCCATGAGTGGGTGAAAACTACCCCTCATACAACAGGAAACTTAACAAAATGCAGTGATTGCAAAAAACGCTTACGATGCCCAGTTTTTTTTTTGCAAAGAGTGAGTAAGTGCATTAGTTCCGATGCGATGCTCAAAATCTACTCCATAGAGTGGCGGAAACCACCCCTAGATTAAAATTGCAAGGAAAATCGGGGAAAAAATTTTGTCATCGTGATTTCTCTTTTAATCCATGCTAAAATTGGCTAAAGATATGCAGCACTGCAGTTTGGAGGTGAATACTTGCATTGCACCAAAGTCCACATCCCCATGAGAGGGTGAAAATTACACCTCACATAACAAGAAATTCAAAAAATAGTTGCAGTACCTTTTAGAAAAGCTCAAAACATCTGCATTTTCTTGTTTAAGAAGAATCTTCGACAACGTACTTGAAAAGTATCCATATTATGAAGTAGCAAAAATTTAACCCTAATCTTAATTCAATTAAATTTATTCTTTCTTTTTGTAATATCTTTTGGCTTTGTTTTCGAATGATCTTCTGACCGACTGCCGTTTATGCTGTTCAGACGTCTCTCTTTTTAAGGATCAACAGTAATCTGCCATCATGTGTTCGTCCCATCTCCCTTGGTACTTTTTTTCCATTTCTGATATATCTTGGTGAAAGCGTTCACCCTGCTCTTCACTGTAGTCGCCTAAATGTTCTGGGAACTAATCAAGATGGGAATCGAGAAAATGAAAGTTTCAAGCTCATATTGCACCCTAAAGATTTGAAATTTTTAAGCATTTCTGAAACAACTTTGTTATAATTTTTATCTCTTTTATTTCCCAGAAAATCATGTGCTAGTTTTTTTAACCTTAGCAATAAAAAAATTAAATCAAATTTAGGGGTGGTTTCCGCCACTTTATGCACTGAAAAAAGTCCAGGCAAAGATTTGCCTACAATTTTGTAGCACCCATTTTTCTCACAAATTGTCATACTATTCTACAAGTGTAAGTATAGTTACATGTCGGCGTTTTATCCATACTTTACAAATTTGTAACAAAGGTTTGTAGGGGTGGGTTTTTACTTCAGGTTACAGAATATTCTACATTGTTGTAGAATATACTTTCTCAGTAACTTTGGACGTGGAATATATAAGTTGTAGAAAGGTAATTTTTTTTCAAAGTATTTAACAGCAAAACATAACTTCCTTTTCAACATTCCATCATGTAGAATACTTTGCAAATTGTTTGATCTTGTCCTACAGCACTTTGGGATAAAAAAAGCCGTGTTGCCGCACGTGACGTTATTTTCTGGATATTGCCAAATAATAAAATAACGTTAGCTATATAAATTTCATAAAATTATAAGGACTATTGAATTTTAGATAATAAGTACATATTTATGCAATGCTTATTATTTTTCTCTATCGAATGAAACAAAAAGTATAAGAAACATACCACTTTTCCCCTCTATTCCTACATCAATATAATCGCTAAGATATGATCTGACAATGCTGGAAGGAAAACCGTTCGTTTCGCCCGACGCGTTGGTCGTAATTAGCCGAAAGACCTGTGTCTTCTGGTTGGAATTACTGAGCCCACAGTTCGGCCTTTTCATCTACCGATCTTTTAAAGTGATGCAATACTTCTGTTTTTATTTTTACTATGTTATAATGTGTGAGACTAGTGCAGAATTGTTAACTGTTAGAATCTTGGGCTTCCCCGAACTGGTAGAGATATTGAAAGGTAAGAAATTTAACTTAATATATCAAATAAAAGTAATGAAATGTAATAAATAATAATACAATCTTCTTGTGGTCGCCGTCTTTGTACGTTTCTTAATTTGCAATATGGCAAATATATATATATATATATATATATATATATATATATATATATATATCTGGACGAAGAGGTATAAAAGTTAATATCACATGGCAGACATGTGATGCGTAACAGTTTTATTTTAAGGCTAAAACTTACAGAAATACTTTTGAATTTGTGATTTTTTATTTCTTTTAAAAAGCAAGATAAAGACGAGTTAAAATACAACCAAGTGGATAATTTACGTTGGTTTTCATTAAGTTTTTGCAATTATTTAAATATATATATATATATATATATATATATATATATATATATATATATATATATATATATATATATATATATATATAACAATATAAAGAAATAAAGAAATATCGACAGGACTATTTATAAAAAAAAGGTGAAGAAAATATTGGGGAAACTGTCTGTATGGTAGTGCTCGACACGTGTTTCGTGCTTATTAGCACTCATCAGTCGCACTTAACCAAGTTATTAGATGGGAAACTTGGAAGTTGAAAAAACACAAAGAGTTCACAGACCAGGGACCTGCTGACAAAAAACAACCGCAAATGTGCTAGCAGGTCCCTGGTCTGTGAACTCTTTGTGTTTTTTCAACTTCCAAGTTTCCCATCTAATAACTTGGTTATGTGCGACTGATGAGTGCTAATAAGCACGAAACACGTGTCGAGCACTACCATACAGACAGTTTCCCCAATATTTTCTTTACCTTTATATATATATATATATATATACTACAATCTTGTGGAACTATGTATTGCAATTTACGAAAGCTGATACAGCAATGTTGTAAGGCTAGGTTAAATAAAGTATGAGACCATCCTATAATCTGTCACTGTACGGCCTATAAAATGTAGGACCAGTCCTAGCATAATTTTTAAAAAATGATATAAAAATTGTGGTTCTCCTACCTGCATAATTTGTTCCTACAGATTCACCAAAAAGTAAAACCAGGTCTTACAATTTTACAGGAGATTACCTCACAAATTGCAAAATATCCTTACAATTTATCGCTCCAGTGGTTTGATATTGTAGGAAGAAGCCTTACAATTACGTCTGGCTATTGCTTTAAATTTTAAATTTTATTTTTACAAGCAATGCATGTCATTATCGCAAAAAATGATAACTTGTTATTTTTATTGTAAAAACTTTTACTTCTTAAACATAGCACTTACAAAAGCAGTTTCTCAAATGATATCCTACAATTTGCTAATACTTGTCTAACAATCAAACAAGTCATGCAATAACAATTTTGTGCTATCTAGTTACATTCCTTGTTACCGTCCCTATATGTCCCTTTTTTTGTAGAGTCTAATCTTACAATTCTAGTATTTAACCGTACAAATTTTTTTTGCGTGTGGGGGTAGTTTTTGAGCATCGCATCGAGACTAATGCAGTTACATACTGTTTCTAAAATAACTGAGCATCGTAAGGTTTTTTTGCAATCACTGCAGTTTTTTTTTAAATTTCCTGTTGTCTGAGGGGTAGTTTTCACCCACTATGGGGGTGATTTTCAATGGAAAGTGGTGTTAACTCTGTATTTATGCGTTATATACTAATTAATTCGATTTATTGAGATTTAAGACTATTTGTGGAACGTTAAGTCATTTTTACCCTGTTTAGGGAGTGTTTTTTCGCGCTAGGGGTTGATGTTGGGGGTGTACAATTTTTCTTGACCTCGGATTCGGATTCAGCGTCGAGAATTACATAGGGATACAGTTGTCTCGATAGCACGATGACAAAATTTTTTCCCCGATTTTCCTTGCAATTTTAATCTAGGGGTGGTTTCCGCCACACTATGATTTTGAGCATCGCATCGGAACTAATGCAGTTCCTCACTCTGCAGAAAAACTGGGCATCGTAAGCTTTTTTTGCAATCACTGCATGCTTTTAAGTTTCCTGTTGTATGAGGGGTAGTTTTCACCCATTCATGGGGGTGATTTTCAGTGGAAAGTAGTGTTAACTCTGTATTTATGCGTGTTTATATTTAATTCGATTTACTGAGATTTAGGACTATTCGTGAAGCGTTAAGTCATTTTTACCCCGTTGAGGAGGTGTTTTTTAGCACTATGGGTTGATTTTGGGGGTGTACGATTTTTTTTGAACTCGGATTCGGATTCAGCGTCGAAAATTATATAGGGATATAGGTCTCTCGGTGGGAGTTCCAAATCTTTTGTTTTTTTGTGGGGCTGTGATAGTCAATACAAACATATTTTTGTGCCTAATGAAACGCTAAACATTCTAAACAGCAATTAACAGTATATAAATTTAACAAAAAACACAAGTTGCAGGATATAGTTTTAAGTCAAAGAAAACATACTTTTAAATATTTTACAGTTTTTCACTATTTTTATACTTTAATCTAAAATAGGTACCCATTTTTAAGGCGTTTAGCACTACATTAGTAGATTTAAAACAATATTTTATGTTCTATAAGTATCTGATTAATTCACAGATCTATTTAAATTTTAACGCAAATGATAAAATAAACTGGTGTCGGTACCTAATATATTGTGCCTACTTACTTGCAAGCTTTAACACCGCGAACTTCACCAAGCGAAAAACTCTCGGAGTTTTTTTTATAAAAGTTGCCACCATAAACATATCCACAGTGGGGAAATTGTCTGATTGTCCTTTTAAAAAACCTTCATCAGTCATCTTGGAATAATATTTATTTGCTCTGAAACTTAAAATCCAAACAAGCACACTAAATTTGTTACCAAACGATTGCCTAATAAATACGTTTCCGTACTCTTGGCGTGCTGCCGCTCACGGGTCATGTCTCGGCGAGTTTGACGTCACAACCAATGGAGTCGCGTAACTAGAATTGTTCAAATTATGCAACCTTTAATAGTTTATATTTAATCCAGGGGATTAAAAAATTATTTTTTTGTGAACTATGGGTCTTTTGATGATATTAGCTTACGTTTAAGAGTGTTATTTTTCAAATTTAATTTTCATGCAAGTTCCCTATTGGTTACGGTTGCGGCGTTTGTATTGATAAAAAATTCTACTTCTAAAGTAAATCGTTTTACTGGCCCTTATAACTTTTTAGCCAAGCTTATACATTAAATTTGGATCACTTAAAATAAAAATATTAGTAAATTTACAAAAATGCAGGTAATAGTAGATTAAACAATAAAATAGTAAGTAGTAAATACGAAATAAAAATTGGAAAAGCAATTTAACGTCTGTCGTCAAAGTACATCAATGCAATTTTGCAATTTTCATGCAAATACTGAGAAAAGATCGTAGCGGGTTTAAAAGTATCACACAGTTGTTAAATTCGTTTGTCGTGAGGTAAAGATCTCCTGCAGGATGCCGTTTAGTTCGTTTGTAGACTGACTTTAGTGGTTGTTTAAATTTGTAAAAAAGTAAAGGAAGTATTAAAATGAGTGCGAAAAAAAGCTGAAGTTAGAGTGGTTAATACTTCATTCTGATGTTTTATTTCAAAGTGATACTGAGTAAAGAACGGAATTTTGATTTTTTCATTAGCAAATAACTTTAAGTAAACTTCTAGTAGGGTTCGGATATTTTGAAAAATTGTATCGAGGTCCGTAAAAAAAAGAAAAGCTTTAAATGGACCGCAGGTAATTGTTGTTTGTCAAAAAGGAACGTAGCTCATAAAAAGTCATATTATTTGTTTTAAACTTTTATTTTTAACCTTAAAAATAATATAAGATAGATAAGTATTTGTTCTTACAAATTAATTAAGATTTTTTGGCGGTCCAGTTTTTTACCTTCCGCGGTCCGAATCCGAACCGCGGTCCGCCAGTTGCCGACCCCTGATCTAGAACCATAGTCGTCCCACGTAGTGGGAAAATTAGTTGTTAGTGTTACCACAGAAAACATAGCTACGCAACAGAATGATGGATACATGGCAACAAATCGCCCCCGGAAAAGGACGCCGTTTGCAGTCAGCCGGCTGATTTCCTAAAAGATGTCGGGCGTGCTAGTCCCGCGTTGCCAAACGTACCGTTGTGTATGTAAATGTGAAGAAAAGTAGTGTAGGTTAAAATAAGTACGTACTGTATAAAACTGAAGTACCTATATGTTAAAGGTTTGGATACGAAATGTAGAATATTTAAAGGGCTGATTTTAAAGAGTGTATTAACTTAAGTATATAAAATTGTTTTAACATGAACTAAGGTCGAGTTTATATTTTCGTGGTGCATACTGTGTAATAGATAATACAATCAATTAAAGTAATAGACAAAAAATGTGGAATGACGCAGAAAAATACTAATAAGTTTTTAAGAATTCTATAATATGTATAAAGTAAAATTATTGTTATTATTAACATACATTATTATTTAGTAACGCTAATCGATCGAATTTCTGGCCTCATTTTTTCACTTCTTAATTTCTAGTGTCATTTGAAATTGCGTTAAATAAAAATATTTTTTGAAAGGCTGGGTATAATTTCGATAACAATTAGGTCTAATTGTAACTTCTAAGATTACCAAAAGCTGTTTTAATACATACAAACCAACATTAAAGCCCTAACAGACTAAGCAGTGGCGCACCGAGAAATTTCACCTAAGAAGGGGTTACCACCCCCCCCCCTCGGTTCGACACTGAGGCTAAGAACAATTTCTCTATTTATAATATAATATATATGTATAAACACAATGATAATTGTCTTTTTAATTAACGTTACTGACATTTTTTAAATTTTCGCATAGTTTTTATATAAATTTCATGAAAAGGAATTTATTGGTCCAATAAGTTTAGCGATTAGTCAAACAAAACAACAATCAAACAAGTCATGCAATAACAATTTTGTGCTATCTAGTTACATTCCTTGTTACCGTCCCTATATGTCCCTTTTTTTGTAGAGTCTAATCTTACAATTCTAGTATTTAACCGTACAAATTTTTTTTGCGTGTGGGGGTAGTTTTTGAGCATCGCATCGAGACTAATGCAGTTACATACTGTTTCTAAAATAACTGAGCATCGTAAGGTTTTTTTGCAATCACTGCAGTTTTTTTTTAAATTTCCTGTTGTCTGAGGGGTAGTTTTCACCCACTATGGGGGTGATTTTCAATGGAAAGTGGTGTTAACTCTGTATTTATGCGTTATATACTAATTAATTCGATTTATTGAGATTTAAGACTATTTGTGGAACGTTAAGTCATTTTTACCCTGTTTAGGGAGTGTTTTTTCGCGCTAGGGGTTGATGTTGGGGGTGTACAATTTTTCTTGACCTCGGATTCGGATTCAGCGTCGAGAATTACATAGGGATACAGTTGTCTCGATAGCACGATGACAAAATTTTTTCCCCGATTTTCCTTGCAATTTTAATCTAGGGGTGGTTTCCGCCACTCTATGATTTTGAGCATCGCATCGGAACTAATGCAGTTCCTCACTCTGCAGAAAAACTGGGCATCGTAAGCTTTTTTTGCAATCACTGCATGCTTTTAAGTTTCCTGTTGTATGAGGGGTAGTTTTCACCCATTCATGGGGGTGATTTTCAGTGGAAAGTAGTGTTAACTCTGTATTTATGCGTGTTTATATTTAATTCGATTTACTGAGATTTAGGACTATTCGTGAAGCGTTAAGTCATTTTTACCCCGTTGAGGAGGTGTTTTTTAGCACTATGGGTTGATTTTGGGGGTGTACGATTTTTTTTGAACTCGGATTCGGATTCAGCGTCGAAAATTATATAGGGATATAGGTCTCTCGGTGGGAGTTCCAAATCTTTTGTTTTTTTGTGGGGCTGTGATAGTCAATACAAACATATTTTTGTGCCTAATGAAACGCTAAACATTCTAAACAGCAATTAACAGTATATAAATTTAACAAAAAACACAAGTTGCAGGATATAGTTTTAAGTCAAAGAAAACATACTTTTAAATATTTTACAGTTTTTCACTATTTTTATACTTTAATCTAAAATAGGTACCCATTTTTAAGGCGTTTAGCACTACATTAGTAGATTTAAAACAATATTTTATGTTCTATAAGTATCTGATTAATTCACAGATCTATTTAAATTTTAACGCAAATGATAAAATAAACTGGTGTCGGTACCTAATATATTGTGCCTACTTACTTGCAAGCTTTAACACCGCGAACTTCACCAAGCGAAAAACTCTCGGAGTTTTTTTTATAAAAGTTGCCACCATAAACATATCCACAGTGGGGAAATTGTCTGATTGTCCTTTTAAAAAACCTTCATCAGTCATCTTGGAATAATATTTATTTGCTCTGAAACTTAAAATCCAAACAAGCACACTAAATTTGTTACCAAACGATTGCCTAATAAATACGTTTCCGTACTCTTGGCGTGCTGCCGCTCACGGGTCATGTCTCGGCGAGTTTGACGTCACAACCAATGGAGTCGCGTAACTAGAATTGTTCAAATTATGCAACCTTTAATAGTTTATATTTAATCCAGGGGATTAAAAAATTATTTTTTTGTGAACTATGGGTCTTTTGATGATATTAGCTTACGTTTAAGAGTGTTATTTTTCAAATTTAATTTTCATGCAAGTTCCCTATTGGTTACGGTTGCGGCGTTTGTATTGATAAAAAATTCTACTTTTAAAGTAAATCGTTTTACTGGCCCTTATAACTTTTTAGCCAAGCTTATACATTAAATTTGGATCACTTAAAATAAAAATATTAGTAAATTTACAAAAATGCAGGTAATAGTAGATTAAACAATAAAATAGTAAGTAGTAAATACGAAATAAAAATTGGAAAAGCAATTTAACGTCTGTCGTCAAAGTACATCAATACAAGCCGCGTCGTCGCGTCGGCGGCGTTTGATTTAACGGTGCAAATACTGAGAAAAGATCGTAGCGGGTTTAAAAGTATCACACAGTTGTTAAATTCGTTTGTCGTGAGGTAAAGATCTCCTGCAGGATGCCGTTTAGTTCGTTTGTAGACTGACTTTAGTGGTTGTTTAAATTTGTAAAAAAGTAAAGAAAGTATTAAAATGAGTGCGAAAAAAAGCTGAAGTTAGAGTGGTTAATACTTCATTCTGATGTTTTATTTCAAAGTGATACTGAGTAAAGAACGGAATTTTGATTTTTTCATTAGCAAATAACTTTAAGTGAACTTCTAGTAGGGTTCGGATATTTTGAAAAATTGTATCGAGGTCCGTAAAAAAAAGAAAAGCTTTAAATGGACCGCAGGTAATTGTTGTTTGTCAAAAAGGAACGTAGCTCATAAAAAGTCATATTATTTGTTTTAAACTTTTATTTTTAACCTTAAAAATAATATAAGATAGATAAGTATTTGTTCTTACAAATTAATTAAGATTTTTTGGCGGTCCAGTTTTTTACCTTCCGCGGTCCGAATCCGAACCGCGGTCCGCCAGTTGCCGACCCCTGATCTAGCACCATAGTCGTCCCACGTAGTGGGAAAATTAGTTGTTAGTGTTACCACAGAAAACATAGCTACGCAACAGAATGATGGATACATGGCAACAAATCGCCCCCGGAAAAGGACGCCGTTTGCAGTCAGCCGGCGTCCCTTATGCGATTCGGGTGGCTTCTATGCGATGATTTCCTAAAAGATGTCGGGCGTGCTAGTCCCGCGTTGCCAAACGTACCGTTGTGTATGTAAATGTGAAGAAAAGTAGTGTAGGTTAAAATAAGTACGTACTGTATAAAACTGAAGTACCTATATGTTAAAGGTTTGGATACGAAATGTAGAATATTTAAAGGGCCGATTTTAAAGAGTGTATTAACTTAAGTATATAAAATTGTTTTAACATGAACTAAGGTCGAGTTTATATTTTCGTGGTGCATACTGTGTAATAGATAATACAATCAATTAAAGTAATAGACAAAAAATGTGGAATGACGCAGAAAAATACTAATAAGTTTTTAAGAATTCTATAATATGTATAAAGTAAAATTATTGTTATTATTAACATACATTATTATTTAGTAACGCTAATCGATCGAATTTCTGGCCTCATTTTTTCACTTCTTAATTTCTAGTGTCATTTGAAATTGCGTTAAATAAAAATATTTTTTGAAAGGCTGGGTATAATTTCGATAACAATTAGGTCTAATTGTAACTTCTAAGAATACCAAAAGCTGTTTTAATACATACAAACCAACATTAAAGCCCTAACAGACTAAGCAGTGGCGCACCGAGAAATTTCACCTAAGAAGGGGTTACCACCCCCCCCCCCTCGGTTCGACACTGAGGCTAAGAACAATTTCTCTATTTATAATATAATATATATGTATAAACACAATGATAATTGTCTTTTTAATTAACGTGACTGACATTTTTTAAATTTTCGCATAGTTTTTATATAAATTTCATGAAAAGGAATTTATTGGTCCAATAAGTTTAGCGATTAGTCAAACAAAACAAATATATAGTATTTCTAAAATGTTTATTTTAAAAAATATATTGAAAATGTACGGGGTGTCCGGATTTCGTTGTTATTGCAGGGTATCACGATCTCGGTCGTTATTAGAGATAAAGGGTTGCGGTTTTTCGCGAAGTGTTGCTACTTTTTGATGAATCGAAAGATGGCATAAAACTATTTTTGAAGCCCCCCTTCGTTTTTGAGATATAGGACGGAATTGATTCTTTTTTCATTTTCGGACCCCCCTCGCACTTCAGTTATCTTGTAACTTATAAAAAGAGTAGAGATTGATTCTGCTTTCGTGTTTTACGTAGAATCGAGTGGCGTGGTTAGATTTTCATCAGATGTGATATTTTTCGAGATATTAACCAAACATATGTTTTTTTTAAATGGTATGTTTCTTAATCATTAAATTTTCCCTTTCGAGAGCGTTTCAAAAATATACAACACTTTATATTTCTTTTTATTTTTAGCCCTTAAATCGAACTATTTAATTTTAAACTTTAATTTTGCATAGTTGGCCGTGTTTAACATGTGGTTTAACGTCAATTCAAGTATTTAGATTTAAAAAAGAACTCGTTAAATACTGCATTTTCATTAATTTGTTAAAATTGGTATTATTTTTTAAACTACAACACTACCTGTTATCTAGATATATAGAAAATCCTAACAAGAACTAAAACTAAATTGAATTGAAAATTAAATTAGTTGTCTTGAATTATTAATAGCAAATAAAAGTCAAATTTAAAAACAAAACATACAAACTTTAGGTAACGAAAAGAGTTAGTCCTTCTAATCCGTTCTTTTGAAAGTAATAAAAAACATATTAAAGCCTCTATATACAGGGTGGTGCAACCAAGATGGGGTGGACGATTGTGAGTAAACGGTGAGGAATTTGGAAAATTTGTTTTTGATATTATCGATAGTCAAACACGCTATGTCTTAAAATTATAGCCATAATACAGGGTGGTCCGAAAAACTCGTGGCGAACCAAAGTTTTATTTTTTTAAATGGGACACCCGGTATATAATTGTTCCAATTGATTCTCCTGTTCGTTACAATCATTTTGACATAGGGTTTATTGGGTCTAAAACTTATAGTAAGGGAATGGGACGCGGTTAAAGTTGAAAAAATGCTCACAGTTCGGCCATTTTTAATAAAAATTTGAAACAGTTATGGAAAAACCAAATATTCCATAAAACGTTACATATCCTTGAATACATTCATCGCTTGCAATTTGTTTAAAATTATTCACTGTTATACAGGGTGGTCAAGTTTTGCAAATACGCCCTGGACTCATTCGTTTTAAATGTATATTTTATTTTCATGTTAAAGATAACATTACTAGATTTGAAAAAATACCATACATGATGCCTTTCTGATCAACAGTTTTTTAGTAAACTAGCCGTGAACCAAATGTTCTTCATTCTAATACCATTATACTGAATTTACGTTGTTTATTATTAAATATCTAATATTAGGAGGCCATGACACTATCATAAATGAAACAAAAGATTGACGAACTTGTCAAAGCCACTGCCGCATAATCCATTATTTACAAGTTAAGTGTAGGTGGCCCAATAATTATGAGGTAAGAAAACTAAGAATAAACATGTAAGAAAATTTTACATGTTTATTAGAGATATTTCAAAAAACAGAAAGTATTGTTTTTAGGAAAGGTAAAGTAATTAATAAACCAGTTATAAAAGAATTTTTTGAGAAACGAGTTGCCAGTATTGCTTGAAGTTTTACCTTTAATGGTAAGGGGATCCTTATGGTTTCAACATGATGGAGCGCCCCCCCCCCCCCCCCTCCCCAATTACCATAGGAATGTAAGATATTTTGTCGATAATTGGAAGACAGATCATGGGATTGGACAATGTGGGCCAGTTAAGTCGCCAGCCAGATCACCCGACATAACACCACTAGATTTTTTCTGTGGGGGCATGATAAAGAAGAAGTCTATAAAGAGGTTCCAACCAGAGTGAAAGATATGAAGACGAGAATAAGCAACAGTTTTCGCAACATTTCAGAACAAACTTTGAGAAAAGTGAAACTTTCATAGACTCGAAATGTGCCTTCAGCAAAAGGTGGTTTAGTTGAACACCTTGTATGAGCTTTGTTAATTGTTTATATTAAATTAGGTTTTTGGTTTGGTTTTTGGTTTACAAGTAAGTACATAAGTACCTAAATAATTTTAAAAGATGTTCTGTTTTTGCTTAATTAATTTTCTTACACTATTAATAATACTGATAACTGATTATCTTTGTTTATAACTGGTTTATTAATTGCTTTACATTTCCTAAAAACAAAATTTTCTGTTTTTTGAAATATCTCTAATAAACATGTAAAAGTTTCGGGTCTCAGTTTTCTTACCTCATAATTATTGGGCCGCACCTACACTTAACTTGTAAATAATGGATTATGCGGCAGTGGCTTTGACAAGTTCGTCAATCTTTTGTTTCATTTATGATAGTGTCATGGCCTCCTAAGATTAGATATTTAATAATAAACAACGTAAATTCTGTATAATGGTATTAGAATGAAGAAACTTTGGTTTCACGGCTAGTTTACTAAAAAATGTTGGTCAGAAAGGCATCATGTATGGTATTTTTTGAAAGCTAGTAATGTTATCTTTAACATGAAAATAAAATATACAGGGGGTTCCATTTAAAAAAATGAGTCCAGGGCGTATTTGCAAAACTTGACCACCTTGTATAACAGTGAATAATTTTAAACAAATTGCAAGCGATTAATGTATTCAAGGATATGTAACGTTTTATGGAATATTTGGTTTTTCCATACCTGTTTCAATTTTTTTTAATGGCCGAACTGTGAGTTTTTCAATTTAACCGCGTCCCATTCCCTTACTACAAGTTTTAGACCCAATAAACCCTATATCAAAATGATCGTAACGAATAGGAGAATCAATTGGAACTATTATATACAGGGTGTCCCATTTAAGAAAATACAAGTTCGGTTCGCCACGAGTTTTTCGGACCACCCTGTATTATGGCTATAATTTTAAAACATGGCGTATTTGACTATCGATAATATCCAAAAAAAATTTTTCGAAATTCCTCACCGTTTACTCACAATCGTCCACCCCAACTTGGTTGCACCACCCTGTATGTATTGCTCCAACTGCAAACCAAAATGCATTTATGACACAGTTTTCTTATTCTGCGTAAGGCATTTATTAATATTAATGGGCGGCCTTGCAAACCTCTAAATTCTTGCAACGAAATCCGGACGCCCTGTACAGTGCGAGTCAGTTAATGTTAATCAGACAACATTATTTCTAATCGGCTTGGATCGGACGGGAATCGGAGGTTAGATGCAAGTAAATGATGACCCCCGTATTGGGTACACACAAGAACGAACCGGTCGACAGAACTCGAAATTGTCAAAAAATAGGTACTAAAATAAACAAAAAAGCTGTATAATACGCCGTCAAAATATCAGCATACTTTATCATTTCGTCAAACCGTAATCTCGTCGTAAATGTTAATTGGGAACCATGGGTTCACAGAATTTTGGAATTTAATTCTTTTGATACCAAGGTCATCGTCTTCATATAAATTCCCAAAGTTTTTTCCCGATCCAAGGCGATCCAATGGAATTGATGTACTAATCAGCAAATACGAGAAAATATTTAAATCAACAGATTAAAAGATACTAAAGTTGCGCAATTTACAGACGACTAACAAGCCGTCAAAAAATTTGGAAAATTCTGAGTATTTCCGATGATATTCGAAAAAAAAAGAAAATTCTCGTTTCTGTTTTTATTTTTTCCTAGCTTTATTTACAGAGATGGTGAAAAATAAAATCTTTGTGGCGGGGCGCGGGGGCGAATCTAGGTTTGTCTCAAGAAGGGTAAAAAGTAAGCAGACAAAAATATTTTGCAGCCTATCCATTATTTTGTCAAAAACAAACTACTATTTAATTAGTTTCACAGATGGAAATTAGGGAACGTGTAAGGCGAGGGGATAAGGGGGAATAATACAGAGAAGACCTTTAAGCTATTATTTTGTGTTTGTTTTTAAAATAAATTTTAAATGGAGGTGCCTTAATAAAAAACAAATATAAAATATTGCAAGATAAGTAAAGTACGAGTGTCTACTAAAAAAATGGTCCAGAAATCTGAAAAACCTTTATGAAAAGGTAAGTAGGTACCTATTTATTATAAAAACATCAAAGATTCCTCCCTGTGAGCTACATAAAAAACACCTAAAGCGCTGTAATTAGAGTAAAACAAATCCTTATGTACTGTGGTCTTTTAACATTTTAAAAAATCTCGCTGCTTTATCTCACATGAGTACCTACGTTATGTGAAACAAATTTTTTGGCCACAAAATATCGTTAAAAACGACAAAACATTCTGAAAAAAAATTCTTCTGCTCTTATTTTTTCGCCTTACACGTTAATTAAACTTGAATTTTACGTCCCGGTAAATTCGAATAGGTAAACATTTTTAAAAACAAAATATCCTACTACTTATTTCATGCCTTTTCACCCACTTTCCCAAATTTTTTTTATTCAGTACCTAGGCTACAGTACAAATGCGACACCCTCCTATCTAACAACGGTAAAAAATACATTATTTAAATAAATACCATACAAAAACAAGTTGAATAACGAACCTCCTCCTATTTTAAAGTAGTTAAAACAATAATTATAATAGAAATGCATTAAAAAACTGGAATATAAAATCTCGCGCTCCAAATATCTGCTAATTCGGAGTTCGCGTCTTATCTTGCAAGAGAATCGACAAATATGACAACGTTGTTCAGCATGTTCCGCTGCGATTTTCAAGAATATATATGAAATATTAGAAATTTAACACTGGTGGCGCACTCCGGAGAATTTTGCAAGTAGCAAAAGAGAGTTTTCGTTCTTTCGTGTTTATTTTAATGCTTATCAGAATTCTGTTGCGTAGCTATGTTTTCTGTGGTGTTACATTGTAGAAAAAAGTATTTTGCGGTTATTTGCATACATATGACAGTTCTATCCCCTACATGCTCTTGGGGCATACCAACTATGTTTTGTGTGGAGATCTTTTTACTGACAAATTTTTTTAGTTTTACACAATATCGGCACAAGTTAATTTTTATGTTCTGAGAATGTTGTTCTAATACACCCACCTTGACAGGTGTACAACATACATTATCAACATTTGTATGTTGACAGAATATATGAAAATGTGTCCTCAGTCCTTTCCGAAAATTTCTTTGTCGAGGTTATCCTCACTCGGCTAGAATGTTTGCACGTAGATTAAATAATTTTTCGAACATACCTATTATTAATTAGGTATACGTAAAGGTATGCCATTATGGTATTTGAAATGAAAATATACTTAACACAGCACAACCACAGTTCTCTGCAAATTAGGTCAAATTAGTGTTGGTAATCTCTTAATTATGTAGTACCTACTTGTGGGACCAAACGGCTGATCCTATACAATAGCTAAGAAAATGAGGTGTTTTGCGCAGGTTTATTGCTTGTAAATTTAATTACTTTTTGAGATATAAAATACAGATATCACTTCTTTTTGTGTTCAGTTTGAGTGTAAACAAGTTAGTGGTGTGCTGAAATTATTTTGTTCCATATTATCTGTGACCATTTACAATAGCCGCACTGAGTACAAGTAAAAAACCTAAGTTGGAGTGGCTGCTTCCATATTCCACTATATTATTTGAACGGGAACATGGAGTTTCGTGTGCAGTGTGTAACTTTAAATTTATTTGTACGCAACGAAATCACATCGAGCGACATGTCAAAGGATCAAAGCACTTAGAGAAGATGCAATCTCATCCGGGGCCATCCGCATCCAGAGAACCTCATGAAGTACACGCAGAGTTTTGCATGGATTTGTGTGAAGTCTTTGTTACAGCTGACAATCCTCTCCATAAAATAAATAATCTATCTATGAAGAAATTTTTACAAAAATACTGCCACCACAGAGTACCAGACGAATCTACTCTTCGCAAAAGTTATGGGGATAAGGTATACTCAAAAAGTATTGACAAAATACGTCACAATATTGAAGGAAAATGTTTTGGTTTAGCGTCGATGAAACCACCAACATCAAGGGCCGATAGGTTGCTAATATTATATAGTTGGGCCTTTAAATCCTACAGAAGCGGAAAACTGATGGATAGTCAACAGTAAATTCCTGGCTAAAACCAATAGTGAGACAATAACTCAAGCTGCAGTAGAAAGTATCAGGTCGCTCTTTCCAGATAGAATATTACTGAAAACGTTGTTTTGCTGCTTTCGGATAGTGCGGCATAAAAGCAGGAAGACAGTTAAAAGAACATTTTCCAAATTTGATTGACTTTACATGTCTAGCTCATGCCTTGCATAAAATATGTGAACTGATACGTGACTTCTATCCAGTTACTGATACTTTGGTTAGTGTGGTAAAAAAAGTTTTTCTTAAATCACCAGCGCGAATAAACAAATTTAAAGAAATGTGTCCTAATGTCTCATTGCCTTACGACTTGGTTAAAATGTTATTGACAGTCTAAAAGATGATGCTTTGAGTGGGTCTCCGGTGGCCGAGTTGGTACGGCGCCAGCTTTGCAATCGAGAGGCGAGGGTTCGAATCCCGCTTCGACCATGGATATTTGTGATTGTTGGAAGGTGGTAGAGGAATTCTTCCTCGACCGAGGTAGTACCACCCCACACATCCTCTTAAAGGGCTGGTGAAATCCCTACGGATGTTTCCAGCTCTGGATGTGTAAGTCGATCCCCCAGTACACCCACGGTACATAGTACTTAGGCTTCAGTCTTCGTGGGCTGTCCGAAGATAAAAAAAGTAAAGAAGTTATATGAAGCTTCAAAATGATTTAAAGTTTATTTCTGAAAATTTTGGATATCTTTCAGGTGTACGTGAGCAGTTGGAGACACAAAACCTTCCCCCCTTTGACTTATTTTAATTTATTTCAGACAACCATAGACAAGCTCAAAGCATGTCCTACCGAAACTGGTGAAGAACTAAAAGTGTATATACCAAAAATCTTAGGAAGAAATCCAGGATTTTCCGAAATAACAAATATTTTTGAAATATTGAAAACTAAAAATACTGACTTATATAATCATTTCCGTTTTACCCCTGTTATGTCGAAAGAAGCTTTTCTAGACTTAAAGATATTCTTAATTATAAACGAACGCGTTTTACTGAAGCGAACTTTGAAAAAATGTTAATTAAAACATGTAATGCCAATAAATTGTAATAGAGTCTAGATTTGTTTTCATTTTACATTTATTACACAAAAATATTTTCACGCCGCCCATGATCTTGAAACGAGGTCGTATGATTTTCCATTCCTTAGTTATCAGGAATGTGATATTTATAAATTTTGTGGCTTTATGATATTTATATAGCGCATTTTTTTAAAAGGAACCATAGGTTTCTACATTAAATTTTTAACTCAATGTTAGGCCCTGTTCTATTAGAAGAATAGAGACAGCGTTGCCAAATTTTAATTTCAGTGAACCGGGATTTTTATTGTTAAAGCTAAAAAAATCGGGATTTTGCACAAAAGATCGGGACATATAAATTAAACAACAAAATATGAAAAAATGCTCTTATTGTCAAAGCTTAACTCACAATCAAGAAAAACATACACACAAATTATAACATATTAAATAAACAAACTAAAGATTTTCATTCAAAAAATCTGCCCATCTAATAATATCATAATAATCTGTGATAAAACAGAATAAAAAAAAATGTGGGTTCATTTAAGTATTTTCTACATATACTTTGTAGATGATTTTATTTTTCCAAATATTTTTTTCAAAAATTTTTCCAGATATTCCTTGCGTTCTTTTATGTCCTTGTAGAAATCACTGCAGTTTAAATTAAAAGTGAGTTGTACCATCAATTCTCATTTTACTAGATTGACAGAACATTTTTTGTTTCTTGATGATTCAGATTTCACTGATGCTTTTCTGAACTAATAAATTTATTTATTAGTTTATACCATTTGATGAGATAAAATCGGTAACATGTTATGTCCCGCGCGGGATAATTTTATTTTGTTCAAATTTCGCAAAAATCGGGACGTCTGGCAACGCTGGATAGAAATAAAACTAGACATACATAGCTACGTTTCAGAGTTTTAAGATTATATAGTTAGCCAAATGAGGAGCCTAGTTCCAAAGTGTACAATCTTCAGTTTAAACAAATTTCCAGAAAACAAAAAAAAACTCTAAATTGAATGTGATGTCTTCTTTTTAAAATTTGAATATTCTATTGAGATGTAGTCATTATCTATAGATATTTTATAGAGTTCTAGGGAAAAAAAGTAGTGTTTGTAAAAATATTTACAAATAAGATACGGAGATTGTACGTTATGAAATTTATTGTTTCACTTTGGAAATAAAATAACGCCTCTTAATTCAGATAAACATTTTTATTTAGACTTAACTAGCAAACATACATTAGAATTAGACTAACTAACATAAACGAGTATGCTTTTAAACGTTTTTTCCGTAAAGTTAAAATCTGATAAAACAACACGTAAATAGCTGATTTTAGCGCGAAAAAAATATTTCTCACTTTGACAATTACAATAGTAATATATTAATTTGCACTGGAGATTTTACGTTTTGCTTTAATTGACAAGTTAGGAGTTTGTACAATTTGGAACTAAACTATTATTGGAGATTGTACTTTATGGAACTAAGCCTAATTTACTACACCAAAAATATGCTGGACATTGACCGTTTTGGTACGAAATGATGGTTTATTTCAAATCGATTTAATTTCACTACAACTCTAAAACATTAGCTTAAAAGAAATAACATACTGATCCGAGGGTTTTAAGTGAAGAAGAAAATTTTTATATAAGGTCAGGAATAAAAAAGTTATTAGAATAAATCTAATTTATTCTACAATTTATAATTTTCATCAAAGGATTGGGTCTCCGGTGGCCGAGTTGGTACGGCGCCAGCTTTGCAACCGAGAGGCGCGGGTTCGAATCCCGCTTCCACCATCGATATTTTGTGATTGTTGTTGGAAGGTGGTAGAGGAATTCTTCCTCGACCGAGGTGGTACCACCCCACACATCCTCTTAAAGGGCTGGTGAAATCCCTACGGATGTTTCCAGCTCTGGATGTGTGAGTCGATTCCCCAGTACACCCACGCTACATAGTACTTAGACTTCGGTCTTCGTGGGCTGTCAGAAGATAAAAAAAAGGATAAAGAGTAAATGCATCTAGATAAAAGAGATTGTTATAGGAGTACAGTGCGATCAATGTTATGTTATATTATTCTTTAAAACTGTTCAGTTTAAGTATTTATTCTTATGAAAACACATGTATTTAAATCTTAATAAAGCCGTTTTAGTTGCTTAATCCGTTTTATATTTAGCTAAAGCGGAATAAGCAACTTAAACGGTTTTATTAACGTAGTAACTTAATGCTTTAAGTACATCCTAATAATTACATTCCCGATTTAAAGCACAAAAAAATTCGATTCAAAATTGCACCACCTGTATGACAAATCACAGCTAATTTCATAAAAATAATAGCAAATTTCTTAGGCAAGCTAAACCTACTGAACAAGTAATAGTTGTCTCAATAGCGCTTAAGTTAGAGCAAAAACCAACAATTTGTTTTTAATATGCCCACCCTGTATCACAACCTTCAACAAACTTAAACAAAACATCTTCTTTGACATCCGTATGGTATTAACAATATTAATTTATTTATTTTCTGATTTATTTTTATTACATGAATTATTTAACAAAAATAGAACAAAGCCTATAAGTGCGTTTTTGTAAAGACGAATGTACTAACTAGAGCGTTTTATAGATAGCGTATAATATTTCTATACAGGAGCCAGAAGTTTAATTTTACAGGTTTACTTCGGCGCCCAAATTTTGGCATTTTCACTTAAAGGAATGTTTGCACAATTTTTTTTTCACTGTAACTGTAACCTTAGTGAGATTATAAAAAACACCATATACTACTTATCTTAAAATTTTTAAAAACTAAGAAATTAGACTTAATATATAAATGATATAACGTTACTAGACTTTTAGTTTGTCTTTACTTTTTTATAACCTTGATTGGAATTTTGACTTCTACGAAACAGTTTTCTAAATAATAATCTAATACCATACAATAAAATAAAAACTCCTAATATTAATACGGATATTACATCTACCATAAAGTACTTATACCATGGCATTCTTACACCGGCTACTCTTAAGTGTGGTGCACCTTTATGCCTGATGACGTATTCCACCCAATAAATGGCAGTTTCCATGGGTTTTTGAGGCCTGTCGTGAAATATTTTGGATCGTTTTTGAGCATTTTCTCTGTATTTCGGATTGATTAAAACTTCGTTGATTAAAATGCTTAACTTTTCTTCAGAAAAAGCTGGGTCATGGTAGTCCAGTCTAAGTCCAAAACCTCCGTCTATTGCCCTTTCTGCGTTAGCGGGTTGATCAGCAAATACTGGTATGGCAAGAATGGGTACTCCATGGTAGACTGTTTCGGTGGTACTGAGAAGACCTCCATGAGTAATGAATAGTTTTATATTTTTATGGGCTAAAAAAGAACAATATTTTTGTTAATTTGCGACATACGACTGCGAAGTAAATATAAACATTCCAATATTATGGGTTAACCAGAAAAACTACTAGTTTGACTTAGTAAACTTCCACTATATTGACAAAATTATTGACATGTTTCGCTACACTGTAGCTTCTTCGGAATAAGTTTTACGAACCCATAATATTAGTTATGGACTTCCACCAAGTATCGGCCAACTCAATCAATAAACATTCCATTCTAAAAGCGGGATGCTAAAAGTATACTTGTTTGTTTTTTGGTCATTCACATAGGGTTTTTTTCCCAAATAACAGTATCTTGGAGCAAACGCTCGAATTATTATTTTTTCAATATTTTGGTTTGATAAGTTTATCTTTTGACAGGCAGCATCATCTGGATTAGTAACCTACCTTTATGGGTGCTTATTCAAAAGGGCCGGAAGAGCAGTATCATTTTTAAATGTTTTTTACTAGGGGTAGAAAATGCACATAAATGTAAATAAAACTGTACTAAAATATATTTAGTGTAAATGAATGTTAAGAATAATTACGAATGTGGACGATTTAAGACCCCCTAATGCATTATAAATCGCTGTTGCGATGGTAACGCACAAGATTTATGTTTTTTGGTTGTTGATATTTAAACGTTATCGCCCTATCTAGGTGGATCAGACCAGAAGGTCCAATAATAGAGAGACCGTCTAGGTCCCTAAATCTGATTACACTAGACTTTTTATGGGACTATTTCATTAAGTAGCTCTTAAAAAGTTTAAGAAACTATACTTATTAATAAGTAGTAGTTTAACGACCGGATAGCATTGCTCTTTTGACAGAGCAGCGCATTAGAGCGGAGAAAGATAATTATAATCTATGAAACAAAGTGATCCATAATTCAGAAATTTTCATGACCGATGCCAAATTATCAATGAAGATCATTTTAAACACTTGTAATTTTAATTGGTATAAAATACATGAAAAAAATTTCTTAATTTTATTCACTTCCTGTAAAATTTACTCATTTGGGAGATAATTAGCAATGTTCATTCTTCTGAAAAACCCTGTATACAGGGTGGCACACCGACACTAGTTTACCCCGGTTTATGGCTTTTTAGGAAAATTTTAAAAAACGCTCGAACCCGTATACGTTTGTTTTCAGGGAGACGCATTTTTCTATTATTATCGTCGGTGCAATTTGAACACCCAAGTGGGGATGGCTTCTACCCTTAGATTTTTAAATGGCAAGGGGTTTGTTGCGATAATTATTTGAAAGGTCACAAAATTGTAAAATGACACTTTGTTTGTTGAATTTGAGTCACTGGTTGCCGAGCAATTACATTTTAAACATTTTAATGGGCATCTGATACATAGCCACAAAAAGGTTTGTTGTTATGTAAAAATAATGTTACTAAAGTTATAAATAGCCCTTGAAATTTTCACTGTCATCTTCGTTTGATCGGGGCATCTCGCGTACACATTAATTTTTGGGTCGATCCAGGTTTTAAAATGGTTTATTCTGTTGCGAAAAGAGTAGAAGTAATTTCATTTTTTTTTCTAAAAACAATGAAAATGCTACAGCAACAGCAGTTTTGTTTGATGACAATCATGCTGATAGACTTGCTTTTTTACATAGTTACATTTAAAATTAGTGACGAAATTTTGGGAGACTGGTTCAGTCGCAGATATATGTAGCTGTTTTGGGTCAAGTTGTCATGGAGTCTACGTTATGTACATACTAGAAAAATGTCAGGTGTACTGGGAATTTCGCGTGCCGCTATACAGAGGATTCTAAAACATTATAAAGTGCATCTCTATATAATGGGCTTGTTTAGTCATTTCGCGTTTTCAATAAATATGTTAATATTATTGCACAATCAGTCAATCGAAACACACCCACAGGTATAAAATACATGAAAAAAATTCCTTAGTTTTTTTCACTTCCTGTAAAATTTACTCATTTGGGAGATAATTAGCAATGCTTCATTCTTCTGAAAAACCTTGTACACAAAAAATTACGTCGGTTGGACGAATAATATCTAAAATATTAAAGTTTAAAATTCGACAAAATTGAAAACATTCAGTTTCCAGCTTGACGTCATCCCACGAAAAACGCCTGAATGTAACGAGCAATGTGATGAATCCAATACAACACCGCCATAATCCCTAAGCGGGATAAGATTTTTGACAAATGTCATTTTGACAAGGTTCATTGCAAAATCTTTACAGCGGTGCCAACGTTGCTCGCTCATCGTGGGACTACATCACCAGACGCCATCGTCACGTTTCATAACGAGCAATGTTTGCACAATACCCTTTATCTTTAGTTCTCCGCTTTGACAACCAAGAATGGTTTTTATGACAAGGTGGATCCACCGGTAAGTTTAAAACACGCCTATATTGGTACATATTTTTGTATAAATAAAGGATAAAAAATAAAATGTTTGTATTTGTGTTTTTAATTGCTTGTTAATTTATTTTGCCCTCTTACCTTATCCTTAAAAAGGCATATACATATAGGTACCTACTTTAAAAGTATATATTTACGTCCGATATAAAGTTACAAAATATAATGGAATGGTTGTGTAATTTTTGTCTGGTCCTGGAATTTATACTAACAACCTATCAAAACTAAATAGACTGGAATCCAACAGGCATGCCATTAATATCACGTGACTTGGCCACCATCTTGCGAGAGAATTCAAAATATACACTTTAACGTCCGATAACACTTTGAACAGCTGTTGTAATACTGTACGTAGCGAATGGCGAGCAATTTCAGCAGTTAATAAACTAACATGTAGGTGCTAACCACTTTGTTTGATTTACTTTCAAACGCAATTACTCGACAACCAGTGGATTGAATCCAACAAAGCATTATTTTACAGGGAATTGTATGCCCTTTAAAATAATGTAACGCAACGTACCGCTTGCTATTTAAAAATTTTATGGTAGGAGGGTTAGGTAACCGGCGAAAGGGTTCACCGACGAAAATAGCAGAAAAATATGTTCCCCTGAAAACAAACGTATAAGGGCCCGAGCATTTTTAAAAATTTTTACTTAAAAAGCCATAAACCGGGGTGGGCTGTTTTCGGTTGACAACTATGTATTATTAGATAATGTGCTCTGTGCAGGGCATAAAATAAACATTGTCCTCCAGGGTTCCAATGTTTACAGGTTTTTTATTAAACGATTTAACGTAATGTAATGTTCAAGGCCAGGCGATTCCGACGCTCGCAAGGGCCCGCCAGATGCGGAGAAAGATCAAACGGGAGTGCGATAGCGAGAAGATTGGAGATGCTAGTTATAGGATGGTTGGAAAAACTGGAATAAAATTTCAAATTAACTAATTTTTTTTTATTTTTATCATAAAAAGACATTTATGATTTAATGGGCAAATAACTTTGCTTTTAGTAAAGATAGAGACATTCAATTTTAGGTGTATCTTATTGGTTAATAAATCTATTTTTTTATGTAATGTAACTTTTTCAACCAACTTGAGGGGTCACGCTAGGGAGCTGAGATTAAAAATTTTATATTCAACCCTATGCCGTGTGGTACCTAATTTTAAAGGTCTTCAAAAAAGAAACATTTAACCGTAAACACAAGGTCCGGATCCTAATTCGTTTTAAAATGGCAAGCCTATAAAAATTAAAAATCGTAAAAGAAATTAAAAATTTAAGTAAGTAACCTTTTACCTTCATTTCTCTTATTACTTTGAAAGTTGTTCAGAATGACCACTATGAACGTCTTGGTAGTAATAAAGTCGATTTTGGAACTCTGCCAAGAAGTAACACCTGCCATTCTCGAAAATGTGAGAAGTGAGTTCCAAAACCGACCTTATTACTGCCAAAAAGTTCATGGTGGTCATTTTGAACTACTTTTAAGTAATAAGACAAGTAAAGGTTTTTTCGTGGTTTTTAATTTTTAAAGGCTTGCCATTCAAAAGCGAATTAAGACACGGACCGCGGGTTTTTGGGGTAAAACTTTCTTTTTTGAAGACCTTTAAAATGAGGTACCACACGGCATAGGCTTGCATTTAAAATATTTGACCCCAACTCTCTAGCGTCGCCCCTCAAGGGGGTTGAAAAATTAAATTAGATAAAAAAGTAGATTTAGTAACCAATAAGATACACCTGAAATTTGGTGTCTCTATCTTTACCAATAGCAAAGATATTAGCCCATACCAAGACTTGTTGGTCACACTGTATAATATCGGAAATAAGTTTTAGTTAAAAAGTATTTTTCTACGATCGTTTCTTTTTTTACGCATAAAGTGCATAAAACACACCTTTTTTTAACATGTTGAAAAAGTAGCTTAAGGTTTGTTCGTTTGTGTTGCACTTACGTGAAATAAGTGCAATGTGGTGCAGGTTTATGACGTCACCAGTTCTGTTAGAAACTGCTTTGTGCAGGTACACAAACGAACGGGGTTGATCATGGTTTTTATTCCATTATTCATTACAATAAGTAAATAACAATTTATGTTTTATTCAAATATAAGAAACCTTACTGCTAGAGGTTATGAAGTAGTAGTTTTCTATTACATCTCTTAGTTCTGCCTTTAGCAACTTTTGATTAAACATTTTCCACATCTTCATAATTGTTTTCAAAATAATTTAAAAACACTTTTGAACAGGAATATTTTAAATATATAGGTCACACGATATTTTCTCTACATTTGACATACAATTCTAACCTGTCCTAACCTGCACTTTCTTACTCCTCCTTATTAGCCTGTGCAGATTGAACATGAACTAAACAGTTAAGTGAAACTTGCAGTTCACAAATGAACACGCTGCGAAAGTTGCCAAAACACAAACGAACACCATAGTTCAGGACGTGCTGCCAAAAACAACACAAAAGAACAAACCTTTAGAGTTAAAAGAAAGTGCTGTAACGGTTTAGTAGCAAAAATTTATAGTAAAAGTAAAATTGGGCCAATACACAGCTAATTTTTCGCGATCGTAGAAAAATTATGTGAGAAACTTATGCATAAAGTGCCTTTTTTTTACTTGGGTTGGATTGGTCAAATTTCCCATGCGTAAAAAAGGACCACTTTATGCCCTTGTTGCATAAATGACTATTTTTATGATAAACTATAATATAGAGTAATTCTAAAAAATTAAATATAGTTATAGTATGTAAATGCATCATATTATGTACACAGCATGTCAAAACCTTAAAAGAAACACTTCAACCCTTTACAACAAAAGAAAAATCACTTGCAGATCACGCAAATCTTTTAACGAGAAATAAAATGATAAGATACGTAATTAACCAGTGCAAGTGCAGCTGTAAACAAGTACAGCACCGCTAAAACTTTTAAAGATTTTGAAAAGTCTATGTAGTTATTTTGTGTTTTAATTAATACGTACCTATTAATAAAAAGTTTAAGTATTTAGTAAAAAAATTGTTCTTTTCTTTGGAACCGAGGAGGTTAAGGCAGAAAGCAGTTAATGCACCGCACAATTTACATTAAATATCATATAACAGTGAGATTAGAGAAGCTCTGCAAGTCAACTTGCAGATGCAAAATGCAAGTATTTTAGAACACTGCTTATTTACCCCATTCAGAATTACTATGGTAACATCTAACCTTCTGGTATCTGGAAAGTTGACTTGCAGGGTTTCTGTAATCACACTAAGTCAATTTCTTGTTCCGTCGATTCTCACAGTCGCTGATTTATGAACGCATGGACCTCCTTGGGTTAACCCGCCCCTGGTGGCGTGTTAACACCATCTATTAAAAAGCGCTCGCACTACTAACTGCTGGCGCCTTCTAACAGTGTTCGCAGTAACTTGCTACAAATCGATTTGGCGAGTGTCGTTACATCGCCATCTACCAGTGATTACACAAACCGATTCCGCGCCATCTACTATGCACAAAGCTCATTTATTAAGGGAGCTACAACGCTGTCCTCTGTATAAATTATCTAGTTGTACATATATCATTGCTAGAGAGCCTAGGCGGCAAAATGTATGCTTCTATTATTTCTGACCATATTTACCGTATACCCTTGAACATCAGCGCACCCAGGATGTTGTCTTGGGGGCGCTGAATAATGCAATTTAGTGGATTTTTTTTCAATTAGTACTGCACTTTTTCAATTTTTGTGTATCTAGGATGTTGGTTGGGGGGGAGCTGCAGCCCCCCCGTGTGTACTACTGATCTTAAATAATTATTACGAAAATTAGTAACATAATGCCTTTTACAACTTTATCAGTGAAAAATGTATATCTTCAAATCCATGGTATATCTCTCATTTTATAAAAATATGATTATACAAATTCAACCGAAATTTCTGGTCACTCTCAAACTTTTTGAACATGAAAAAGATAAAAATATTTTTTCCTATCTTCGTACCAACCACGAAGGCAGCAAGCTTAAGTACTAAGGTGCAGTAGGTTGTATATCACATACCCAGTGCTGGAAACATCCATTAGGATTTTATCAGCCCTTTAAGAGGGTGTATGTGGTGGTACCTCCTCGGTCGAGGAAGATATCCTCTACCAAATTCTTTCATTCAGCACGCATACACCATTCACATATTCGTACTGACAAGTGACAATCATAAACACCCAGACCTGTACTTTTTAAATTTTTTTTTATGGTACAGCACCGGAATCGAACCAAATCGAACTAAAGCCATTAAATGCACAGTGCATCTCGATTTAGGTGGAAATTTAGGTTAACAACCTTGTAAAAATGCAAAATCACCATTGTTTCATAATTTATATAATGACGTATTTTATCAAAAGATTACCTAAAATATCTTGCTGGGGCAACCATTTTTTAATCATTATATTCTTTGGCTTTCCAGGCAAGTCTTCCTCAAATTTCCAAAGGACCATTTGCTTCAACTTTCCAAGAACATTCAGTATTATTTTCTTTTTATCTTCACTTATATCTTTACTTTTTAAAGCAGACCCCATGCTAAAATATATAGCTCCATCTTTGGCACCATCTAAAAATTCTTGTAAATCATCTGGAAGTTTCTTAGGAGCATCAATAAAGTACCCTCCGATCTCCACCATGTTGGGAACCATTGGTACAGCTTTATATATACTTGTGTGAGAGTTAAGAAGTACTAACGACCCATTGGTATGTAAATCATATACAGATGGAGAATCAGGGAATGTTTCGTGTATAATCTTGTCAAATTGTCGAAACAACAAATAATTCATTATTAAGTAGTCCATTATATTAAAAAGTGCATTTTTAGCTCTGTCCAATATCGAGCCTGGTGAAAAGTTTCGCATTTGAAAGCTGGGCACGGAAGCCACTGGCTGAGGATTACCAACTATCGTATTCACCCACCCATTTGGTCCTTGACTATTTAAAATGATTAAAGGACACTTATAAATATGGGCAAAGACCTTAATGGCGTCATTCATAAACTGTTCTACTATAACAGCGTCAAATTGGGCATTGGACCGAAGTAAGTTTTTAACGTTTGGGTCGTATAGAGTTTTATTAGATATTTCCGACATCTGTCCTATCATTGATACAAGATGTATTATGGCATTGTTTTTTGCCTCTTCGAAGAGATTGAATTCCTCAAGAAGTTCTGAAACAAACAAAGTATGTGACAATTAAACGTTATTTAAATCTTTTAGTACAGAGAAGAAATGTTTTATGTATTGATTCGGTACTTAGCGTATGTTACTCGTCCTTAATACGGAATATACGAGTATTAGTTCAGGAATTTCGTGGTTTTATTTCCTTAGGACATTACAAAATTGATTGATTGGGTACTTGCGTATGTTACTCATCCTTCAGGAATTTCGTGGTTTTATTTCCTTAGGGCATTACAAATTGTGGCTAGCAAACCTAAGCAAACCTAAACAAATACCGGCTAATACCGTACAATATTAACCGTAGATCGAAGTAGAAAATATAAGCGTATTTTTTTACGTTTGATGGAACAGACCCTTTATTTTTCTGTGGTTTAAAGGTTTTCTTTTTCCCAACCTAACAAATTGGCTTTCTTTTTTATTTTTATCTTCGGTATTTTTAAATTTCCTTCAAATTAGTCATAATTTAACTTATTTTGTAGGTACGTATTTATTATTTTAAAACAAATAGAAACCATCCTTCGGTACTTTTTTCGCCCGGGCCAATGCTGTTAAGCAAAACTCTTAGCTCATCCTATTTTTGTTTTAAATTTTCTTTACGTTTGGCCTTTTAATTTTTGTTTGTTATAGTTTAAGGATTCTTTTCAGAAAAGCCTTAAATTACCGCCCAATGATTTACCTACACTATTATTTTTTGCCGAAAATACCCTATAGTAATAAATAATATAAATAAGGCACATCGGATAAGGAGACACTTCAGAAAATGATTGAATTTTGTGGATTTTGCTTTAATTGAAGCACTTTTTATCTGAGAAAAAGATATTTATTCAACAGGTACCTACATTTTGCATAAATAAAAGGTTGTTGTTATTTTTATGAAATTACAAAGCCTGTAATTTTAAATGATTTTTTAAATTTATGCGTTAAATCGGAATTG
This sequence comes from Philopedon plagiatum, assembly GCA_963971165.1. NCBI lineage: Eukaryota > Metazoa > Arthropoda > Insecta > Coleoptera > Curculionidae > Philopedon > Philopedon plagiatum. The sequence continues at coordinate 1,233,330 of OZ020196.1, read as the reverse complement.
TGTTTGACAAAGGATTTGGATGTAACTTAAGCTTTTAGTTACAATTAAGATTGTACAGGACGAAATAGTAATTTAAAAAATCCGTTTAGTTTTGCTACAATTCTAAAACACGAGCTTCAGAGAAATAGTAGTTTACGCAAAGCTGAGGATTTTACGTGGAAAATAAATTTTTTAAACAGGGTGGAAAATTAAAAAAGTATAATTTGTGCTATAAAATTATTCTAATAGTATCTAAAATACTACAATTTGCCTTGTTATTAGGACTGACTAAATAGGTACTGTTACTCATGTCACAGTTTAAAGAATATATATTCATGTTGACAAGAAACAAAATAGTGTGTATTTTTAAATTTTATTATACCAGTACTTCGTTCCACGAGAAAAGTTGCAAACGCTTCTGCAGTTTTGTAAAAATTGATTTAACCTTTCTGTAGCCCCTGATATTTTACATAGGTATCTATTTTTATAAAAATCCTAAACCTAATACTAATTGTAATTGTACTCTAATAATCTGAAAAAGATACAATGAGGGATTAGAAAATAATGCTTAATTATAAAGCAGCTATTCTGTTGGTTATGTGTCACCCCCAGACCTGAATTAGAGAGAATTTGCCATATTTTGTTTTGAACATAGTAATAGTTTTAGTAAGATTGTACGAAGCTACTAGAAAGAAGAAGCTGTTTCTTTAAATATCGCTAAGAGCACGACTTATCGGTTGAAGTTAGTAGATGATAAGCGAACTTGTCTACTTTTCCGAAGAACCAAATCTTTGTAGCCACCGTACCAAAATAGCACCGTTAAACAATTTCATTGTACCAATTTTTTATTGGGACAAATTATTGAATGCGATTTTCTTTGAAAAAGATCTTTAGTCGAATTGTGATTGGAATCAACAAAAAATACCTGCAATAAAAGCTTGCCAAGTATAAAGCGGATTTAAGAAAATATTACAAAAAACTTGTGGGACGATACATATAAATACATATTACATAAAGTTGCTTGAGAGACTGTAATTCCTGAACCCATGAAGATGCCTTATTTAACGGGACGAAAGGGGTAAAGCTATTATCCGAGCTATATGTTCCGTGCAGTGGACCATATAGCAGAATTTGCCAAGATGTTTTGTTCTAAGTAGATTATTATTCACTATGGGGATCTAGTCTTATTAGTCTCTGACTACTACCTATGATTATATCGCCTCCTCTCTATCCAATCCTGTAATTCTCTAAAACGATATAGAAGGCACATAACCAAAGGAATTAAAAAGTACACAACGTTGGTCCAATTCTCTTTCAGGTGGACTGAGTTGCTGCAATATTACCGTGGTTTATTTGAGGTGAACTCTTAAAACCGACAAAATAGTTTTAGATGTCCTTAAATGTTTGTAAAAATAAATGTAAGTACATATATATGTTACGGTTAATTTGGATACTTGGCTAGTTTACAAACTAACCAGCTAGTTTGCAAACTAACTAAAGACACTGTTATTTTGAAGGAATCAGCCATTTCCCACAAAATAGCAGATGGTTTATAAACTAGCTGGTTAGTATGCAAAGTATTGATTTGCTTCAGTTAAGATGAGGATTTTATTGAGGTTACCTTAACCTAAAAATTATGTTTTGTTTGTTGTCCAGAGAATCTAGCGAACGGTGGATCGGAGGGCACCCTAAGGTCGGAACAGGGTTAGCACCTGGTTAGGGGCCCTGACCAGTCTCTTTCCTCGCAGGCGAAGAGGGATCGGTGCGAAAAAATCCACTATTGTTCCTTATGTACAGATTTTTCATTATTGCTTTTATTTTAACTAGATATTTTATATAGTTTGTATACTATCCAATTGTCTCGAGTTAATACGATTACTACAACTATCCTAGTTGCCTAAAATAGCTAGTTTACTGGCTAATTTGAACACTACCCCTACCGTACGTTTGCACCTTACCGTATCGTATTTTTGACACAAGCGTCTAGGGCTAGGGGATGGGTAATACTTTTTATCCCGGGCTTGCGCATGCGCAGAGGAAGGAACAATAGTGGATTTTTTTGCACCGATCCCTCTTCGCCTGCGAGGAGAGACTGGTCAGGGCCCCTAACCAGGTGCTAACCCTGTTCCGACCTTAGGGTGCCCTCCGATCCACCGTTCGCTAGATTTTCTGGACAACAAACAAAACATAATTTTTAGGTTAAGGTAACCTCAATAAAATCCTCATCTTAACTGAAGCAAATCGATAGTTTGCATACTAACCAGCTAGTTTATAAACCATCTGCTATTTTGTGGGAAATGGCTGATTCCTTCAAAATAACAGTGTCTTTAGTTAGTTTGCAAACTAGCTGGTTAGTTTTTAAACTAGCGAAGTATCCAAATTAACCGTAACATATATAATATATGCATACGTTAGGAAGAGCTCTGTGATTTATCCCAAACTCTACTTTATGCCCTTGAAACGAATGAGGGAGAATTCCTATTTTTTAGGCATTTGTCAATGTATAAAATAAATTAAAGATCGTCTCATTAAGCTCAGCGCATATCAGGGCCGGATTGACAGATTTTTTTTTACCGAGCTGAGTCCAGACCGGCCTCCGGTCGGCGCGGCCTCCTTGGGACTCTTCGGAGGCAAATACAATACAAAAGAGTTAAAGACGTTTAATTCTAAGTAAATATTCTGTTGAACATAAATTCCTATGATTTACAAACAAAACGATATACAAAACAGAAACCCCAAAAATAAAAGAATACTCTGTTAGCCTAAACAATAAAAATAAAATGTGATTGTGAAAAAAAATCATAGTTAATAACTAAGAAGCTTTCTCATTGTGTCACTTTCTTCGACTATAAAATCTATTACATCTTGCGCTTGACTTCATTTAAAAAACACGGTTGTGACGCACAACGAATTGTCAAATGTGGAACAATGTTCTACCTCCTACCTACAGTTTCGACTTATAAATTTATATCCTAATATCTGAACATAAAATATCATTTTTTTCAAAAATCCTTTTAACAAATATTTAGGTTTTTCAGAGTCGCGGGTAATTTAAGGCCAGTGCGGGTATTTTGGACACTCGAAGTGGGGAAAGTTGGATGGGCATGGGCAGCACTGAACGCGATTGCGTCGCACAGTGTAACGGATTTGATATTTCGTGGACATAGGGCAAAACAGCGACTATCGAATTTTAATTTGTTTTGTCTCTAGATTTTAGTCGTTTACTAGTTTTTTTCAAATGTATCACCGTAAAGTACTTCCTTTTTAAACGAAAATTTGACTTTTCTGAGAGCAATAAAAAAGATGCGAAAATAAGTCCAACTTTAAAAATTCATATGTTCTATAAAAAATTCCTCTAAAATTCCAAATTTTAGAGGAAATACTTGTGAAGTTTACTTACATAATTCCATATTATGGAATTTTAAAGAACCGTGGTCCTAGTCGAAGAAAAAAGTTTGGTGTGATTTTAAAAAAAATGCATAAATATGCGGTAGTTGTCACATACTTACATAAGATTACACAACTATTATACATTAGGACTATCCAAACATCTCATCCAACTTTGTCAGATTATTGAAAAAAAGAATATTCTTTTAGTAATGTCGCACATGCAGGAATTCAAAGTTGCTTTTTAATGCCGCTTTGAAAATTTTCCAGGTATGTTATTAATCATATTAAATTTTCTAAGAAGTTACAAGTAAATTTTAACTAATTTAACTTTTACTAAGAAAAGTGGCTAGAATAATATTAAATAATATATTCATGAATCTAAGTACCTACCTACATAGTTTTAAAAATACCTTATTACACCCCATTCGAAAATCTTATTTTATTAAATATTATTGTATTGTAAGAAGTAGGTAATAAGTTAACTCATTAAGTACCTACGCTTTGTAATTTAATTACGGATGCCACTACGGGTGAAAAGAAAGTAATAAAGAGCAAAGAAAAAAGAAAATACAAAATGATCTTGCGATACTAATTGAAATTGACGTTGTAAACAGAATGAGGGTACTACAAACGACGGCAATACTGCTAGAACTATTTTTCGACATTACTAAAAATCAGCAGCAATCACTGAATTGAACAAACCTCTAATTAACAAATTTGCTGTAATTTTTTAAGCCATTTCTTCGGGTCGAAACTTAAATGTTGATACTTTTCGAGAATATTTGACAGATACTGTAAAGCTGTACGTGTCATTATATAGTTGGTACTATAGAGGTACAAGAGGCATCAGAAGCTAGAAATAAAGAGTTTCGTAAATTCCGAGAACATTACGCGCGAAAGCGAGGACGGACCGAGAATATTGAGGACATAATGCACAACTTGTTAATTTCTTTAAATCTCCTTATTTCCTTTATTAGACCGAAATAAACTGCGAAAAAAATTAGCTGTTCTCAGAAACTGAAACACTTTTAAAATAACTAACGTTGAGGAAGACAATTCTGATAGATTAGTCTCCAGCTCAGATGGTGAAAATTAGGTTAATTAAAGTATGTTTTTTATAATTAATATTTAAGTCTATTTAACTTAGGTACTTTAAACCGAAAACAGTATTTTTTTATTTATTTTGTCGAAAAATAATTATGTTTTTTGAGCGACCGATACCTAGTAAGGTACTACACGTAGGTCTAAATTTAGTACAGTAATAACAAACTCCAAAGTTTTTATGTTGTTATTCGCCACAATTTTTGCAAAACAGCGAAGTAAAGTACCAAAATTCACGAATTTTCGATTTCGTTACACTGTGCGTCGGTTTAGTAATTCTTCGCTGACGAGGAATCACGAATCGAGGATTTAGTTTTGTACGGCCCAGTGTTGCCAACTCGTGGGGAATTTCTCGTTTTCTGGGATTTCTTTAACGAAACTGGGAAAATTTCCTGTTTTTTTTTTAACAAAAGTGGGAAATTTTGTATTAACAATTATTGTAACAATTTCTGAGTTTTGGTTTGTAATTTACAAATTCTAAATCAAACAATTTTGATACATTTGAATGTTTGCTTTGCACATTCCTACTGAATAATAACCAAATATAAATTTGATACATATAATGATAAAAAACTTTTTATTTTAATTTTATTTCACACTTGAGGTAAATAAATGATATTGAAAATATAATATTTAATATAAAAAACCAATAAGTCAAAATTAATATATAAATAATAATAGGGAACATGCATATAACCCAAATAAATCTGAAATATATTTTTTTATATTCTCTACATAAATTAAATGTTTATGGCGGTTGATGTTGTCCATTTATTTTGGTTTTTATTAACAAAAAAAAAAGAATTTTACATTGCAAATTGTCGCGCGAATTTCGAAACTTGTAAAACGTGATCCCATAGGCCGTGTCGTCAAAAGTGAACTTATGACTCATCATGAGTAGGTACATGGCGAATTCCAGTGTTGTAGAGTCGTCGAAAACTCACTAAAAATGGCATTTAATGCGTAACTCATCCAATGAAATATCCCTGCATTTAAAGTAGAAGGTTCCTAAAATCTTATTCATGTATACTTCAAGCCGAAATCGGTCCAGGAACCTTTCAATTTTGCAACAAAAATTGGCATTTCTGCGAAATTTTGACATATCATCTTAATACTTTCGAGTAAATAAACTGCAATTCTTTGTTTTCATGACAATCTTCGAAAATTCAAAAAATTTCAAATTTTAGATGTCCTCGGTGCAAATAAGCCTATTTATTTATAACTTTAATGAAAAAATGAGCGATTTAAATTAGTGGGAGGTATTCTTAAATAATTAACGGATAAAATAAGCCCAAAAACAAATCACTAAATAAGGTAAACAGTTTGGAAAAATGTCGGTTAAAAATAGGATTTGTCGGAAAAAATCAAGAAAATCCTATTTCTACCCCTTAAATACGCCCCTGGATGACTCATTCAGTATTGATTTTAAAGTGTGATTATCCCTTTATAAGACAGTATTGAAAAATTGGGAAAAAATTAGATAGGAAAAAATACAGAGTGATTCAAATGTACCAATGTCGAGGGCAAAAAAATAAAAAAATCTAAATTTAATCGGCGATTGCTCCCTTCTTATAGAGAATGAATAAACTAAATAGTATGGATTTTATATACTCTCTCTCTCTCTCTCTCTCTTTCCGACGACGTATATGGGATTTTAATTTGAACCATTTTGACCCCACAAAAAATTAAAAACCGTGATAGATAGGGTCAAATATCTAAATTTCCAGTTTTTTCCAAATATTTCCATTTTCCAGTGATTCTTTTAGGCAAATGTATCGCAAAAAAAGTATTTGAGATTTTAAAGTTTCACTTATGAATCCGTTTTTCGATCTGACGTTTTATTTTCGAGTTACTAGGTACCACAGATGGCATTTTTCGACCTAAAGAAATTCAAAACTTGCCATTTTCTGATCCTCACCAGTTTCAGTAGAGTTCTGAAGCTCCGGGTCCCATACAACCTCCGAAAATTTACATCCATATACACTTTTGCGACCTGTACCCGAATTCAACGGAAATCGCGGAAATTTCGATTTTGACGTTTAGTAGCTGCAAAACGAAACATTCTGTATAACCGAATTTTTTACCGAAGCTACTTGAACTATTCCTCTATCAATCCAAAAAATAGATTTCTCTCCCTCTGACTGTTTCCGAGAAAAACAAACCTGTTTGACTTTAGGTTAAGCTTTACGTTAACATGTAGATTGACACTTATTTTTGCTGATCTCCTGACGTCATTTTTAATTAGGGACAGATGGCTGCTTTTTAAATTGTTATAAATTATACCGAAAAGTAAATATTTTTTGTAGCTAAATTATCCTAGTAATTTTCTTAAAAATATTTTTTTTTGGTTTGTAATGACTTCCTTAAACGATTTATGCAATACCTACAACAATATGTGAATATTCCTTATTTACCTACATCGTTTTCAAGGTTTTTCCTTTTTATGTTTAGGGTTGAGAAATCTTATGATTCCAAGTTTCGAAGTGGGATAGAGTCTAAGTGGCCAGGCCTTCGGCCTTACCGGCCCCTTTGGGCCGGCGGCCCACAGAGATTTTCTCGCTCGCTCGCCCGTTCCAACCCAGGCCTGCGCACATTGCGGATGGCCCCAAAAAAGTTTTTATTTTGATTCTATTTCCCACGTGAGGTAAATGATATTGAAAAATATAATATTTAATATAAAAAATAAATAAGTATACATTAATATGCAAATAATAAATAATAATTTACATAGTTTTCAAGGTTTTTCCTTTGTATGTTTGGGGTTGGGAAATTTTATGATTCGAAGTTTCGAAGAGGGATAGAGGCTAAGTGCCCAGGCCTTAGGCCTCACCGGCCCCTTTGGGCCGGCGGCCCACCGAGATTTTCTCGGTCGCTCGCCTGTCCCTATCCGGGCCTGGCGCATATTAAGCCTATTTTACTGTTTGCGTCCCATTAGCGTTTAAAAATTGCATTGTATTCCTTGCGTGATGCTTAAAATAAAACAGTGAAATTTTTGAATAAATCCTAGCAGATTAGGAGATACGTATCTGAATCAGGGAGTTACTCACTTAGTAATGAAATATGAAAAATGAAGTGTATTAGCGAAAACTTGTCGAGATTTTGCTAAAAAACTTAATATTCCTAAATATTATTTTCAAGAAAATTTGCATACACAAAATATCTGTTTTAAAATAGTCTAAAAACGTCAAAAACATAAAAGTAAAAGGGCAAAAAGGGTAAAGTATTTTTTTTTTTAAATTTTGCTATTATTGGCATTAATAAAATGTCAATTTTGCTGTCGTTTATTGTTTTTTCAAATTCAAACTCCAAGGTCCAACATACCTTTTATTAAATAAAAACAATTATTGCAAATATTTAACAGTAACACGAATATTTAGTTTTAAACAGTAAAAATTTCAATATTTTAGTTCATAAAAATTTAATTAAATTAACTACGAAGTAAATTTTGGTACGCCGCAATTTTTCTCAGTGCAAACGATGACTAAGTGTTACTAAGAAGCTCAATATATATATATATATATATATATATATATATATATATATATATATATATATATATATATATATATATATATATACAGTGTAAGTTTTTTAAAACCTGACATAGGCTAACTTTTTTATTTGAAAAGATAGACTAGTACTTCCAAAAGAAAAGTTGTATGAATTAACCTAACTAAGAAAAATCAACAAAACATTTTTCTCCAGCGTTGCCAGATTTCACAGTAGCTACTTAAACAATATTTTTTTAAATGACAACACGGCATTTTTTATCATGAGTCAAGAGATCTCAAAATTATGAATAAAAAATTTGCAGTAACATTTTTTTATTCGAGTAGCCGTATTTGAACAATCGGTCCAAAAAAATTCAAATAATAGCATTACACCCGATACCTGTATTGGGAAATATTAACAGTAATATTGTAAACCGGGTTTTCTGATGCAGACTACAAGAAGGGCATCAATTGGAGCATGTATTGAAGAATTTGTGCTGGGTTGGCCCTCAAATAAACGTTTTGATACGAATAGACTGCGGATTATTTTAATTTTTTTCAACCGATTGCTGAAAAACGGGTACTCGAATAAAAAAATGTTACTACACATTTTTATTCATAACTTTGAGATCTCTTAAATAATGATAAAAAATGCGGTGTTGTCATTTAAAAAGATATTATTTAAGTAGCTACTGTGAAATCTGGCAACGCTGGAGAAAAATGTTTTATTGATTTTTCTTAGTTAGGTTAATTCATACAACTTTGCTTTTGGAAGTACTAGTCTATCACTTCAAATAAAAAAGTTAGCCTCTGTCAGGTTTTAAAAAACTTACACTGTATATGTATATATATATATATATATATATATATATATATATATATATATATATATATATATATATATATATATATATATATATATATATATATATATATATATAGTAGAAAAATGGAAGATTTCTTGGCCTATATGTAATATAATAAATGTAAATGCGAAGATTTACTTCTTCGCTAGTGCAGCGAAAAGGCCGTGAATGAAAAATAAAAATAATGAGGACTATCTTTGATTCTGGTCTGGGTGACCTCCTGCTATCGATTTCTGGGCCCTTACCCATCAGCGGGCAGGCTTACACCCAGGGTGGCTGAAGAACAGACCACGATTTGACCAGAATCAAAGAGAGTCCTTATATCCAAAATGTTCGGAAAGGATGGGTAAGATGTAGTGGCTCGCGCCAACTAGTTCACCCAGTGTTGCTCCAAAATTGTGTTAGCAGCCAAACATTTTTGGAGCAACACTGGGTGAACTAGTTGGCGCGAGCCACTACATCTTACCCATCCTTTCCGAACATTTTGGATATAAGGACTCTCTTTGATTCTGGTCAAATCGTGGTCTGTTCTTGAGCCACCCTGGGTGTAAGCCTGCCCGCTGATGGGTAAGGGCCCAGAAATCGATAGCAGGAGGTCACCCAGACCAGAATCAAAGATAGTCCTCATTATTTTTATTTTTCATTCACGGCCTTTTCGCTGCACTAGCGAAGAAGTAAATCTTCGCATTTACATTTATTATATATATATATATATATATATATATATATATATATATATATATATATATATATATATATATATATATATATATATATATATATAGATACATACGTCTACATGCTGAAAAACTTGATGACTAATAATGTTTTTTTGAGAAGTGTCAAATTTTTTTTCTAAAAATTATCATATGGACATAAAATATCCTTATGAACGACTTCTTCCAATAATTTTTTCCAAAATAATCCACAATAACCCAACTTTTAGCACTTTCAAAAAATTAAATGTAAGTTAAGTACATAATAATATTTTCTTTTGTAAATCTTAAAGTCAGCAGAGCTGATTGCCACTGTTACATTTCTCATTAATCATTTAAAAAAATTCCCATTGGATAAGTACTTTTGTGGTAATCACTGTATATTACAGGTTATTAAATTTTACTCACTTTGGAATTCTTCGGCAAACCCTTCCAAAATTATTTCGGTGTATTTTCCATTTTTTGGCAAGTCTTCCATCTTATGAGGACTTATCATTGTCACATCATGACCTGCTTCTGCTAAACCTTTCATTAATTTGGAAGCTAAAATATAGTGACTCGTTGCGCTTACAGGAAAAACTCCTAAAATCTTGGCACTCTCTGTCCATTGTACAGCTACAACGACAAAAATTATTAATTTCATACACAACATTTTTGTGTGAGAATGGCAACAAACTATAGTTTATCAAGTGATTATATAGGAATATTCATTGATAATGATAACATTTTTATCTTCAGAGACCATGATAACTCAATATTTAAATAATATAGTGTGAAGTCAAATGTCAAGAAAATGTTCTGCGTTTAACGTTCGGTATAGTATATTATTTCATCACAAGTTCAGAAACTAGGCGAACATGGGACTCATGCGAGTATGGGGAAAAAGTTTATGGACGTGTAATAAACGATGTTTTTCATTATGCCTCTATGAAAATAAGTACAAAATAGTAAGTATATTATAATACATAGTCAGTAAATCTTTTACCGAACGAGAAAATTTGTAAATTTTCGAGATCGGTGAGCACTTACTGACTTTACTATCTTTCGCACAGTCATATTAATCTTTACGAAAAAAATACAAAAACTGGTCTACCTAACTGGTATGAAATATTGAGCGTTCGTAATATAATGGGTTATGCGGAATCTGTTGCTATACAACGGTTCGTGATCGTTGCTACTGTCAGTTTGAAATTGTCAATTCCGATTATTCAAAAAAAATTTGATACAGCGCACAGTGCCTCGCCCCGTGGACAAAAATCAAAACATTTTCATGAAATGTGACCTTGCCCTTGTAAAAGGTAATAAGTCATAGTGTATAAACAGCAGATATTTTTGCTTACATATCTCCCATTGGCTAACTATAGTCTCGCGAAGTAAGATATTGTAAATTGTGTTAGTCGTATTATTGTGCCTATAAGACGTGTTTACGATTTATTAAGCATGAAAGTTACAGGACAAGGTATGTATTCTAAAATAATATTTATGCTGTTTTACCTAAATATAGTTTTTAAACTTTGCATGCTCCTAAAGTTATCGTTCTAATTTTACGCTTATTTTCTAAGTTCACGAACTTTAAAGAAGTTTACAAAAAAGACCTTAAATAACATATCGTGTTTTTTCCATTTTTTTGTAGCTATGCATGCTTACTGTTTGCGACCAATTTTTTTCTTAATTTTTTTCCAGAGGGAGTAAAATCTATTAAAAACGCCGTTTCGTTAACGTGTAGTTTGAAAATAAAAAAAAGGAATATCAAACTCTTTGTTTTCAAAAAATTGTGCTGGCTCCTAAATTTGACTGACCTCTCTGTCCAAGTTCAAGAGGACTTAATGCCTTTAAGCAGACTATTTTGCTTAAATTTTAGTCAAAAGTGGAAAATTGTTCGCAGAACCGTCTTCGATTTGAAGAACATACCAAGGCATGATTGCAGCGGGGTTTGTCCATACTGCACTGTTGGATAAGGTTCTTTGAATGTCTTCTTCATATTGGCTACTGAGTACCTGTCAAAACATGACAAACAGGAGGAAACGAAAATAAATAAATTGTAGAAAAAAATAAAAGAAGAATTCAAGCTGAGTTTAAATCAAAAATGGGTCTTATTGTCGACAAACCAAAGCCTGGGTATGGCTGTACTAATGATGGTAATACGGCAAGGTGCTTTTTCTATAATCCTGACCTGAGCACGGAGATTACAGGTGTAAATAAATAAGAATTGAATTGTAAAATTTTTTTACACACAACCGGTCATGGATATATTTATATTTTAAAGTATATTTAGATTTACTAAAAAAACAAATATCTCGTACCTATTTTGTTACTCTATAATATGTGTTTGTATCTAAAATGCTATATCCTGAAACTGAAAATATATAGCTTTATAACAATCTCCTCCCAATGGGAGCAGTAGCTTAAAGTTTTCTCAAAACATAAATATTACTCTGCCCTACCAAATGGTATTTATTTCACCACAATCCATTAAGTAGAACAGGTGTTATGATTTTTGTCCCATTATCCCGTATGTTCGAGGCACTGTGCAGCGTAACAGAATGAATATGTTGAGATGTTTAGGGAAGAATGTATTAATAAAGCGGAAAATGTTGATATTGAAATCGAGGAAGGATGGAGAGCCGCTGCCGGTTGTTTACTGCTATTCCCACTGAAATCATGTAAAAGGTACGAAAGGGCATATGAAGTTTTTAAAAGGTGGCTACACGAGAAAAACCAATGCGGTAAGTTGCACTTACCTGCCTAGATACTGCTTGTGTATTATTACTAGGAAAATAATAATTTCTAATCTGTCTAACAGACATACTTTTTAATTTAAACACGAAAGTTACAAATTACATAATACTCATTTATTTTTATCCCCGACTTGGTCTTTATAGCCAAAAAAGTATGTTTAATAAGCAACATGCGTGCACACAATGACAGTAGAATGGAAACTATAATTTCAATGGCAGATTTGAACAAAAATTTGCTATATTGTAATACTATGTACAATATTATTTATATAATAGCATTACTTTAGCATTATAATTTCACTAAAGTGAAATTTATATCACAACTACGAGCTTTTAAGAACGGTATCAGCTCCCATTCCTGCTATTTTGGCATTTTTACCGCGATTGTTTCCCAGTTATTTCCTAGAAGGCCATGCGGTGTGGTATAGACACAAGAGTAAATATAAACCAGAAGGATAACTCGTCTTGTTGTCAAGTGCGACGACCGATGGCCTCCAAATCATCGATACCCTGAAACTAGAGGTAGGATGTTCGATTGTTTTTGGTGAATTGGTTCTTTTGATTCATTCACTTAAAAAGATTCGGTCATTAAGATTCGTTCCCAAATGATTTACTTCCTTGTCCTAGATTACATAACATTGTTTCAAGAACATTTTTGTAGAAAAATTGTCAAAATTCACAAGCTTCTTCGTCATCTTCTTGCTCTTTATCTTCATTACCATTGTTTGCTGCAACTTTTTTAACAAAGAGTTCAGTCATCCATTTTAACTCCGGATCTGTGTCGCACCATTCGTTTTCAGATAACTCTATAAGTAATTTTTTTAAACTATCAAGTTTTTTTTTGTTTTACTTCATGTCCTAGCGGTACTTCAGGAAGTTCAATTTGATCCAGACGCTTACGAGGTTTTGGCAGAGTTTGGAACTTTTTTGCAGGATCATTGCATCGATATAAAACTTCGTATTTCACCACAACCCCTGAAGCCTTCCCTGTTTTAATGATTACACAGCCCCACAAAAAAAGAAATTTGGTACTCCTATCTAGACAACTATATCCCTATGTAATTTTCGACGCTGAATCCGAATCCGAGGTCAAAAAAAAATCGTACACCCCCAAAATCAACCCCTAGCGCTAAAAAACACCTCAGCAGGGTAAAAATGACAACGCTCCACAAATAGTCTTAAATCTCAATAAATCGAAGTAAATACAAACATTCAAGTATATAACGCATAAATACAGAGTTAACAATACTTTCCGTTAAAAATCACCCCCATGAGTGGGTGAAAACTACCCCTCATACAACAGGAAACTTAAAAAATGCAGTGGTCGCAAAAAAAGCTTAGGATGCCCAGTTTTTTTGCAAGGAGTGAGTAACTGCATTAGTTTCGATGCGATGCTCAAAATCTACCCCCACAGAGGGGCGGAAACCACCCCTAGATTAAAATTGCAAGGAAAATCGGGCAAAAAATTTTGTCATCGTGATTTCTATTTTAATCGATGCTAAAATTGGCTGAAGATATGCAGCACTGCAGTTTGGAGGTGAATACTTATACATTGCACCAAAGTCATTCGGTGACATCCCCCTGAGAGAGTGAAAATTACTCCTCATATAATTATATAATAAATTCAAAAAATAGTTGCAGTACCTTTTAGAAAAGCTCAAAACATCTGCATTTTTTTATTTAAGAAGAATCTTTGACAGCGTACTTGAAAAGTTCCCATATTATGAAAAAAATGTACCCGTAGTCTTAATTCAATTAAATTTATTCTTTCTTTTTGTAATATTTTTTGGATTTGTTTTCGAATGATCTTCTGACCGACTGCCGTTTATGCTTTTCAGATGTCTCTCTTTTTAAGGACCAACAGCAACTGAAATTTAAATTTAGGGGTGGTTTCCGCCACTTTATGGGGGTAGTTTTTGAGCATCGCATCGAGACTAATTATTCAGTTACATACTGTTTCTAAAATAACTGAGCATCGTAAGCTTTTTTTGCAATCACTACAGTTTTTTAAAATTTCCCGTTGTGTGAGGGGTAGTTTTCATGGGGGTGATTTTGAATGGAAAGTGGTGTTAACTCTGTTTATATTTAATTCGATTTATTGAGATTTAAGACTATTCGTGGAGCGTTAAGTCATTTTTACCCTGTTTAGGGAGTGTTTTTTAGCGATAGGGGTTGATTTTGGGGGTGTACGATTTTTTTTTTACCTCGGATTCGGATTCAGCGTCGAAAATTACATAGGGATATAGTTGTCTCGATAGGAGTACCAAATTTGTTTTTTGTGGGGCTGTGTTATTCTTTTACTTGAGCTAATTCCTACGACTTTTTTTAAATAACCTGGAGTCTTTTAATTATTCACTAATGACTGATTTCTGATCTCTTCCACTTTTGAGTAAAGTTCCCAATATTTTTCAGGAGCTTTTATAACTGCGTGATGTCTTAAAATCTTTTCCACCCTCCCAAAAATTCCATCTGCAGGGAGATATGAATGTCCATGCACCGGAAATGTTACCTCTATTTTCTTAATGGTTTCTGGAGCTAAGTTATGTAGCCACAACATAAGCATGTGCACGATAAAACCAGAGAAAAGCCAAGCCAGAGAGAACTCGTACTGATTTCATTCATAAATACGATTTGCTTTCTATGACCTCCAAAGCGGCCTGACGCCCTCTACTACCGACGACGTTTAAATAAACCTGCTACTGGCGTACGTTGCAGATTTTGAGTTATTATAAAAAAATGCTGCAAAATAAAAAACACATATGAAAAACAACAATCAAACGTTTAAAAGATTCTCCAAAAATGTAGCCACGCGTTAAAAACAGAATAGCCCGTCCGTATAAACGGTATAAAGCAGAGTGAGTATTGAGACGCAGTATTGCCCCATGAATTTTTCAAGAAGCGGTAGCACTTGGCCCAAAATAGCGGTAGCAAACGGTAGATTGAGAAAACGGTTTGGTCGCAGCTCCCTCTGGAAGCAAGTCTAGAGTGATAGTGTGAACTAAATAGTATATTCCTATCGTTCTATCTTGTTTCTTTTTATAGAGATAGAGAATGTGAATGGATAAATATATTCACTGCACATTGGATTTTTTAATTAATTAAAATAGACTTTTAATAACTATACTTTAAAAATATATATATTGATATGGAAAGTACGCTTTCTTGCTTAGGTGTAATTGTGAAATAATACTCCACTTATTTTAATATATTATATCAAACAAACATAAACAAGATTTTTAACACAAATACTATTATTTTATATTATAATATGCATATACAATATACATATTATTTAAAAAAAGTCATAATAAATTTGGTAACCACCAAATTTATTTAATACATAATTTTATCTTAGGTACAGGGTCTTCCAACGAGGACTGAACAGGGGCTCATTTTTGAGCTTCCTTGTATTTAAAGAAAAATCTAAAATAGCCAATCGATGTACTTTTTCCTGCAGAATTCAAAAATGAAACCAAAAATTTATTTGAACCAGAAACAAAAGAGTTACGCTATGGATAAGGTGTTTTTTAAATGGAACATAGCTTTTTTTATACGATTTTCGGAACGAGTGATTTTTTTTATGTCCGTTCTGATTAAAATATTTCATATTGTGACAGCTATTTTTATTAAATTTTAATGTTTTATCCAGTATAATTTAACTTCAACCTGTTTGAAACATACACTAGGTAATAAAGGTAAAATCACCTTGAAATCCTTCAAAGTCAAAAAATTTGACAAATTTAATATATAATATATATATATATATATATGTATATATATATATATATATATATATATATATATATATATATATATATATATATATATATATATATATATAAAAAAGGGGTTTAACGTCCGAAATAATAAAACAAGGGGAGAAAATCATGGCTATCGGACATAACCAGTAAGTTGCGTTCTTGCATTAAAGTACGGGGAGTCCAAGACCTTATGGATAACCCCGGGCCGGTAGACAGTTAGCTTTCGTCCTTATTAGGACTCATCAGACTGACTTAACCCTTTGGCACCTTTCCACACATAGAACCCCCGCATATTATGTCGTCCGCTTTGGATAAAGACGGTACGCAATACACGCGAGCGCCATCCATGGGAAGTCACTGAAATGCAAGAACGGACCTTACTAGAGTAAAGCTGCTACTGTAGGCAACCAGTAAAACAATAA
Organism: Philopedon plagiatum; assembly: GCA_963971165.1. Taxonomy (NCBI): domain Eukaryota; kingdom Metazoa; phylum Arthropoda; class Insecta; order Coleoptera; family Curculionidae; genus Philopedon; species Philopedon plagiatum. Next base: position 1,216,866 of record OZ020196.1, on the reverse strand, counting down.
TACGTACGGAAACATGACTCCCGGTACCCGGTACCGATTTTGAGCATCACTCCAGCTATCCACAATTTGCGGTTTATACTGTGAGTCGCACACTCAGTCCCACCGAGAGCCGTGCAACTCCGTCTAAAAGCCAGAGAATAAGAAAAAGGGGTTAACGTCCGAAATAATAAAACAAGGGGAGAAAATCATGGCTATCGGACATAACCAGTAAGTTGCGTTCTTGCATTAAAGTACGGGGAGTCCAAGACCTTATGGATAACCCCGGGCCGGTAGACAGTTAGCTTTCGTCCTTATTAGGACTCATCATATGCGGGGGTTCTATGTGTGGAAAGGTGCCAAAGGGTTAAGTCAGTCTGATGAGTCCTAATAAGGACGAAAGCTAACTGTCTACCGGCCCGGGGTTATCCATAAGGTCTTGGACTCCCCGTACTTTAATGCAAGAACGCAACTTACTGGTTATGTCCGATAGCCATGATTTTCTCCCCTTGTTTTATTATTTCGGACGTTAAACCCCTTTTTCTTATTCTCTGGCTTTTAGACGGAGTTGCACGGCTCTCGGTGGGACTGAGTGTGCGACTCACAGTATAAACCGCAAATTGTGGATAGCTGGAGTGATGCTCAAAATCGGTACCGGGTACCGGGAGTCATGTTTCCGTACGTATTATTGTTTTACTGGTTGCCTACAGTAGCAGCTTTACTCTAGTAAGGTCCGTTCTTGCATTTCAGTGACTTCCCATGGATGGCGCTCGCGTGTATTGTGTACCGTCTTTATCCAAAGCGGACGACATAATATGCGGGGGTTCTATGTGTGGAAAGGTGCCAAAGGGTTAAGTCAGTCTGATGAGTCCTAATAAGGACGAAAGCTAACTGTCTACCGGCCCGGGGTTATCCATAAGGTCTTGGACTCCCCGTACTTTAATGCAAGAACGCAACTTACTGGTTATGTCCGATAGCCATGATTTTCTCCCCTTATATATATATATATATATATATATATATATATATATATATATATATATATATAATATTGCTTCTCTTGCATTTTCTTGGCATTTGTAGAACAAGATAACAATCTGCAATCTCTCATCTAATGAATATTTCATTTCGGCAATATTATAGTAAATTTGTCAAATTTTTTGACTTTGAAGGATTTCAAGGTGATTTTATTACCTAGTGTATGTTTCAAACAGGTTGAAGTTAAATTATACTGGATAAAACATTAAAATTTAATAAAAATAGCTGTCACAATATTAAATATTTTAATCAGAACGGACATAAAAAAAATCACTCGTTCCGAAAATCGTATAAAAAAAACTATGTTCCATTTAAAAAACACCTTATCCATAGCGTAACTCTTTTGTTTCTGGTTCCAGTGGCGGTCGCAGCTTTTTTCAAAGGGGGGGGGGCGGTTTAGTAGGTGTTGGGTTGGGCCAATCGTCGGGTTAGTGTGTTTTTTCAAAGGGGGGGGGGGGGGGGCGGTTTAGTAGGTGTTGGGTTGGCCCAATCGTCGGGTTAGTGTGTTACAAAAAAAAATTGCCTATGTATATTCAAAATTTCTGTTAAAAAAGCATGTATGCAATTTTATCTAGGCCACAATCAATTCTAGAGACGTGTACTGCCTGCACCTACGGTTTTAAATTTTTTGTTTTACCCGCATCGATCATTTATTATTTCTTCGTTAAAAATAGTGTCTTGGGTTAAGAGGGTAAGGGGGGGGGGGGATCGCCCCCACCGCCCCCCCCCCCCTGGGACCGCCACTGCTGGTTCAAATAAATTTTTGGTTTCATTTTTGAATTCTGCAGGAAAAAGTACATCGATTGGCTATTTTAGATTTTTCTTTAAATAAAAGGAAGCTCAAAAATGAGCCCCTGTTCAGTCCTCGTTGGAAGACCCTGTACATTAAAATATTTTAATTTTGGTCAATATCTTTGGTCATTGGCCGTCTTAATTCATTGTTTCCCTTAAAATTAAACAAGAACTTGTAATAAGTCGGTTGCTGAGTAGTATTCCCGTTATAGTATCAGTACTTAAACGGTTTCCTTTTAAACAAATCTGTAGTTGAAAAAACTCTCTCAACATTAACACCAAGAGATGGCGCTAGCAAATTTGCGTACAAATGAAAAATCGGTATTTTACAGAGCTAAAACTGGAGAACGGTAGATGACTCTCTAAAGCGGTAGAAATACCGCTTTAGCGGTAGTTCTGGCAACGCTGTCGAGACGCGCCGCGCCGCAGAAAACTCTCTCTGCTTGCCGTGTTGCTACCGCACTGGCTATGTCGGGGTGTATTGTGAATCACACGCGCCAATCTCGGGGTGGTACCGTTTGAAGGCCATGGCGTTGTCGACCTGGCGGGAAGAAGAGATGTTCTTCTCTCTGTCTTGGTTTTTCTCTGATAAAACTATTTTTATTTTGCCCCGCGCACTCATCAGAAAAGAGGCGAAGAGCGTCTATTTTCGGGGGAAAATTGGTCTTTTTTAAAAAATCTATTAGTGAAGATATTCCTGTGGCTCCTCTGCCAGCTTGATGCTCCATCCTTGGATAAAAAACTAGATTTTTACAGTTTTTAGCTGTAACAAAAAATAAAACGACAGCTGCTGTAAAAAGCATATTAGATAGGAACTTTCAGAAGAATCTGAACTTGCTGCAGGTCAAAACAAAAAGACGCTGAGTTAAGCAATAATTCTATCTTCATTAATTTATGGAACTGATAACTGAAACTTTGTGAACTTTAACTGGGTGTTTATCTTTAGTTGGTTTTTATTAGTATTATCCGTGACATTACTGATTTGTGTTGTTGTTCTAACACAATAATTACACACATCTGTAGCCGGGCTACCAAAGCCTATGTTAAAGCTAGTATTAAAGACCCTGCTAGAGTACTTATAATTTACTTTTAATTTGTCATCAGGAGCTTTTGCATTATACAATGTCAAAAGTTTAGCAATACTATAATCGGCGGATAAGTAAATTTTTCTCGATTTGCCACGCCAATAATGGCTTTCTTTACCTTTTAGATGACTACTGAAATTTTTCACTTCATTAAATTTCTCAATATATTTATGAGTCCTTTTTATCCCCACCTCCTTTTTCAACAACTCGAAATCCAATTTGCATTTTCTGGCAAATTGTATTTATTCGTCTAACAGAGCTAAACGCTATACAGAGCTCGAAATAGTTTCTGGCAAACCATTTTTCTACCACCTTCAAGAAATACCTGGAAATAAGGGAAATCAAGATTAAAACACTATTTTTGACCTACACTTTAAATGGCTACTTACAGAATAATTTCTTGACAAATTATGAGATTTTCCATCTTGCGAGTACTTCGTTTGCGCTTCGGTTCTTGAATTTCCATGTAGCTTGCAAGTATGTTGTCTTGGGCGATTTTGTTGGAATGTTCAAAAAAATTTTCTGCATATCTTCTTTTGACATTCCTTGGCAATCCAAGTTAATATTTTTGTGTTTTCAAACTACGTTGAAATTGTCCAGATTAATGTCCAAATTCCAATATCTTTAAAATTAAAGCAAAACATCAATGACATTTTTTTAAGTTTTTAACCTCCAAATTAATTAACTTACATTAATTGTGTTTTTCTTTCACGCGATGTTGTACTCCTTTTTCTTTTTCTACTACCTCTGTCCATGCTATCACTAACATGTTCACCTTCTAGATCTTCCATTTCGAATAAAAAACAACCTCTATTCTTAATAAATATACTATATACCCACAACACTAAAAAGTCTCTAGACAACACAATAATAGCAGGTTTTCTAATAAAATAAACGAATGTGACTGGCCTAAATTCAGTTTGTTTGTACTTTATCCCTTTTAATTACACGAGGACGTAATGCACATTGACTGTCCAAGTCCTTATAAAAATTATAGTTTGACCATAAGAATGCAGCGCCACCTTTATTTCAACGTTATGTGTAAATTGAATTTTTGGATGGAATGAATTAAACTTGTTTAATGTATAGTTAAGTTTATTTTTTGGAATACATAGAATGCAGTCGTCAACAAATCTTTTGAAGAAATGAGGTTTATAATCAAGCGATTCTATGACGTTTACCTCTAGATGCTCCATTACTAAGTTTGCTATAGTAGCTGAGATGGGTGAACCCATTGCGACGCCATAAATTTGCGAGAAGAATTGGTCTTGGTACTGAAAAAATGTAGAGGTTAGACATATTTTTGTGGCTTCTATAAATTCTGTTTTTGGTATTGTTGTAAAATTTTTTATGTTATTCCATTTTTCTGCGATAACTTTTAGAGCTAATTCAACTGGAATATTAGTGTAGAGTGATGTGACATCGAACGAAACTAGAAAATAATCTTTTGGAATTTTTTTATCTTTAATGAATTGGTGAAAATTCCAGGAATCTTTAATATGATATTCATTATTTCCAAGAATATTGGTCAATATATTGGATAGAAAATGTGACAGGTTGTAGGAAGCAGATCCGGTAGTACTGACTATTGGTCGTAAGGGTGTGTTAGTTTTGTGTAATTTGGGTAGTCCGTAAATATATGGTGGTTGACCATTGTGACAAATAAGTTTATTTTTTGTTTTTTTTTATCAATGTATTTATTTTTAAGCCATGTATTGATTAATTTATTTATTTTATTTTGAATTTTACCGGTTATATCATGTGTTTCTTTTTTATAGGTTGTTGCGTCATTTAAGAGATACTGAGATTATTAGCAAAAAATAAAATTTAAGCTTTTACTAAGTAGGTATCAAAATAAAAATAATAAAGAGCTATGGCAATGTCTTAAGCGCATTTTAAGATACATAAAAGATTCTCTCGAATTTAAGCTGGTTTATAAAAGAAATGAAAACTGCACTCATATTTTGGTTGACTATGTGGACTCTGATTGGGGTAATAATGTTATATTTCGGTTTTTGCAACCTCTGAAGAACGTTTTATTTATTTATTTATTTATTTATATACGGGACCAGCCCAGTCATTACATTGGGTGCCAGTTACGTTGGGTGCCAGTGTTATATTTGAGAATCGTAACGTTGGTCGCCAGTGTTATGGCTTGGTATTCCAACCTTAAAAGAGAATATATTGCAATGCCACTGTTGCCAAATGTTGCTAAAAATAATTCGCCCTAACCTGTTATCCTACAGATAACAATTGTGACCCAGGTGCGCCCTGAGAAGGTTATCTACTTACAACTCTTATCTAATCGACCAAATCAAGCTGCTTGTAGAACACTTCCATACGCTAGCTCTATCTCAAGGGTAGGTTCTTTTAGTGACAGATGAGCGTTTAGCTTTTAAAGTCAAAATCGGTAATGTTAGTCAAAATAGAGAGGCGCCACAGTAGTATAAGTAGATGCTCCCCGAGTCTCCGCATGCGCAGTAGGGTCGACCTTGAACGCCCAGGTGTGCTATTGTTATTTGGCCTTGATATGCGCAGGTGTTATTCCAAGGTCAAGGTCAAGCACTTGGCCTTGAACGCGAGCAGATGTTTCTTTGTTTGGTGATGGCCAGGTGGACGACGCTTATTTCAAGGTTACATTTGCGGTGCATATTTTCAATGAATGCGATCAGATGTTTCTTTGTTTGGTGATGACCAGGTGGACGACGCTTATTTCAAGGTTACATTTGCGGTGCATATTTTCAATGAATGCGAGCAGCTGTTTCTTTGTTTGGTGATGACCAGGTGTACGGCGCTTATTTCAAGGATATATTTGTGATGTTAGTAGTTTACCTTGAGTTATTACTGGGGTGTAACATGTTTTGGTATGAAGATCGAGTGGGGGGTCTAAATGTGGATCGGTATAAATGAGGGTAGGGGGGGTTAAATTTTAGTATAGAACATTGTGTTGAGTAAAACGGTTCAAGCAAGTTAATTTGAAAAATCATGGCGTACGCGTGTGAAGATTGTGGTAAATCATTTACTCGGAGTTATAATGTAATACGACATAAAAGAGAATCGTGTGTAGCACGATTTGCAAATATACATGGTGGAAAACAGCGAAAAGTTGACGATGGGGCATCAACATCTGAGGTGCGTACTTGCACTTGCTGCAATATAACCATACCAGCAAATCGAATGGCAGCTCATCAAAGAACAATACACCATAAAAGTAATGCATGTTCACCAATATCAGCTGGTGTTGAACTCGTGTCCAGTGCTTTTAGAAATAGGATTGCCACATACCGTATATCAAGTGATAATGAACATACTGACTATTCATTATTTTTTGATGAAATTAAAGCAAAAGTGTTAGAGGTAGTAAGTGACCTAGTAAGAGTGCGTTGTGCTTTGAAAGTTAATATGGTGGTTGTTGGTCGGTATCTTTTACCAACACAAGATAATATGTACAGTGACAAGTCATTTAATACACGCAATGAAATTGTTACTTCAGGAAGCGATTTGGAAGAAATATATCAATCATTAGTGGGAGCCATGAAGACTCAATCGACTGAGTTTCAGGAAAAAGATTCAGGTATGTTATAAATTAACGACTAAAAATAAAATAAATACTTATGTCATTCTTTTTTGTTTTCGTAGGTTGGGCTCTGGAAAAAATTCTATACCTGGAAGTAAATGTCAACGAGTATAAACCTTTTGGTGGATCTTCATACATAAAGTTACCCCGATTCATCGAATTGAAAAAAGCTATCATCAATGTGTTTAATCAAGATGAGTGTTGTTTTGCGTGGTCAATCGTGTCTGCTTTGTGTCCCACCACAAGAATGGCATCACAGATTCAATCTTATCCACACTATTCAAGAGTGCTGAATTTTACAGGTATAGACTTTCCAGTAAAGTTGCGTGATATATCAAAATTTGAAGAAATGAATAATATTTCAGTTAACGTTTATGGTTTGCAAAAAATTTTCGAAAATAATATGTTAAAGTATGAAGTTGTCGGTCCATTAAGGTATTCGGGTAGAAAACTTAACAGACATGTAAACTTGTTGTTAATAACAAAGGATTGTAGTATTAAAGATGATGATGAGCATATTTGTGATACGCGTTGTTCTAAAAGTCATTATTGTTGGATAAAAGACTTATCGAAATTATGTTCCAGTCAAATTACATCGCGTAGAGATAAAATGTATTTTTGTGATGGTTGTTTGATATATTTTAGTTCACCTTCATCTTTGATATCACACCAAAAAAATGACTGTAACCACAAATATTCATTAACACCATCACTAAATTTAAAAATAGATAAATTTGGAAGGAGTGTAAGTGAAAATAAACTGGTCAACAAAAAAATCGGCAAAAGCGAGTTTTACTCGACTTTTCAAACTGCTATAATTTTTTAAAAACTTAACTTTTTTGAGAGCGGTTTTCGGATATCGACAGCTCGTCTTTCCCAAATTAAGCATCAAGAAGTGATTTTGCAATGGAAGCGACATTTTCATGCTATACAGGGTAATTAATAAGGTAATGCAAAATTACTAAAAGTTTAGGTGTGTGCCATGTTGCCAATAATTTTTTTTGGTCGTTTCGACATAGCACGCTAGTAAGCTGATATCAATATCTCCAGACGTGTTCGCCGGAATTTCGATTAATGGTCTCTGGCGAAGAATACAGGAGGAAACAGAAAAAGCACACACATTTTGGTAGCGTCATTTTTAAAACGCTGTAACTGGAAAACGGATTAATAGACTTCGTCGGGCTTTTTAGGAATTGAAAGCCCTTTTTGTGCAGAGTTTTACCTAAATAACAGATTTTTGTTCAATGTCAAAATGTTTGCGTTGTATAGGGTGAACTAAAAAGTAAATGAAAAGTATTGTTCAAAATAAATTTTCTTTTAATTTGTGCAAATTGAGCAGTATGCGCGTTTTTTCTTTCAGAACTAGGGCGTTTTGTCCAACTTTCGATTAGTTATACAGCGTGTCCAGAAACCATCTTAACAAATGCGGAACTTTTTTATTTTTAACTTTACGAAAAAGGTAATCCTTCATAAGAAGTTCTGCATCGTGAGAAAATAGCATAGCCATTCAAAAATTTGATCTAAGACATACAGGGTGGCTCAAAAATGTAAAAGTCCTAATCCATGTGAAGCTAAAAAGACACAAAATCGTTATTTAAAGGTAATCTGCCACTGTAAATGTACTAGTGTTAACTTCTTATGTTAGTAAATTAGGTTTGAAATATACAGGAGGTCCCAAAAATAAAAATATTTTTTTATTATCGACTTTACAAAAAAGTACCTATATCTTTATAAAAAGTTCTACATTGTGAGAAAAGAACATTATGATTCAAAAATTTGATCTAGGACATATAGGGTGGCTAAAAAATTTAAAACTCTGAACTGGCATTAAAACAAGGGTAAGCTAAATTTTAATTCAACCACTATGGTATTTGTGCAAGGTTACTAATTAAGTTATAAGTAAGCACTTAAACTTAAAATGAGACGTACAGGCTGATTGAAGGTTTACTTTTATTTAATACAACTTTAGTTACAATTAGGGCAAAAAACATATTAAATAACTAAACATGACTAAATAGCTAAATAAATTTAAACCTCCACGTAACCTTCGTCCTTTTCCATACAGTTTATCTTTAAATAAAGATTTGGTGTCTCTTTAACTTTACGTAAATTGAGAATTTCAGCTTTTTAAGCCACTCTGTATTGTCCTATATCAAGTTTTTGATTAATCATGCTCTTTTTCACAATGTTGACTTTTTATGACGATAGTGTTTTTGTAAAGTCAATAATGAAAAATATATTTTATTTTTGGGACCTCCTGTATGTTCCAAACGTAATTCGCTAGCATAAAAGTTACCTCTAGTGCATTTACAGTGGCAGTTTACTTTTAATTAACGATTTGTGTCTTTTTTAGCTTCACGCGGATTAGGACTTTTACATTTTTGAGCTACCCTGTATGTCTTAAATCAAATTTTTGAGTGGCAATGCTATTTTCTCACAATGTAGAACGTTTTATGAAAATTAACTTTTTTCCCGTAAAGTCAAAAATAAAATGTTTTCCATTTGTTAAGATGGTTTCTGGACACGCTGTATAACTAATCAAGAGTTGGATAGAACGCCCTAGTTTTGGAAGAAAACAAACACATACTGCTCAATTTTCACAAATTAAAAAAAATCATTTTTAACAATGTTTTTCATTCACTTTTTGGTTCACCCCTATACAACGCCAACATTTTGACCTTGAAAAAGAAAACAGTTTATTAGGTAAACTGCTACACGAAAGGTCTTTTAATACCTAAAAAGCCCGACAAAGTCTATCAATCCGTTTTCGAGCTACAGCGTTTTAAAAATGAGGCTCCTAAATTTTGTGTGCTTTTTATGTTTCCTCCTGTATTTTCCGTTAAAGACCATTAATCGAAATTTCGGCGAACACGTCTGGAGATATTAATATCAGCTTACTAACATGCTATGTCGGAACGACCAAAAAAATTTATTGGCAATATGGCACACACCGAAACTTTTAGTAGTTTTACATTACCTTATTAATCACCCTGTATAGCATGAAAATGCCGTTTCCATTGCCAAATCAGTTCTTGGTACGTAATCTGGGAAAGACGAGCTATCGATGTCCGAAAACCGCTCTCAAAAAAGTTAAGTTTTTAAAAAGTTATGGCAGTTTGAAAAGTCGAGTTAAAATAGCTTTTGCCGATTTTTTTGTTGACCAGTTTATATTAAAATTTGAAAACATAGAAAAGCAAATGCGTGTACCGTTTGTCGTTTACGCGGATTTTGAATCGGTGCTTAAACCGCTGGATACAGTGGAACCAAATCCCACAAATTCTTACTTAGTCAAAAGCATCAAACATGAACCGTATTCTTTTGCGTATTTAATTAAGTGCTCCTTTGACGATTCGATTTCAAAATTTGAGCTCTACCGGGGAAACGACGCAGCCCAGGTTTTCGTTTCTCGACTTGAAAGTGATTTAAGATCTCTTTACAATACATACTTAAGAGATATAAAAGCAATGGAAACTTTAACGGTGGACCAAATAGCGGAGTTCAATAATGCCACAAAATGTGGTATATGTGAACGACCTTTTGAAAATAATAATTGTAAAGTAAAGGACCACTGTCACCTAACTGGGAAAAAAAGGCCTGGTGCTGCTCATTCGATTTGCAATTTAAATTATAAGTTACCCAATTTTATTCCAATTATATTTCATAACTTGAGCGGGTACGATTGCCACATGTTTATTAAAGAGTTGTGTCGTCACGGAGACAAGATCGATGTTTTAGCTCAAAGCAAGGAAAAGTATATTTCATTTACGGAAAGTATTTACGTTCACGATTATGTCGATAATAAAAGTGGGACAATAAAGAAAAAATATTTGAAATTGCGGTTCATCGATAGTTTTAAATTTCTATCAACTTCGCTGGAAAATTTGGGTAATGGATTAGCTGTGGGTAGTTTCAGGGAAACAGGAAAATATTTTTCTGATAATGAGCAGTTTAATTTAATGCGCAAAAAAGGTGTTTTTCCCTATAGTTTTGTCGATTCAATGGAGAAAATGAACCATCCAACTTTACCCACAAAAAATCAGATGATAGTTTGTCAGAGGAGCACATTAGCGATGAAGATGATGATAGAGCTAAAAAGGTGTGGGACACATTTAATTGTAAGAATTTGGGGGACTATTCGGATTTATATTTGAAATCTGATGTTTTATTACTAACCGATGTTTTTGAACAGTTTCGCGATACTTGTTTAGAAACGTATAAACTGGATCCAGCACAGTACTATACCCTTCCAAGTTATTCGTTTGATTGTATGTTGCGTATTTCTAAGGTAGAGTTAGAGCTATTGACTGATATCGACATGGTTCATTTTTTCAAAAAAGGTATTCGAGGCGGTATAAGTCAGTGTTCAGAAAGGATGCACGCTGCCAACAACATATATGTACCAAACTACGATCCTAACGAACCATCATCTTTCATTGTCTATCTTGATGCAACAAATCTGTACGGTCATAGTATGTCGCAAGCATTACCATTTGGCGGCTTTAGATGGTTATCAGAGCATGAAATTTTAAATTTAAATATTATGGATGTGGACGATAATGGTCCAGAAGGATACGTTTTGGAAGTTGACGTTCATTATCCGGATACGCTATATGATGACCATTCCGACTTACCCTTTTTAGTTGAAAATATTGTACCACCCACGGAATCGGCAAAATTTTCAAAGTTAATTCCGAATTTAAACGATAAAAAGAAATACATCATTCATTACCGAACATTAAAACAAGCAATCAATAACGGCCTAATGGTAATGCAAACACACAGAATTTTAAAATTTAATCAATCCCCATGGTTAAAGACATATATCGACTTAAATACAGATTTGCGCAATAGGGCAACAACAAAGTTTGGTAAAGACACTTTTAAATTAATCATTAATGCTGTTTTTGGCAAGACCATGGAAAATGTGGAGAATCGTAATGATATAAAACTAGTTGGGATGATGGGAAAATGACAGGAATAAAATTGGGGCACGAGCATTAATTTCTCGTCCTTATTTTAAAAGTTCAACGGTTTTTAATAAAGAATTCGTTGCCATTCATATGGATCAATTAAAGGTAACTTATAATAAACCAATTTATATCGGATTTTCCATACTGGACATGTCGAAAACAGTAATTTATGATTTTTTCTACTCATTCATTAAAGCAAAATTTGGCAAAAATGCTTCTTTACTGTATACCGACACAGATTCGTTAATATTAAAAGTTTACACCGACAATTTTTATCGCATAATTGCAGAAAATCCGGATAAATTCGATACATCCAATTATACCGAAGGAAATATTTTTAACATAAAAAAAAGTGAGTCAGTAGTAGGTAGAATGAAGAATGAATTTCCAGGTGATCCAATAATAGGTTTTTTTGGTACCGGAGCCAAAGCTTATTACATAAACTCAGTCTGTAGCGAAATTAAAAAAGCGAAAGGTATAAAAAAACGTGTAATTGAAAAACAGCTTCACCTGGAAGATTATCGGAATATCGTAGAACGTGGTGGTCAGATATTTCGAAAAATGAAAACCTTTCGAAGTTATAAACACGACGTTTATACCGAAATAATTAATAAAGTTGCTTTATCTCACCACGACGATAAACGTTATATTATACCATCAACAACAAAAACTCTACCTTGGGGGCACCCACGAAACAAACCCTGAAGATAACCTAAATATGTTAATACAAGCTATGCAAAGTTTTTTACCCGAAAATAATAGTTAAAATTAGAAAAATGTTGGAAAGTCTATGTTTTAGAAAAATAAAAAAATATTAACTCGAATGTCACGTAGTTTTCTTAACCACTATAGTAATAACAATAGTTGAAATTTTATAACGCAGGATAGTAAAATACATAGATAATTGTTTCAATAATATGTTGTTTTATTTTACAATATAGTAATAAAGTTACAAAAATAAAAATTAATTAATGTCTTGCTTGTAAACTTCTCGTAGCATCCATTGTCCTCTCAACATATGAGATCTGCTAATCGGCCCTCGTCGACACATCAGCGTTCCACAGTAATGACACTTACTCAACACACAATACTTACTCTCAACAATTCAATGTAACTGTAAGATTGCATGTGGTCAGTCCAAATATATACTTCTCTTTTACAATTATAGCAAACTGCAGAAATTATTATTTGTGCTCCTGAAAAAGTCTCAGCTGAAAGACTATTATCTTGATCTGCGGGCAACATTATTGTTTCTGATAATAGTCATCGAAGGACAGAGAGTGTCTATAAATATGGGTTGTCTGGATCATATAACCTTGAGAGCACAAACAATAACAGAAGTAAGGACACACGATTACCTTGAAAATATGTCCTTGAATCGCTGTCTAGCCGTTGAACGCAACCTTGTAAGTTGAATGAACTTGTTTGGCCTCCAAAGCATCAACCGTCAGATAGAGTGGGGGAGTTTATGGTGGGGTGATAAGTATAAATTTGGTTTGCTAGGCAGAGAATTTCATAGTTCGCTAGAGCAGTTCGCCAAGTAAATACATTTGTCAGTTTAGTGCAGTGAGTTAGTTAGAAAAATGAATTCCGGTAGTGAGTCGTTGTTAAATGCGTTTAACTTGGATGGAAGTATCCAAGCAGAGTTGATGGGGCAGGAAGTGATTGACCTGCTGACCCCAGGTGTCTTCGAAGAATGGCACAATGACGACGTGCTGAACACTGCGTTTGTGGAAGGAGTAGACGCGAACAAGGATTCGGCGGTTGACTACGTCAACAAGTGGACTGAGGAGGATGGAGGCCGAATTAATATTATAAGTGATGTGGTGATCAAAAAGGCGAGGCGGGGGCCAACATCGAAACTACAAAAACTTCTGACCAAACCCAAGACGGCCACCATTAATAAAGGTGAATTCTATGCGGCTGCTGAGGGCGAGAAGAAGAAGAGGAAATTTCAGTTTAGGCGCCCCACAGTGCCAGTGGAACTACCTGATTTTCTGAAGTCTCCGCCACCACCACCGAAGCCTCTGTCTCCAATCGTTGTGGTGAATAACGGTGCAGACTCGGCCACACCTGACAATTCACAGGTTGTCGACAAAGGGATAATTGCAACGGAGGCACCACTATCGCCAACAATAGGACGTGGGAAGAGCCGCAAACCGGTCAAGATGCGATGCAAGCGATCGTACGAGGAATCGCAGCAGTCAACAACAACTGCTGAAGAGCCGGACTGGTTGAATGAGTTTTCGGCGAGCCAAAAGTGCGTCTTCTCCGCGGCGTATAGTGCTAGGGAAAAAATACTACGAGAACTAAAAAAGTGTGATAGTGATGAGGTGGACTTTGAAAGACAAATGAATGAACTGCGGGTGAGAATGGAGGAAAATAAAAGGACAAGAGAGAAGTGTATTAAAAGATTGGAAGTGTTGAATAATTTATCGTATAAGAAGTAGTTTTAGAATTTTATTGTAAATATAGAGTTAAGTTATTTTTGTAATAGTAATGTACATATAAGTAAAAGAAAATGTTTTTGTATATATGATAATAAAAAAAGTTGAATGAAACAATATTTTTTTATTTCTAAAATAAGTATACGGAAGTTACACAAAATAGTGTAAAAATGGAAAATAGAAAAAAGAATAGACGGAAAATGTAGGGCCGTAACTTTAGGCGTGTAATCGTTAGATGCACAGACATTGTGTAGTGTATGCGATATTTATTAATTTTTTTAAGGCATTTCCCGACACTTTACGGAAAAAGTGTAAGTCACAAAACATTTGGATTCATTTAAACTATTTTTTGGCATTTTTTAAATTCGAAAAAAATGAGAAATAAAGATTTTCAATTTTTTAGCATTTTCATAAATTTTTTTAAGGCATTTCCCGACATTTTATGCAAAACTTGTATAAGACTAATACGTTTCTTTTACTGCCCTTAACCCATTTCCGAGGTTATTTTTTAAAAATTCCAAAAAATATGTGTGTCCGTTCAAATCCTCCCTATAGCTACTCCGTCTCGTGTAGTCTCGTATTAAGTCGTCTCGTGTCGGAAGATTTTACTTATTTTTGGAATTTTAAAAAAATAACCTTGGAAATGGGTTAAGGGCAGTAAAAGAAACGTTCTAGTCTTATACAAGTTTTGCATAAAATGTCGGGAAATGCCTTAAAAAAATTTATGAAAATGCTAAAAAAATTGAAAATCTTTATTTCTCATTTTTTTCAAATTTAAAAAATGCCAAAAAATAGTTTAAATGAATCCAAATCTTTTGTGACTTACACTTTTTCCGTAAAGTGTTGGGAAATGCCTTAAAAAAATTATGAAAAAAAATTATGAAAAACGTTCATATTTTTTAAGGCATTTCCCGACACTTTACGGAAAAAGTGTAAATCACAAAAGATTTGGATTAATTTAAACTATTTTTTGGCATTTTTTAAATTTGAAAAAAGTTAGAAATCAAGATTTTCAATTTTTTTAGCATTTTCATAAATTTTTTTAAGGCATTTCCCGACACTTTACGGAAAAAGTGTAAGTCGCAAAACATTTGGATTCATTTAAACTATTTTTTGGCATTTTTTAAATTTGAAAAAAATGAGAAATAGAGATTTTCAATTTTTTTAGCATTTTCATAAATTTTTTTAAGGCATTTCCCGACATTTTATGCAAAACTTGTATAAGACTAATACGTTTCTTTTACTGCCCTTAACCCATTTCCGAGGTTATTTTTTAAAAATTCCAAAAAATATGTGTGTCCGTTCAAATCCTCCCTATAGCTACTCCGTCTCGTGTAGTCTCGTACTAAGTCGTCTCGTGTCGGAAGATTTTACTTATTTTTGGAATTTTAAAAACATAACCTTGGAAATGGGTTAAGGGCAGTAAAAGAAACGTTCTAGTCTTATACAAGTTTTGCATAAAATGTCGGGAAATGCCTTAAAAAAATTTATGAAAATGCTAAAAGAATTGAAAATCTTTATTTCTCATTTTTTTCAAATTTAAAAAATGCCAAGAAATAGTTTAAATGAGTCCAAATCTTTTGTGACTTACACTTTTTCCGTAAAGTGTTGGGAAATGCCTTAAAAAAATTATGAAAAAAAATTATGAAAAACGTTCATATTTTTTTAAGGCATTTCCCGACACTTTACGGAAAAAGTGTAAATCACAAAAGATTTGGATCAATTTAAACTATTTTTTGGCATTTTTTAAATTCGAAAAAAGTTAGAAACCAAGATTTTCAATTTTTTTAGCATTTTCATAAATTTTTTTAAGGCATTTCCCGACACTTTACGGAAATAGTGTAAGTCACAAAACATTTGGATTCATTTAAACTATTTTTTGGCATTTTTTAAATTTGAAAAAAATGAGAAATAAAGATTTTCAATTTTTTTAGCATTTTCATAAATTTTTTTAAGGCATTTCCCGACATTTTATGCAAAACTTGTATAAGACTAATACGTTTCTTTTACTGCCCTTAACCCATTTCCGAGGTTATTTTTTAAAAATTCCAAAAAATATGTGTGTCCGTTCAAATCCTCCCTATAGCTACTCCGTCTCGTGTAGTCTCGTACTAAGTCGTCTCGTGTCGGAAGATTTTACTAATTTTTGGAATTTTAAAAAAATAACCTTGGAAATGGGTTAAGGGCAGTAAAAGAAACGTTCTAGTCTTATAGAAGTTTTGCATAAAATGTCGGGAAATGCCTTAAAAAAATTTATGAAAATGCTAAAAAAATTGAAAATCTTTATTTCTCATTTTTTTCAAATTTAAAAAATGCCAAAAAATAGTTTAAATGAGTCCAAATCTTTTGTGACTTACACTTTTTCCGTAAAGTGTTGGGAAATGCCTTAAAAAAATTATGAAAAAAAATTATGAAAAACGTTCATATTTTTTTAAGGCATTTCCCGACACTTTACGGAAAAAGTGTAAATCACAAAAGATTTGGATTAATTTAAACTATTTTTTGGCATTTTTTAAATTTGAAAAAAATTAGAAATAAAGATTTTCAATTTTTTTAGCATTTTCATAAATTTTTTAAGGCATTTCCAGACATTTTATGGAAAACTTTTATAAGACTAAAACGTTCCTTTTACTGCCCTTAACCCATTTCCGAGGTTATTTTTTAAAAATTCCGAAAAATAAGTCTGTCGGTGTATGATTTAAACACTTAATGTTTCTCTCACCCAAAGTAACACAATTTTTCCATCGAGAAATATCTTCTTTAGGAAACACTGTGTTTAACTACAAACTACGATCAAATACTTTGTAGTCCTGAAAAGGACTGATTTTGTCATGGGGGCAGGCAGGGTTGTCGTATGAGGAGCTTTATTTGTAATAGGAATTTAAGTCCTATTGCAAATAAGGCATGAGCGCCGGTGAGCGACGGAAAACAGTCTATCCCGACACCGACGACACCTCGAGTGGTTCCGCAGCCATTCACTTCGTGCCCCGACTGTATAATGGCCCGATATGAACCTCGCACCTATCTGTCGCCTAAATCCTGTGTAGCAGTACATACACAAGGGGGAGAAGGGACCACATTTTACGTAGTTGAACAAGATGCAATATCTAGGTCTCAACCTACGCATGCGGCGTACACCCCTATGTTGCGCATTATGTACCACTGCCTGGTCGTCATCGCTGGAATAACCATTGTCTGAACTTGACGACATCTTGGCTTCGAGTGAATTCCATTTTCGACATCACGACTTATATACTTTCTTTTCCCCACCCCCCTCCTAAATTTCTCTCTATTTTTCGCCTCATAACCTTATTTACCAAAGCCCCACATTTCAAGTATTAAAATAAGCCAATCGTAAAAATAAAACGCAAATATGTCCTTTATAAGTTTATTTTCAATATGTAAAATACATAATTTGGAGAATTACATAACTTCAAACTAATGTATTGATTTGTTAGTAACAGAACCATTAAGTATATTGTAGCTAAAAAATGCATCGTGAATAACTAACGCGTACACTTTAATGTCTTTAGGAAATTTACTTTTGCGTGTTTCGAACTCCAATTTCACGTCCACTGTGGACGTCCTGACGGCTTCTGGTTGGTGACTGCAATCGATTACGAATAACGGATTTTTAAGATAGTCGGCAAAACTCATCATAGGATCGCTCAGTTCTCGCTGGTAGTAGCTAGCTTGAAAATTCTCATAATTATAATAGGCTGCGGCATACAGTTTCTTTGAAAAATCTAAATTCCATCTTTCGTACGGAAATACGGCAGAGTTCAGATAGAGCCTGATATCACTTATATCGGCCGTTGTAAATTGTGTGCTATCTTTTGCTCTGTTGTCGGAAGAGCTAGTTGGTTGAAAACCGATAATCAAATATCTCGGTTTTTCGAGACTCGTGCTAGTTCTTAAGGCCCATACGTCTGACGATGTTTCTCTCAAAGAAGGTAGCTCGTAAAGATCCCATTTACGGTAAGCCATTGGAACGTTTGCGTTACTGCCACCTTTATTCATGCGTGATAATATATCTTTAACTTCTGTCGATCATCTGGAATAATGTGACGAATTTTCCATTCAATTTTTTCAATTGAAATGTCTGCATCCACTTCACCGATATAGCAATTGTTGAAAGTGCGGGCTATAATTAAAATCAACTCTTGCTTGACGTTAAAAATACCCTTTGAATAATCCTCTGCGAAACCCATGAGATATTTTAGAGGAAGCTTGCCGGAGAACATGTTACTTGTGGAATCTAGTATCCCTTGATTTGCTTCGTCTAGACCCCATCCGCATGCCATGAGAGCTCTATTTTGTGCGGCACCCAATGACACCATAGTTTTCATCGTTGTGGTAATTCCGGGTTTCCGAACGACGGCAACTTGCTCCCCTCCCATTTCATAACGACATTCGTCGAATAGAAAGGCGATGGCATTATTTGATAGGTAACATTTTTTACTAACATCTTTGGGTTTAAATGTTCCTTCGATGTAAATGTAACTATCCGATATATCCAAAATGATATCTTGAAAGTGTACAGGTATACGAATTTCATCGGAATTGCGGAATGTTGGAGAACCGTAAGGTTTATATGTGTGTTCTTGAAAACTAATAATGGAGTTATCAAAAATGGGTTCGGTAAAAACTTCGATTTTGTCACTGCTAGCGGCCATCATTTTCTAATTTTTCTCACTTTCAAACCGATCGATTGTAGAAATTTGCAATCTTTCACGGAGAGCTGGCGATTGCTGTGCGGATGTGTTTTCGATCGTCCGTCTGACTTGCGAATGAACCTTGACTGTGTTGTCTGCTTACTTTTATGTCGTTTAACTGAATCTTGAATTGTTGACAGCATATGCAGTTGACGGTTAAAGCAAAAACCCATTATACGATTTTTTTCAACTCTAGTTTAACTATAATTTTCTCACCTCGAAAATCGATCAAATCACCGCTATCGTCCAAGATGCGTAGAGTAATGTTGTCGATAAACTGACGACCATCCGGCATTATCGGCATATAAATATTATTTTGCGGTTCTTTGGAGATTTTGTAACCGGGTTCGACGTCAATATCAAATTCAAATAACGTATGACTTTCCAAAGAATTCAGGTATGCTCCGGAAATTATATTACAATCCACACGTACGATGCGCACTTTCATTATGTCCACGATGGTACTTGATTCGTGTCGTTGTCCACCTTGCAGCAGCACAGAGCCAAATCCGAGCACTTTGCCGATACTATTGCTACCTCGAAAATCGATGCTATATTTTGACTTTAGCTCACATTTTAACGTATTATTATTGGCTGTTAATGAAAATAAATCGGTACCAACTTCATTGCATGACTCTTTTAAAGCGGTGTACATGGCTTTTGCTATTTCATTAATTTCGTAAGCTCCTGGTGGAATCCTTAAATGCTTTGGTATCACTGTTTTCAAATGGCTGAATGAATTATTGCTTTCGTCGATATTAAAAATCGAATTATATGTGTAAAATCCCAGTAGTGCAACTCCATATTTGCTTGTTGTATTTAACTCGATGGGTGGGTAAAAATCCGCACTTAAGACACTTGAATGTCCTGTTAGAGTGAATGTGTAAGACATGACTGACCACGAAACTATTTGTGTAGCTATTTTATTGCTGTTTGCAACAGTTAAATGGATTTAAGCTGAAGCGTTGCTTTATTCCTTTGGACGTTTTTAAACTGTTTTCTGCCTTTATATTCACATCGTTAATTTTGCAATAACAACAAAATATTTTTTTTGGTATCGGTCCATCACCCTCATCCGAATCTGAATTATTGCTATTATAATGTTCGAAACAGTATTGATATTTCAATATATCGACGTCACTTTTTAGGTGATTAGGTAACCTATCCCAAACTAGTGCTATTTCATTTGGAGCTAATGCGATCAACATTTCTTTGGGCGTATTTTCTAACTGTTCAGCTGTCATTTTTTGTAATCCTCCGACTTCACGATATGCTTTAAGTGATAGCAACATTTTGGTGTAGTTGTCACGTTCCATTTGGGGTGTCAAAGACATACTTTTTACGATTGTAAAAGAAACTTCAAACACAAATGTCCACACCAGACTGTTCCAAATTCTTGTTGACGGTCGTATGTATAGTAAATTTTCGTCGTCGCTTCGGAACCCATCTGCAGATATCGTACCAATTCCATAGGTGGGGGTAAATCACCGAAACTATCGTAGTATGTTACATCAGAATTGCTTTTTCTATATGCTACCCAATGAGTCCCTACACCTGACATACTATCCAAATTTATAATGGCGGCCTCATAACGTTTGGGACCGCGTACAGGTAATGAATCTCTCATATATACGCCTCGAAAGTGTGGTATTTTCATTTTTAAGGCGTACTTTTCTATATCAATATTGGATAGTGGTCTTTGAGGTAGGGATTCTATTAGTTTTTTGATTTCTTATTTTTGCCGTTGTTTATAAATAATCCCAAACCTGTGCGATATGGTTTCAAGTATAATCCGTTTCCTCTTGAACTTAGATGTAAGCCGGTACCTATTTTTTCTGCAGTCGACTTTTTTACTGCTTTTACGGCACGCACGATGCCTGCTGCACCACCTGCTAATGAACCTAAGGCCGATAGTCCTGCAAATATTGGTATTAACGGTAATATCCCCCCAGTCTTCGGAATTGGAATGATTCTAGGCGTGCGAATTTTTCGTTTGCCACCGGCTATTCTTAGGGATTTACGTGCAGCTACTGCAGCTATTTTCGATGCTTTCATGATATTTTTCTCGATAAGTTTTTTCCCACCAGCTTTTAACAATTCTGATCGAACGGGTCGTCTAATAGATGATCCAAAAGCTACTTTGTGTACTCGCTTATGTTTACCGACGCCATTACCTTTAGTGTGGTGGCGGAAGCGACGTTTACCTCTAGTGGATGCTTTTCTCGATTTTGATGATGATACACCCATACCAAAACGTTGTTTCGCTTTCATAATGTTGGTTACCAACCAAGCTGCAGCTTTTTCACTAGCGCTAGAGTCTTTCGATTTTACTCTTTTCCACGCGCTTTGCTCGAGTTCCTGATCTGCTTGGTGGCGAGCACTTAAATTTTCACTATTACGCAAATAGGCTAAATCGTGTTTTTTGCATGCGACATCCAAAGAATTAATTCCTTGATCTCCTCTTGCCACACGTTTTACTACTTTCGTCCCGGGCCCGCAATACTGATAGCCGGGAATGTGTAACTCGAACGGTAGCCTATTAATTACTGAATTAACAATACCGCTTCCAGTCTTACTTGATAAACGAGACCGTCTACTTCGTCTGACGAGCGACATCTGAATGATAGTTTACGTGAAAGTTCAGTATAAAATATAGATTTTGTTAAGATGCGTATCGTCAATCTTAAACAAAAACTTCCCGTCGATAATCTCGATGTAAAGGTCGGATCTGGACTAGAACAAAAATTATTTAAAAGACATGGTCCTTTGCTACCGTCATCTATTCGTGGATTATTAATAGGACCTTCAAACTGTGGAAAGACAAATGTTATGATTTCGCTGCTGACTCACCCCTCGGGACTGCGTTTCGAAAATGTTTATATCTACTCAAAGTCGCTCTATCAACCGAAATATGAATATTTAAAGAAAATTTTATCACCAATCAAAGGTCTTGGCTACTACGCTTTTAGCGACGCAAATAACATTGTGGAACCGTCAGATGCTAAACCTAATTCAATATTTATTTTTGATGACGTTATGTGTGAGAAACAGGACGTTATAAGATCGTATTTTAGCATGGGACGTCACAAAAATGTGGATGCCTTTTACTTGGCGCAAACGTATTCTCGTGTTCCTAAGCAGCTCGTCCGGGATAATGCCAACTTCATTATTATGTTTAAACAAGATGAGATGAATATGAAACATATATTTTCCGATCACGTTTCACCCGACCTGACGTTTACACAATTTCAAGAGATGTGTGCTAAATGTTGGGATAATAAATATGGTTTTTTAGTTATTGACAAGGATAGTGATGTAAATTCGGGCAGATACCGCAAGGGATTCGATAGTTATATATTCCTATAATAATAACTTGGATAATCATTTCATCGTTGAACGGTGCTTTGAAAGCATCATGAATGAAGAAATCGAATTAAAACGAAAGCTACTGGAAACTACAAATGCGGTTAGAAACAAATTTAAACAAATTAAAGCAGCTAAAGTGCAGAATGAACATGATTTGGAAAAGTTTTATGAACCAGTTTCTAAACCACTAGAATCTATATCTAAAGCCGTAAAGCAGCAGCAGCAACAGTACGCAACTAAAAAATCAAGTACTACGACTAAACCACAAAGTCGGAGTAGCAGCAGCAGCTCGGTGGGAATGGCGAAAATGTTTGAAGAACATCCAACAGAAGCGGATTTTGAAACATCTACACCGATTTCGCAAAAAACACAAATTCCTACACCAAAACGTGGAAATCGTGAGTCACTGTTCGAAACCCCTTCCCCATCAACGATAACATCATCTTACACATCACCACACACATCCAGTGGTAGCAGTTCAGCCGCAAAAACAATTCAAGATTATTTAAATGGATTAAGATTGGAGCCATCTCATTATGATACCGTGTATGGTGTACGCTTTGGTAAAAAAGAAAATAAATCAACAAAATATATTGGCAACTTGGTGGTTCGTTTTCTAACAAACGGAAAGATGGTGTTATACAAGAACAAAACAAACATTGCTGAATTCGATGGAACGGCTGAGCTTTACGATTTGATTTTTCTAAAAAATCCAGCATGCTTAGATAATGAAAACGAAATTAGTCTAGATGTACTTCGAAAGTACCAAACCATTTTGAAATTGACGGATGCGGCCTACGACGGTTATGACAAGAAACGTGGTTTAAGGGAAACCCGATGGAGAAAATATTTACGAATCATAAAACCGCTAATTATGGGAACCAAACTGGGTGGTGGTGGTGTAGGAAGAAAAAAAGGCGACAACAAAATCCAACTACCAGCAAAAAAGCGCCTATCGTCGAAATCATCTCAATATGTTTATTGGAATAAACCTAAGGAGTTAGTGGATAGATTACGATTATTGTGGGGGTCAAAAGTAGCTGGACATACCGGACATGATAATGAGATTATGTCAATTATGGAAGAGCTTCGAGAAGAAGGAATAATATATTAAGTTTTGCACGTAGTTGCCATCCTCAGTGTCTGATAAGACGTGGAACCTTATAACATGGATCCTAGCCGAGAAAAAATTAAAGTCGTAAATGAATTACATAGGACAGCAAGAAAAAATTTTGTTAGAAGACGTACGGTCATAAAAGGATATCGAGATTTGTGGCAAATTGATTTGGCGGAAATGCAGCAATATGCTACTGACAATGATGGATACCGTTACATTGTTGTATGTATAAATTGTTACTCCAAATTCGTGTACACCAAAGCAGTTAAGAATAAGACCGGTGTTGAAGTTACGAATGCCATGAAAAGCATCATTGAAGAAGCATCATATGCACCAAACAATTTACAGAGTGATCAAGGAAAGGAATTTTATAATAGCACCTTTCAAGCACTCATGAAAAAATATAATATAAACCATTATTCCACATATAGCACGAAAAAAGCGGCAATTGTTGAGCGTGTTATAAGAACTTTGAAAAATAAGTTATATAAACAATTCTCGGCTAGAGGTTCTTACAGATGGTTACAAATATTACCAGCTATAACGAAGACCTATAATAACACTAAACACCGCACCATTGGAATGAAGCCTAACAGTGTAAAAGAGGATACCCCTATTAAAGCATATGACTATTTGAAAATTGCTCCGAAGAAAAAAAAATTCATTTGGGTGACGTTGTTCGCATTAGCAAGTACAAGGGTGTATTTGACAAAGGATATACACCTTCCTGGTCCACGGAACTGTTTGAAATAGCAAAAGTTAATATTACAAATCCACCTACCTACTTGCTACAATCATTGGAAGGTCAACCTATTAAAGGATGTTTTTACGAAGCAGAACTGCAAAAGACAGCTAGCCCTGGTGTTTATTTAGTTGAGAAAATTCTTAGAAAACGCAAGAACAATCAAAACGATCAATTGTTTGTAAAATGGTTAGGTTTTCCAAATCAATTTAATTCTTGGATAGACAAATCAGATATTGTATAAATATTATCAAATAGGTTTTACGTTACGTATGTATGCATTATAAATAATAATAATAAATATTGCTTTTCATAATTATTCGTTTTATTTTCAATTTAACAGTATAATTATGTTTTTAAATAGAACTTTATCTAGGTTGGTTTCCATTTTGGTTTTTTTGGATCCTTTATCTTCGCTGTAGTATACCGTGCAGCAAGTGAGTGAATTTGATACATTTTTTCCTTAAGGTACGTAATTTTGGTCTCATCATCTTCAAACATTTTTTGAAAAACCGGTACTAGCACATTACTAAGTATGGTATTTATCTGCGAACCAAGTTGATGAACTTCCGTAAGGACATATTCTTTGGTAGCAGCATCATTATCATTTATCGGTTGGGCAACATTCCTTAATAATTTTCCCTCTATATCAAAATGTCCATCTGAAGTAAGTTTAAATCCGATTCCGGGCAACCCTCGCGATAAGTTGTTACAAACAGGAGTTTTCTGTCGACCAAATTTATCAATTGTGTTGTTAACACGACCCATTTTAAAGTAAAACTAATTCACTCTCTTTATGTTCAATATATAAATGACATAACTAATAAAAATTGACATAACTAATAAAAATTCATTTTACAATACACCATGAAGCAAGTAAGATTTGACGAAGAAAGAAATATTATCCACCGTATGTCTGTTTGGTGTTTTGCATATAGACAAGCCAGACAAAGTAATTTTCAGCAACTAATACTTGATAGATATCGTTTTCAAAGGAGAATTGGAAAAATGGATGTAATGCTAGCGAGGATTTTAGAACGGAACCACAGAAATAATATATATCAAGAGCGATTTGTTAATTCAAATGTATGGTGAATAATAAACATATTTAGTACAAAAAGATTTTTATTAAGATTTAAATAATACATCCACACTATCATTAGAAAAACGCACTTATTCACATAAATTTAAAATTACATGACTATCATAAGAAACTTTTACACTATATCTAAATTGTCTCTATTTTTCGGAATTACCAGCGCTGCCCTTCTTGGTCGAATTCCATGGTCTCACTATTATTACGTTCTGATGAACCTCCTCCCCCTACTCCTCCTCCTCCTCCTTCTAAGAAAATAGGACTTTGAGGTGATTCGTTAATTATTTCGAGATCTTCAAAATTGCTTGAAGAAGTCCAGCGCTGCCCTTCTTGACTGAATTCCGGCGTATCGTGATTATTATGTTCTGATGAACCTCCCACTGAGACAGCGAGACTTTGCAGAGATTCACTAGAATTTTCACGAGATATTTGTTGCGGTGATTTCATCCCATGTTTCTTATGGTACTCATTTTGACACCATTCGCAGAAACCCATTATTCCACTAATAAATTCCCAATTTTCGCAATTGGCACACATCTGACGACCGTTTACAGAGAATGGGCGAACAACTGCAATTTGACGTTCACTTTTTGGTGACTGCATTTTGAGGAAATAAATTACTATGCAGTATTCTGGAAGTACTGAAATGCAGACTGAAACAAGAAAGTTTTGTGCCTCTATTTGTATCTGTTAGGTGACCTTCAAACCCCTCCACTCTCATATCCCATGTAAAATCGAGGTCACCATACACAGAATAGACTTGTTTCTTTATCTACATGCGCGTAATACGTATACGCTGAATAGCTTTTTCTTGATTCAACAATTTTGAATCGATTTCCTTAAGTCTTTTTGTAACAGATTGCAAAAAATCTTCATTCGCCTCTTGAGCAAGCTTTTTATTCATTTCATTAAGTTCTTTTCTAACATATTCCAAAACATCATTATTCACTAATTCACTAAGTCGTTTAATAATTTCACGCCTTTGTTCAAGAACATATTCCTGATTAGCGGCATCCCCAGGATTCTTTGGTGGTGCTACATTAGTTAGAGATTTCCCTTGTATATCATATTGACCATCATCGGTCAATCTAAATCCAACTCCTGGTTGTCCAACAAGAACAATGTGATTTTGGTCATTAAATTTTTGGCGCCCAAATTTATCAATTGTGTTGTTAACACGACCCATTTTTAGCTTAAACTGATGTGATTTTTGTGAAGGTTGCCTATTTATAAAAAAATTAAACAATAATTTAGGTACTTAATCATTTATTTAACATCTCATGTTATTATATTATACAATGAATTAAAGATTTTCTTCATCTTCTTGAACACACTCCATTTCGTCATCGCTAACAGTACCCAATGCTTTACTATCAACTTCATTGGTGACTGCTTTATTTCCAAGGTCATCAAGAATAGTGGTATCATCTGCGGGAGCCAAACCATATTTTGTAGCTAATTCATCGGGTAAATGAGGCACTTCGAATAGGTAGCTTCCCAATTCTTCATTTATCATTCCAGCGCAAAATTCGTCCAGATCAATGGTTCCATATAGGTATTTCTCGCACGTGTGTGCTCCAGCCGTGAAATTTACGGCGTCTTTCATATACTTCCTATACTGACTTTCACTAAAACCCATATCGGATTTACCATAATTTGCAAAGTGTAGTATTTCTTCAGCCAGCTCTCTTAATTTACATGATAACCAATTAATGTACATATCTCGATTTTCAATGACAGTAGGGCAGTCACACATCTTAAATAGAAAATAATGGACATGTGATTGTGTGTGAGTGTGTGTTTTTCGATATTTACTTAACAAGAACTATTTTATTACATTTTAAATCAACATTAAAATAGCCTAATCAACAATATATTACAAACAACCAAAATTGAACAACGCTCTAGTATTACCTCCAGAGAATACATGTGAGCTTTGCCCCAAATAAGTTAAGGTGTACTGATCACCGGAGTTATTCATCATTTCAATAGCATCCTCTGTCAGAATTTCAGCTACGCGTGATGGTAAAAATGTTTCAAATGTTGCTTGATGTGTTGGATCAAACAATGTGACGATAATGGCTTTTCCAAAACGTGAAGTCAAAGAATTAATTTTTTTTATCATATAAATTTTGCCCACCGTTAATGTAGAGAATTTTCTACGTTCCAGAAATTTAATATCTTGGTTTATCATCTTGTTAATTTCGGCTATGGTCTGCTTTGAAATGCTCATGATTTAAAATACAATAAAAACAATTACTGTCAAGTACCTTGAATAAACACTTGTAGAACACACCACAAACACAATACTTTATATGCCAAAGCAACAGTTAACGCATACGATGTATGAGTGACAATGAAAGCTATTTTCGAAATGAGCCATATTTATTAGGAAGTAATCCAAGGTCAAGTATTTATTTATGGTGGGAGGAATACATCCGACGACCTCGAAAAATACAAAACAAATGTAACCTTGAAATAAGCGTCGTCCACCTGGTCATCACCAAACAAAGAAACATCTGCTCGCGTTCAAGACCAAGCAAATGTAACCTTGAAATAAGCGTCGTCCACCTGGTCATCACCAAACAAAGAAAC
Source organism: Philopedon plagiatum (assembly GCA_963971165.1). Taxonomy (NCBI): domain Eukaryota; kingdom Metazoa; phylum Arthropoda; class Insecta; order Coleoptera; family Curculionidae; genus Philopedon; species Philopedon plagiatum. Next base: position 1,189,350 of record OZ020196.1, on the reverse strand, counting down.
ATCTGTTCGCGTTCAAGACCAAGCAAATGTAACCTTGAAATAAGCGTCGTCCACCTGGTCATCACCAAACAAAGAAACATCTGCTCGCATTCAAGGCCAAGTTCTTGACCTTGACCTTGGAATAACACCTGCGCATATCAAAGCCAAATAACAATAGCACACCTGGGCGTTCAAGGTCGACCCTACTGCGCATGCGGAGACTCGGGGAGCATCTACTTCTACTACTCGCCACCATAGTTTTACTTTCTAAAGTCAGGCTCTAAATGGGTGGTCCGTTTAGCCTATAGCGTTGAAAAAAAACCAGGAAAAGAAAACAAATATGTCAAGTCCGGTATTAAAATTACTGGGTAAGCAAAACAAATTATTGTTTAAGGCCAATACATTTAATCTTGGAAAAATATTTAGGATAAAATAACAAGTCCTTTTTTTTATTTAAGTTAAATTCAAGCTCCTCTGGGACAAAACAATAAGTATAAGAGTTACTTACGTAATTTACAATAATTGCTGAGTGATAACTCACCCAGACGATGTCTACACCCCCCTGCACCAAGAAAGCCAACTGTGCTCATAGGTACAGCCACTTATACCAGCCCTGGGTCAATAGCCCCAGCCCTGATATGTCCACTAGGCCAAACGGTACTAGGATCCACCTCCCCCTAATAATACCCAATGAAAATAAATGCTTCGCCCAAATTTGTACACTTATAATTTATGCCCAAGTAAAAATGTAGTTACATGACTACACATATCGATTCTACTATTAAGTTTGTTACATGAAAATTTACAATATACCAAAAATTATATGTCCAGTTTGGACTTACGAGGCCTGGTATTACGCTTGCGTGTTGTCGACAATCCGCCCACGTTTACACGTCACCTGGCACATTACATTCGTTCGAACGCACAAAAGAAAAAGGTTGTTAAAAGAGAGTAAAACAAAGTGATCATATTTTTATAGAAAATTAATAGGACTCTACCAGTAAGGTTCAAAACATTGATTCCCCGGTAAGGCATTCCAAAATAAAAGAACCTCGATGAGGTACAAACAGTATTGCACCAGGTAAATAAAAATACTGAAAATTGCCCCTCGGCAAAAATCAATGTCGTTAACCCCACGGGTAGGTAAAACTTTAAAAGCTACACTTAGCTGTCTGCAACGATCGAAGTCGCCTCTCAGTGCGTTGAAACCATGGAGAAGGGTTCTCAAGTTCCCTGCAGAGCCTTGTTGTCCTGACGTGGACAGGATTTAGAAGTTTGCTCCAAAACTGCCACCTAACCAGTCTCAAGGTCATTCAAGGTCGTATCAAAACATCCTAATGAAATTTTGGGCTCTATAATACCAACCCCGATATGTCCAATTCATAAATTCAGGTACTTTAACCCAAACTTAAAACGTTTATTCCAAAAATTACGTAGTTTAAACCCAATCGTAAAAATTTGGTCCAATACTAAAAAGTTTAGTCCAACCCAAAAACCCTAAAAGAAAATACCCTATATAAGATATAGGCTCAAACAGCCCTATATAAGTAAAATTATTTCATAATAGAACTAACTAAATCAATTTTCAATTTACATATATTTACAACCCTAAATCTTATCTACACAATTTCGCCTACCTTAACTTAATAAGGGTTTTTCCGCACCGGAGAGAAAACACATATTTATCGGCATCCTGGCCTGGGAATGTATACTATCCAAAGATATATTTGCCCACGTGGCATTTTCCAAAAATAAGAATTTATCTGGGTTTTATCACATGTGCTCTTCTCCCGTCGAGGGCTGCCAACGGAAAGGGACGAAGACACGTCATCTCCCCCTAATCTCAAATATATACAAAAAACTATGGTTCCTTTAACAGCAGGACCAACCGGAAACTTCAAAAGACCAAAATTCCCCCATAATCGTCTCCAATTCGAAAAATGTCAATAAAAGGTTAACCCTTTTTATTATCAAAACCCCGGTCACCGGAATACGGCTTCACAGGTCCTCACGCCTAAAAATCCAAAAAGAAAATCGTCCATGTCACTGTCAACGTCCTGATATTGACCTATATGTCAAACAGCTGACTGTCACTACAGTCAAAATAAAATACTTTTGAAAATGAAAGGCCTAATAACTGTTCAAAACAAATGTATCTCAAAACTCAAGCCTAGACGATTAGCATTATATGCCAAGAAAATCCATTATAAAATTCACTATCCAAAACATGGTAAATAATCCAGAAAAAAACACTCGTACAAGCATCGAGGCATATATCAGACTTTCTCTCTTAGCAAGGATATACAGAAAGTATAAGGTATTGTTTATTAAATTATTATTTAATTGCTAATTAAAGTTTCTAAAATCCCACATAAAAATCTTTACATACAAAAATGAAATCTAAAACTGGTACTTTATTACATGCTAATTCCTCACTGTAACACGTTGAACTACAACAGGGTATATTGTCAAACTGTTTGAAAACTGTACCATATGTTGGAACACTGGAATGCAAAATTCCGTAGCAGCTTCATGAACTGAAGCCATATACGGCACTTTTTGAGGGTGTTCGTGAAGCTTTGTGGCTTAAATCTCTTTAAGAAAATATTAATATTATAATTATTACAAAACCTATAGTTATATGCGAAAATAATAACGGTTGTATACTATTGTATAGCCATAGCCAATAATCCTGTTTTTCATAAACGATCAAAACATATTGATATTAAATATCATTTCACAAGAGAGCAAATTGAACAAAATGTAGCAATTTTACAATATGTTTCAACAGGTAAGCAGTTGGCAGATGGATTTACGAAACCTTTACCCTTTCCAAAATTCAGCGAGTAGCGCTTCAAAATGGGCTTGCAGGAAGTCCATAAAAAAATCGAACTTGGACAATGAGTAATTTATAATCTGATTGGGTTTTATAGGCTTGTCCCAATCCTTGCAACGAATGTTGGATTATTTTTCTTTCTCTTCCCCAGAGTAATAAAATGATCACTTTCTTATTTGTTTTGTTTTGAATTTGTTTAATTAAATACAAGCAACTTTTTTTAATTTTTCTTATTTTTGAGTGGGAGTATTGGGTACACCCTGTATTTACAAAAAGAATAAAAACAAAAGTATAAAATTACATTCCCACTCTCGGAGTAAATGTTAAGGAAGTTTGCTGATTAAGCATGAATACCAAAACCTAGACCTAAATATAATATTTTAGTTAGTCCACGATACACTTAAGGTTACTATGTGTATCGTGAGTTAGTCATACGAAATACGCTGTAAGAAAAAGGAATACAAGCAGCTCGGGTTGTATTAAAATTTATTTTGTTGTTTTTCTGGTCTGTCCTTTCCTGAATAAATCTAACACTCCCCAGTTGGTAGGAAACAAAAAAGGCAGCATATGATAGCGCTCTGGTTAGAATAAAAGTTTTCATTCAAACCAAACAAATAGTCATTAACAGCACTTATTACTTCAACATTCCATAAAAAATTCTTCTCCGATAGCAATTATTTCAAATTTCGGAAGAGAAAAAGTCAGAAGGGGCCAAATCTGGAGAGTACAGAAGAGGAGGGATCAACTCGTTCTTAAGTTCGTGTATATTCACCATCAAAACAGCGATCAACAGTGAACAAACGCGACACCCAACGCGCGCTCAACTCTCTCATACCCAGTTCCTCATGTAAAATGTTGTGAGCCCGTTCTTCATATGAGATGTCAACAGTCTCCGCTATCTCTCTTAAAGTTAATCGACGATCCTTCATCACGATTTGGTGAACGTAATGGACCACTTTCTCTGAATGCCGCTTCATTTGTCATTGGAAAAAGAACTTTTCATGCGAGTGTCCATCATGTAAAAATGCATATGTTTCAAATGCTAAAAGTTTAAATTGCAATAACAGAAAATTTTATGTTTTTCCTAAAGATCCATCCATATTATCTGTTTTATCATTATGATTTTAATAATCCTGATCTTCTTCTACATTAAAGTTGGGTTGTTCTCCAAGGTCACCTTTAAAACTCCAACTTGAAATGGAATATCATGCATGTCTCTCACACCTCGCATGGTATTTTCTGAAACCGTTTTTCTATTCATAACAGTGACTTAGATTGAAGCAAGGTTAATGTTCCGTTAACTTAATTTCCAGTGAAGCTCAACATAACCCAGAAAACACTCCAACGCAGTCATATTTACCTAGATTTGCATAAAAACTCTACAAATGCTAAAATAGTTAGAACGAAAATAAAATGTATATTTTCTATTCATGTCATTCCAGTGACCATTGTTAGTGATAAACCTTTTAATTCACAAGAATTAAAAAATTTGTGTGTAGATTAGCAAATGTCCCATAAACCAAATTTTCCACAAAGTAATAGTTTTGTAGAGAGGGCTATTATTATTAAAAGTATTTTCAATAAATGCCGTGAATCCAATGCAGATCCTTATATTGCTTTACTTCATCATAGAAATACACCTCAAGAAATTGGGTATTATTCGACTGAACAATTACTAATGTCTCGATATTTAAGACCAAAGTTGCCTGTTTCTGAAAATGTTTTAAAGCCTGTTGGTATTGATTACAAAAAATATAGTAGTTTTAGAAAGGAAAAGTAAATAAAATGAAAAAATATTATATTAGAAATACTAAGGAACTTCCACCCCATCAAACAGAAGATCAGGTATAGTATAAAATGACTCCTAGTTCTACATGGAAGCCAGCTTCAGTCAGTTATAAAAATTTCTCCATTTCCCAGATTCTTTCAATTCAAACTTCTGATGGTTTTGTCTAAATAGGCGACATATAAGAAAATCAAGTACTCCATCTTCACCTTTAAAACTGCCAATTCAATTAAATACTTCCTCAACTCAAAAACAAAAGGCGCTTATCCCAGTTTTGGTTAATAGTCCAATGTCTGCTAATAATCACCAAGTTGGCACAGTAACTCGCAGTGGTAGACTTTTAAGAATGAATGAAACAAAATTTTTTGTATTAAGTGCAAATTTAATAAAATAGCATTTTTGCTAAAATTGCTATTTTATTAAATTTGCACTTAAGACAAAAAATTTTGTTTCATTCATACTTAAAATGTGCACATAGCCTTCATACTTTCCGTAGACTTTTAAGACCTCGTAAATTTACATTTACTGAAGATGACTAAAGGTATTAACTAGAGTTTTTCCGTTATAAATATTTTATTTAAACTTTACCAAGAAATGGATATTGATATGTAAAACTAGACTTTAGATTTAAAAATGAATGATCATAATCATGGTAACAGGTTGAAAATGAATGATAGTCGATTATCATTAAAAATATATTATTTTGTAATGGAAATTAGTTCTTATCAATAAAAATAAAGTTAGTAGAAACATAACAAACAATATATGAAGTACCTGTAGAAAAGGTAAATTAGCAAGGTTTCTAAGAAAAACATGAATCATTTTTTTCCACAAAAATTTTTGACTAATATTTTGTTAAAAAATTATCTATACGTGCTGAAAACTTTATCGGTGATAATGTAAATATACATCTATAGGTACTTAAATATGAATGTAAGGCCAGCGCAAAATTTATATACATTGAGCATGTCCAGAATCCATCTTAACGGGAAATTTTTTTATTTTTGACTTTGCGGAAAAAAGTTATTGGGGATAATACCACGAGAGCTTAAAAATTACCGATAATTTTTCACGATTGCGTGTTTTCTATAATTTCACGAGTCCGCAGGACGAGTGAAATTTGCAAAGAAAACACGTAAGAGTGAAAAATTATCAGTAATTTTAAAGCTCGAGTGGTATTTAGGGGATTATTTCACGAATGAAAACACAAATTAATATGACAACCAAGAAAATGACAGGAAAAAATTATAGGTGTAATTTTTTTTAATTGACGTAAAAAAATTATCGCTGTAATTTTAAAAAACGTTACTCACCTTACGGGACTTTTAACACATGAGTGAAATAATCTTCATACAAAGTCCTGCTCATTGAGAAAATAACACTTAAATCAAAAATTTTGACCCAGCATATACGGGGTGTCAAAAAAAGTAAAAACGATAAATGCCGCAGAAGAAAAAGTATCTTTAGTTTTAATTGCAAAGTACAATAACGTAAGAAAGTGTCGTCCAGAACTTAAAAGTGATCGAATATGAAATTTAACAAAATCTTTATGGTCATCCATATGCAAGAAAAATATTTTTTTCACATAACGCCACGTTCATCTCAATTGAAGTGATGTTTTCCAAAAACTGTAGGTGGTGGAGTTACGAGAATCCTCAATTTGTAGTTGAGAATCGTGTTTTTAAGAGAAATAATTGGGCCGTACTTTTTTCAAGAAAATGTTACCGGTGAAATTTACTTCAGCTTTTTCAACACGGAATTATTTGAATTTTTCATCGACTACCGCTTCATATAGGAAACACAGTTTGGTTCCAACATGACTGTGCTCCATGTCACAGCTCGACAAGAGTAACAGAATTTTTAAACCGGACATTTTCACCGAGGTGGATTGGACGACGCGACGCTTCAGAATTTGCTTATCCTTATTGTATTTCTCAATTAAAATTAAAGATGGTTTTCCTTCTACGGCATATTTTATAGTTTTTACTTTTTTTGACACCCCGTATATGCTGGGTCAAAATTTTGGATTTGAGTGTTATTTTCTGAACAAGCAGAATTTTTTATGAAGAATAATTTTTTTCCTTAAAGTCGAAAATAAAAAGTTTCCCATTTGTCAAGACGGTTTTTGGACACGCAATGTAGCTATATACTGGATGGTCCAAAAGTAGTGTTACACAGAGCAACAGCAATTTCCTTATGTCGAAATAATGCGAAGTAGTCAAACTTGCCTTATTCCGAAGTTGATAATAACCAAGATAGAGGGTATCAATATTCTAATTTTGTTTTCAATTTTTTCCAATAATTTCTCAACAAAACAACATAGCGGCACGAAATTAGGGATTTGGGGATTATTTTAGGCGATGAATTAAAATTCGTCCATACTTTTGATGTCAATAATAGAGGGCGCCACCTACGGCATACCGCACTTCTTTTAAATGGCATACCTTTTTTTAAGTTAAGTATTTCGATCTAGCTATTGAAGAAAATCGATTATCTTTTACTTCAAAAAGGTATACTTTATTGAAGTCGCTAGGAGTAACCATTTTCGAGATAATAACATTTAAAATTTCCTGTGCAATGTATGTAATGGTACAATACAGAGTGCAACAGCAGACTCCCCGGTTCAGTACAATGCGACTTTGTTAAACTTACCGAATCCAAGGGTTGATAATAACCAAAAAAACCCAAAAAAGGTGTACTTTGTTGGGGTCGCTGGGATTAACCGTTTTCGAGGTAATCGCATTTGAAATTTCCAATGCAACAAATAAGTAGTCGTATTTAAGTTGAATGACGCTTTCAAATTTGGATGAATTTGCATTTCTCGTCCCAGGAAGCTCCCGAATCCCTAATTTCGCGCCGTTATCTAGATTTATTCAGAAATTATTCGAAAAAATCGAAAACTAAATCACAATTCTGACACCGTGTATCTTGGTTATTATCAACCCTTGGATTGGGTAAGTTTAACAAAAACGCATTGTTTTGACCTGGGGGGTCGGCTGTTGCCCATGCTATGTACATACATTGCATGGGTAATTTCAAATGCGACTATCTCGAAAACAGTGAACAAACGCGACACCCAACGCGCGCTCAACTCTCTCATACCCAGTTCCTCATGTAAAATGTCGAGAGCCCGTTCTTCATATGAGATGTCAACAGTCTCCACTATCTCTCTTAAAGTTAATCGACGATCCTTCATCACGATTTGGTGAACGTAATCGACCACTTTCTCTGCCTGCCTCTTCATTTGTCCTTGGAAAAAGAACTTTTCATGCGAGTATCCATCATGTAAAAATGCATATTTTTTAAATGCTAAAAGTTTAAATTACAATAACAAAGAATTTCATGTTTTTCCTGAAGATCCATCCATATTATCTGCTTGGGAAATTGCCTGTACAGTAAGCGCAAGCGAAAATTGTTACAACTTTTACGAGGATCATTTTTGCATTTATGATTTTAACAATCCTGATCGTCTTCTACGTTAAAGTTGGGTTGTTCTCCAAGGTCACCTTTAAATCTCCAACTTGAGATGGACATAACTATGCATGCATGTCCCTCACACCTCGCATGGTATTTTCTGAAACTGTGTTTCTATTCATAACAGTGACTTAGATTGAAGTAAGGTTGAATGTTCCGTTAACTTAATTTACAGTGAAGCTCAACATAACCCAGAAAACACTCTCACGCAGTCATATTTACCTAGATTTGCATAAAAACTCTACAAATGCTAAAATAGTTATAACGAAAATAAAATCTATAATTTCTATTCATGTCATTCCAGTGACCATTTTTAGTTATAAACCTTTTAATTCACAATAATTCAAAAATTTGTGTGTAGATCAAATGTCCCATAAACCAAATTTTCCACAAAGTAATGGTTTTGTAGAGAGGGCTATTATTATTAAAAGTATTTTTAATAAATGCCGTGAATCCAATGCACATCCTTATATTGCTTTACTTCATCCTAGAAATATACCTCAAGAAAGTGGGTATAATTCACATGAACAATTACTAATGTCTCGATATTTAAGACTAAAGTTGCTACTATCTCGAGAACTGTTACTCCTAGCGACTTCAATAAAGTAAAAAAAGTAGGATAATCGATTTTTTTTCAATAGTCAGATCAATACACTAAGCCTAAAAAAAGTTACGTCATGTAAAAGAAGTGCTGTATGCGGTAGGAGGCGCCCTCTACTAGTGACATCACAAGTATGGACAAATATGAATTTCTCGCCTCAAAAAAACCCCAAATCCCTTATTTGGTGCCGCTATGTCGTTTTCTTGGAAAATTATTGGAAAAAATCGAAAACAAAATTAAAATTTTTACCATGTATCTTGGTTATTATCAACTTTGGAATTAGGCAAATTTGAATAAATCGCATTATTTTGACATCGGGAATCTGCTGTTGCTCTGTGTACCATTACTTATGGACCACCCTGTACACGTCATGTAACATGAGCGCGGCGTAGGTTCCAGCTGGATGAACAGGATCTGATTTTTTTAAACTTTGTGCTCTAAAGCAGGAGAGAGCATGTACTACATGGTAAACAATTATGTAATACTGAGGACTGGACCTAAAACATAATATAACTGAAGCATACATACCAATAAAAACACTTTTAAAACCTGTTTAATGCTCTTTGCGTGATGCGGTAATAGATAGAGAGAAACTCCAACAGATGTTTATTTTGTTTCTATACCCATCGAATAATTCCGAGAATAACCACCTACCAGCTATTATTGTTGTACAGACCCAGATAAAACCAGACCAGATGCGTAAGACTGTCAAATATCGTGTTCAATCTCAATGACCTTGAGGCGCGGCACTTAGGCTGCCTGCACCATCGCTTTGCGATAGAACTTAGGTAGAACTTTTTATGAAGATATACGTTTTTTGTAAAGTTGATAATAATTTTATTTTTGGGACTCCTGTTGTTCCAAACCTAATTCACTAACATACAAAAAGTTAACTCTAGTACATTTACAGTGGCAGTTTACCTTTAAATAACGATTTTGTGTCTTTTTAGCTTCACGTGGATTGGGACTTTTACGTTTTTGAGCCACCCTGTATGTCCAAGATCAAATTTTGGAATGACGATGCTATTTTCTCATGATGCAGAACTTTTTGTAAAGAGGCACTTTTTTTCATAAAATCAATAATAAAAATTTTTACCATATGGTAAGAACTTCCGAAGACACGCTGTATATATATATATATATATATATATATATATATATATATATATATATATATATATATATATATATATATGTGTATATATATATATATATATATATATATATATATATATATATATATATATATATATATATATATACAGAGAGGCAAAATGTCGCGCATAATGCCTGTACCTTTTTAATTACCTCGTATACGAAAAAATAATCTTAATCAAAGTTGTTCAGTAAGTTAGTCCTCACATTTCTACTTGCATGATTTTTTCTGTCATTTCCGGTTTGGTTGCCTTGGATACCAACTTTGTTTTTTTTAAATGGAACACCCTACATATTATAGCATATTTGGATTTTACTGGGAAAACTATGAATTTCCCGTCTTTAAAATTTTCACCTATCTCCAATAGTGTCCGAGATAATAAGAGCTGAAAATCTAAAACAAAAACTCACATTTTTGAAATCATGCATTTTTCTCTTTATGATATTATGAATTATTATGGTTTCGGAGAGACATTTTTGAGTATTAAGTCAATTTTTGTAACAAACTTTATTAATAACAAAATAAATAACCTATAAAATTAAACAACTTAAAACCGAAATAATGAGTGAAACAATAAATAGCCTAGAAAATCAAACAACTTAACATCGGAATAATAAACAACTGAAACATTTTCAGTGGATGAGGTGTTCAAAATGGCCACCATTTTCTGCTAAGCAGAGCGCCAGTCGATCCCTGGACCCGTCTACAACGTTTAAAAGGAAGTCCTCTGGTATGGCCCGAATTTTAGCACTAATTCTGACTTTTAAAGATTCTCATTCGGACGGTTAACGTAGACTTTCTTCTTTAAGTGTCCCCACAAAAAAAAGTCGAGCGGGGTTAAGTCCGGGGATCGCGCCGGCCACTCAATAGGACCCCCTCTACCTATCCAACGTCCTGGAAATTGTTCGTTTATATATTGCCTAACATTTGCCGCATAATGCGCAGGTGCTCCATCTTGCTGGAACCACACCTGTTCGTCAATGCCATTATTTACACCCTGTAAAATTATTCTGCAAGAAGGAATTATTTGATTCCTGAAGAGGTCCAGATATTTTTCGCCATTTAAATTACCATCTATGAAAAAAGGTCCCACAATATGTCTTCCAACTATGCCCGCCCAGACATTAACTTTTTGGGGCCTCTGAGTATGATCTTCCTGGAAGCAGTGGCGATTCTCAGCTGACCAATAACGATAATTGTGTCTATTAACAATGCAATTTAAATGAAAAGTAGCTTCAGCCGAGAAAATGATATTTCTTGCAAAGTTATTATCGTTATTGCATCTTTCCATCATCAGCTCACAAAATTCAGCTCTTCTGTCAAAATCGTCCTCGTTTAACTCGTGCACCAACTTTATCTTGTAGGGATGCAACTTCTCCTTCTCAAACAAATTGAAACGGTCCGTACCCGGGTCGTTATTTCTGGGAAATTTTGCTTAATTTCTAAAAGCAAAATGAATATTCTAAACTAAAAAATTCTAATAATATGCATACATAAAAACCTCTGTTTATAAAATAGTCTAATAACATCGAAAACGGCAAAAGTGTGCATATTAAAAGGTCTCCAGGTCAAATTCTTGAGATTATGGGAATCCAGATGGCCCAGCCAAGCCTGGGAACCAACAAGCCACGATACATCCCCCGCAGAGGGAGGAAGCGCGACTACTTAAGCGCTCGACGCGTCCGCAAAAAGGCATTCAGATTCAGATTGACATTCGACTCGCATTCCGATATCAGATAGACATTCAAATTTTCCTCTTTTTAAAAAGCTAAGTCGTGACGATGTCAGTGGGTTCTCTGTTAGTAAATTGTCTGTGTTGAAAAACTGCCAGTAAGTCCTTTGCTCTTTGCCCAAAGTACAATTACGTTAATTTGTGTTGTAATAATAAGCAAGTAGTAAAATTGGATTTCTTTTTACTTAGTGGGATACCTTGTACGCCGATTTCAGCTGCCGGTGGATTACGCCGAGGCTGATCTAACTGGTGGATATAGGTGTCTTCGGTAACGAAATTAAATCCATGAAACTGCTTTAAAATATAATTTTATCTCATTAATAATTCTATATATAATTGGATTTCTTTTTACTTAGTGAGGTACCTTGTACGCCGATTTCAGCTGGCGGTGGATTACGCCGAGGCTGATCTAACAGGTGGATATAGGTATCTTTGGTAACGAAATTAAATCCTTTACTGTAATTTAATTTAACATATTATTTAAATCAAATACTGGCAGTCGTACATCACAGTTTAATCTTATAAACAATATAAAGTAATCTCTTTAATAATATAAAACTAAATCTTAAAAGTGGGACAACATTTGGGGGAGAATTTAAAATGAAAGAATAAAAAAATAAGATTATCAAATATTATTTTACATAAATTATGACTGAAAGAGAGACCTAATTTCTAAGGGTACCAGATGGTGTCAAATAACTTTTGCTTTCGAGATTTGGGTCAGTATTGTTAGGGCTAGTGCAAAAGCACCTTTCTTATAAATACAGATGGCCAGTTTGTCTTCCGGGGTTTAATTGGCGTAACAAAGAAAAAACGAAGGTCAGTAAACCGACAGGGTAGATAAAAATAAAAAGGGTGTTTTGATTAAATTAAAGGTAATCTGCATTATTAAAGAATAATAATAAAAAGGGCCGAGTATGTGTAAATATGAATTATCGCGGTTGACCAATGTAGTATCAAGATTGGCAAGGATAAAATAGAGTATGGGTGTAGATAGTGACATGATGCTACCTGTAGAACGTTAACAGATAATAGGTATATATAAAACGGTGTGATGAGTTTTCTTGGGAAAAGGTTAACCGACGATGGTGCCGCTGTCGTAGTTTTCGGTATCTAAGTAACAAGAAAACAACATCCGCTCGAGAATAAAAGTGACACATGCGTACGGGCGGATGGACTCCTAACTTTTATTGCACCTTTATATGTTATACGTTGAGGTGTCCGAACCTGAAATAACCACAACGTAGGAAAATAAGGTAATACGTCCAGACGATTACAGCCAACGTGATTGACTTTGTCACGTGATGAATAGACTGGGGATAGAGCACTTTCAAAATTTTTTACTGACTGATGAGAGACATTACAATCGATTCCCAATGCCCTGAATGATTGTGTTGGAGTTTCTTGTATTGAGAGCATGATATCCAAAGCTTTGTCTCCTCCGGTAGCTGTTTTAGGTCGACCTGATCTAGCGGCTTCCTTAACACTGCCTGTTTCCAGTGTTGCCAGAGTAACAAAGCAAAAAGTCGACATCGATCAGTATGAAAAGTCGCCACTTTGTCGCAACAGCTTTTTTGAGATATTGGGGTTAGAAAACTGTCAATACTAAATAAAAAAACAATGTTTTTGTGGAACAAGCTAAATAAACTTTATTATAGGTACACAAAGAATAAAAATAAAACAAAAAAAAACTTAAAAATGAAAAAAAAATATTCTGATTCACTGTCTGAATCTGAATACAAGTAGGCTTTCGGGGAATCCCCAAAATTTGACGTACAATTCGTGACGCGTTCAGATATTCTGTTTGAGATATCCCTCGGTGCAATAATGATTATTATTGTGACGTTGTTTCTTCCTACGTATTGTATTCAATTTTTTCACCTGTAAAAAGTCGCCAAAAATAAGCTTTTTATTGAAAATCGCCGCCACACTCTCATAGAGACAAAAAGTCGTCATTTTGGCGACTTGTCGCCCCAAATGGCAACACTGCCTGTTTCTCGAAATTTCTATACAACTCGACACACCGTTGACTGATTTATCTATAGGAGGCCTATTGGGATATAATTCATTAAAAAGTTGACAAACCTGATCTTGCGATCTCTTCGTATTTCCATAGTGTAAGAAAATTAGATATGTTCAACAGAAAATTAATCAAGGACTCAAAATTGACACCACTTAAGTCGCTGTCAAGGAAATACCTTGACTCAACTGGTAGATATTAGGTAGTAATAATACTTAAAATTAGGAAGTTTTTCAATTTTCAACTCTTATTATCTCGGACACGATTGGAAATAGGTGAAAATTTTAAACACAAGAAATTCATAGTTTTCCCAGTAGAATCCAAATATGCAATAATATGCATGGTGTTCTATTTAAAAAAAGAAAGTTGGTATCCCTGGCAACCAAACCGGAAATGACAGAAAAAATCATCATCAAAGTAGAAATATGACTACTAATTTACTGAATAACTTTGATTAAAATTATTTTTTCGTATACGAGGTAATTAAAAAGTTACAGGCATTATGCGCGACTTTTTTGCCCCTATCAATTTGAAGTTAATAACTACAATTACTAACTAAATTATTTTAATTATTTATTATATAAAAGTGCAGTTGTTATAAACATTTATTGTGACATTTGTGACTGTACTTTAACCATCGGGCATAGTTTGAGTATTTAAAACGTTTTGCTGGTGATAGATATTTATTTGAGGATCCAATAAGTCACTCTTATTAGGAACTGGTTGGAAAGCAGTTTTTATGCCTGGTTGTTGATGTTAATGCTCCAGCTGATAATGTAACACTTTGAATATTGTGCATTGTAGATGTAGAGCGGCTTTACACTACAATGCAATGCTCTACTAGAGCCAGAAGATAGTATTTGTGCTACGTCTATTTTCGTTTTAAGGGAACTTTCAATGTAGCCCTCTGCCACAGCTGGGGACTTCCATATATATATATATATATATATATATATATATATATATATATATATATATATATATATATATATATATATTAGATGGGAAACTTGGAAGTTGAAAAAACACAAAGAGTTCACAGACCAGGGACCTGCTAGCACATTTGCGGTTGTTTTTTGTCAGGAGACCCAGGGATTTCCGGGCAACACCCAACATCACCACGGAGGCTGCAATAGCACCTGCGTGAAACCTCTACCCCAAGGGATATAACAATATAAAGAAATAAAGAAATATCGACAGGACTATTTATAAAAAAAGGTGAAGAAAATATTGGGGAAACTGTCTGTATGGTAGTGCTCGACACGTGTTTCGTGCTTATTAGCACTCATCAGTCGCACATAACCAAGTTATTAGATGGGAAACTTGGAAGTTGAAAAAACACAAAGAGTTCACAGACCAGGGACCTGCTAGCACATTTGCGGTTGTTTTTTGTCAGGAGACCCAGGGATTTCCGGGCAACACCCAACATCACCACGGAGGCTGCAATAGCACCTGCGTGAAACCTCTACCCCAAGGGATATAACAATATAAAGAAATAAAGAAATATCGACAGGACTATTTATAAAAAAAGGTGAAGAAAATATTGGGGAAACTGTCTGTATGGTAGTGCTCGACACGTGTTTCGTGCTTATTAGCACTCATCAGTCGCACATAACCAAGTTATTAGATGGGAAACTTGGAAGTTGAAAAAACACAAAGAGTTCACAGACCAGGGACCTGCTAGCACATTTGCGGTTGTTTTTTGTCAGGAGACCCAGGGATTTCCGGGCAACACCCAACATCACCACGGAGGCTGCAATAGCACCTGCGTGAAACCTCTACCCCAAGGGATATAACAATATAAAGAAATAAAGAAATATCGACAGGACTATTTATAAAAAAAGGTGAAGAAAATATTGGGGAAACTGTCTGTATGGTAGTGCTCGACACGTGTTTCGTGCTTATTAGCACTCATCAGTCGCACATAACCAAGTTATTAGATGGGAAACTTGGAAGTTGAAAAAACACAAAGAGTTCACAGACCAGGGACCTGCTAGCACATTTGCGGTTGTTTTTTGTCAGGAGACCCAGGGATTTCCGGGCAACACCCAACATCACCACGGAGGCTGCAATAGCACCTGCGTGAAACCTCTACCCCAAGGGATACAACAATATAAAGAAATAAAGAAATATCGACAGGACTATTTATAAAAAAAGGTGAAGAAAATATTGGGGAAACTGTCTGTATGGTAGTGCTCGACACGTGTTTCGTGCTTATTAGCACTCATCAGTCGCACATAACCAAGTTATTAGATGGGAAACTTGGAAGTTGAAAAAACACAAAGAGTTCACAGACCAGGGACCTGCTAGCACATTTGCGGTTGTTTTTTGTCAGGAGACCCAGGGTCCCTGGTCTGTGAACTCTTTGTGTTTTTTCAACTTCCAAGTTTCCCATCTAATAACTTGGTTATGTGCGACTGATGAGTGCTAATAAGCACGAAACACGTGTCGAGCACTACCATACAGACAGTTTCCCCAATATTTTCTTCACCTTTTTTTATAAATAGTCCTGTCGATATTTCTTTATTTCTTTATATTGTTGTATCCCTTGGGGTAGAGGTTTCACGCAGGTGCTATTGCAGCCTCCGTGGTGATGTTGGGTGTTGCCCGGAAATCCCTGGGTCTCCTGACAAAAAACAACCGCAAATGTGCTAGCAGGTCCCTGGTCTGTGAACTCTTTGTGTTTTTTCAACTTCCAAGTTTCCCATCTAATAACTTGGTTATGTGCGACTGATGAGTGCTAATAAGCACGAAACACGTGTCGAGCACTACCATACAGACAGTTTCCCCAATATTTTCTTCACCTTTTTTTATAAATAGTCCTGTCGATATTTCTTTATTTCTTTATATTGTTATATCCCTTGGGGTAGAGGTTTCACGCAGGTGCTATTGCAGCCTCCGTGGTGATGTTGGGTGTTGCCCGGAAATCCCTGGGTCTCCTGACAAAAAACAACCGCAAATGTGCTAGCAGGTCCCTGGTCTGTGAACTCTTTGTGTTTTTTCAACTTCCAAGTTTCCCATCTAATAACTTGGTTATGTGCGACTGATGAGTGCTAATAAGCACGAAACACGTGTCGAGCACTACCATACAGACAGTTTCCCCAATATTTTCTTCACCTTTTTTTATAAATAGTCCTGTCGATATTTCTTTATTTCTTTATATTGTTATATCCCTTGGGGTAGAGGTTTCACGCAGGTGCTATTGCAGCCTCCGTGGTGATGTTGGGTGTTGCCCGGAAATCCCTGGGTCTCCTGACAAAAAACAACCGCAAATGTGCTAGCAGGTCCCTGGTCTGTGAACTCTTTGTGTTTTTTCAACTTCCAAGTTTCCCATCTAATAACTTGGTTATGTGCGACTGATGAGTGCTAATAAGCACGAAACACGTGTCGAGCACTACCATACAGACAGTTTCCCCAATATTTTCTTCACCTTTTTTTATAAATAGTCCTGTCGATATTTCTTTATTTCTTTATATTGTTATATCCCTTGGGGTAGAGGTTTCACGCAGGTGCTATTGCAGCCTCCGTGGTGATGTTGGGTGTTGCCCGGAAATCCCTGGGTCTCCTGACAAAAAACAACCGCAAATGTGCTAGCAGGTCCCTGGTCTGTGAACTCTTTGTGTTTTTTCAACTTCCAAGTTTCCCATCTAGTAACTTGGTTATGTGCGACTGATGAGTGCTAATAAGCACGAAACACGTGTCGAGCACTACCATACAGACAGTTTCCCCAATATTTTCTTCACCTTTTTTTATAAATAGTCCTGTCGATATTTCTTTATTTCTTTATATTGTTATATCCCTTGGGGTAGAGGTTTCACGCAGGTGCTATTGCAGCCTCCGTGGTGATGTTGGGTGTTGCCCGGAAATCCCTGGGTCTCCTGACAAAAAACAACCGCAAATGTGCTAGCAGGTCCCTGGTCTGTGAACTCTTTGTGTTTTTTCAACTTCCAAGTTTCCCATCTAATAACTTGGTTATGTGCGACTGATGAGTGCTAATAAGCACGAAACACGTGTCGAGCACTACCATACAGACAGTTTCCCCAATATTTTCTTCACCTTTTTTTATAAATAGTCCTGTCGATATTTCTTTATTTCTTTATATTGTTATATCCCTTGGGGTAGAGGTTTCACGCAGGTGCTATTGCAGCCTCCGTGGTGATGTTGGGTGTTGCCCGGAAATCCCTGGGTCTCCTGACAAAAAACAACCGCAAATGTGCTAGCAGGTCCCTGGTCTGTGAACTCTTTGTGTTTTTTCAACTTCCAAGTTTCCCATCTAATAACTTGGTTATGTGCGACTGATGAGTGCTAATAAGCACGAAACACGTGTCGAGCACTACCATACAGACAGTTTCCCCAATATTTTCTTCACCTTTTTTTATAAATAGTCCTGTCGATATTTCTTTATTTCTTTATATTGTTATATCCCTTGGGGTAGAGGTTTCACGCAGGTGCTATTGCAGCCTCCGTGGTGATGTTGGGTGTTGCCCGGAAATCCCTGGGTCTCCTGACAAAAAACAACCGCAAATGTGCTAGCAGGTCCCTGGTCTGTGAACTCTTTGTGTTTTTTCAACTTCCAAGTTTCCCATCTAATAACTTGGTTATGTGCGACTGATGAGTGCTAATAAGCACGAAACACGTGTCGAGCACTACCATACAGACAGTTTCCCCAATATTTTCTTCACCTTTTTTTATAAATAGTCCTGTCGATATTTCTTTATTTCTTTATATTGTTATATCCCTTGGGGTAGAGGTTTCACGCAGGTGCTATTGCAGCCTCCGTGGTGATGTTGGGTGTTGCCCGGAAATCCCTGGGTCTCCTGACAAAAAACAACCGCAAATGTGCTAGCAGGTCCCTGGTCTGTGAACTCTTTGTGTTTTTTCAACTTCCAAGTTTCCCATCTAATAACTTGGTTATGTGCGACTGATGAGTGCTAATAAGCACGAAACACGTGTCGAGCACTACCATACAGACAGTTTCCCCAATATTTTCTTCACCTTTTTTTATAAATAGTCCTGTGGATATTTCTTTATTTCTTTATATTGTTATATCCCTTGGGGTAGAGGTTTCACGCAGGTGCTATTGCAGCCTCCGTGGTGATGTTGGGTGTTGCCCGGAAATCCCTGGGTCTCCTGACAAAAAACAACCGCAAATGTGCTAGCAGGTCCCTGGTCTGTGAACTCTTTGTGTTTTTTCAACTTCCAAGTTTCCCATCTAATAACTTGGTTATGTGCGACTGATGAGTGCTAATAAGCACGAAACACGTGTCGAGCACTACCATACAGACAGTTTCCCCAATATTTTCTTCACCTTTTTTTATAAATAGTCCTGTCGATATTTCTTTATTTCTTTATATTGTTATATCCCTTGGGGTAGAGGTTTCACGCAGGTGCTATTGCAGCCTCCGTGGTGATGTTGGGTGTTGCCCGGAAATCCCTGGGTCTCCTGACAAAAAACAACCGCAAATGTGCTAGCAGGTCCCTGGTCTGTGAACTCTTTGTGTTTTTTCAACTTCCAAGTTTCCCATCTAATAACTTGGTTATGTGCGACTGATGAGTGCTAATAAGCACGAAACACGTGTCGAGCACTACCATACAGACAGTTTCCCCAATATTTTCTTCACCTTTTTTTATAAATAGTCCTGTCGATATTTCTTTATTTCTTTATATTGTTATATCCCTTGGGGTAGAGGTTTCACGCAGGTGCTATTGCAGCCTCCGTGGTGATGTTGGGTGTTGCCCGGAAATCCCTGGGTCTCCTGACAAAAAACAACCGCAAATGTGCTAGCAGGTCCCTGGTCTGTGAACTCTTTGTGTTTTTTCAACTTCCAAGTTTCCCATCTAATAACTTGGTTATGTGCGACTGATGAGTGCTAATAAGCACGAAACACGTGTCGAGCACTACCATACAGACAGTTTCCCCAATATTTTCTTCACCTTTTTTTATAAATAGTCCTGTCGATATTTCTTTATTTCTTTGTATTGTTATATCCCTTGGGGTAGAGGTTTCACGCAGGTGCTATTGCAGCCTCCGTGGTGATGTTGGGTGTTGCCCGGAAATCCCTGGGTCTCCTGACAAAAAACAACCGCAAATGTGCTAGCAGGTCCCTGGTCTGTGAACTCTTTGTGTTTTTTCAACTTCCAAGTTTCCCATCTAATAACTTGGTTATGTGCGACTGATGAGTGCTAATAAGCACGAAACACGTGTCGAGCACTACCATACAGACAGTTTCCCCAATATTTTCTTCACCTTTTTTTATAAATAGTCCTGTCGATATTTCTTTATTTCTTTATATTGTTATATCCCTTGGGGTAGAGGTTTCACGCAGGTGCTATTGCAGCCTCCGTGGTGATGTTGGGTGTTGCCCGGAAATCCCTGGGTCTCCTGACAAAAAACAACCGCAAATGTGCTAGCAGGTCCCTGGTCTGTGAACTCTTTGTGTTTTTTCAACTTCCAAGTTTCCCATCTAATAACTTGGTTATGTGCGACTGATGAGTGCTAATAAGCACGAAACACGTGTCGAGCACTACCATACAGACAGTTTCCCCAATATTTTCTTCACCTTTTTTTATAAATAGTCCTGTGGATATTTCTTTATTTCTTTATATTGTTATATCCCTTGGGGTAGAGGTTTCACGCAGGTGCTATTGCAGCCTCCGTGGTGATGTTGGGTGTTGCCCGGAAATCCCTGGGTCTCCTGACAAAAAACAACCGCAAATGTGCTAGCAGGTCCCTGGTCTGTGAACTCTTTGTGTTTTTTCAACTTCCAAGTTTCCCATCTAATAACTTGGTTATGTGCGACTGATGAGTGCTAATAAGCACGAAACACGTGTCGAGCACTACCATACAGACAGTTTCCCCAATATTTTCTTCACCTTTTTTTATAAATAGTCCTGTCGATATTTCTTTATTTCTTTATATATATATATATATATATATATATATATATATATATATATATATATATATATATATATATATATATTATATTTTCTTCTTTAGTCTTTAGCCATACATAATATTTTTTTTATAGGAAGTTTTCTTGGGTATATGCCATTTTGTGAGAATGAACATAAAATTTAAAAATTCACAACGTTTCGCACGTTGTACAATATTGTGCTTCTTCAGGCTTCCTAAAATTTACAAACAGTTTAAGACAGTTTAAAACAGAAAAACTATACAGACATGTTATTTACATTTAGTTAACGGGTTTCGTTTCTATAAGCATTGAATTCGGATCCAAATTTAATGCTATAAGTAAGTATTTGTTTCATTTCACATCTCAAAACAAAACCTCAAAAGTTCAACAAAAACATACCGTGGAATGTGTGTATTTACATGATTGAAAAATGCTTGTGAGTTGTTCGTCAAGGAATGAAAAATATTTTACATTAGTACACATTTTTTCGATGGACTTTTTGGATTCGACAAAAAACATATAAATAATTGTTTTTGTGTGTTAAGTTGTGGGGGTGTGTATTATATGTGACTATAGTGGTGTTCTTTCAGTAATAATATTAAAAAATATATTAGTGCATTGCATGTTTCTGCTTTTCAAATTTTATATTAATCACGTGACATCTGTTATATAAGCAAATGATTACTGAAAGACACACTTCAGATTTTGGTGATGTTTAGTGTTTAAAAAAGGTAACGTGAGTGTCAGTATGTGTGTAATGATGTGATGGTGTAGGTACACAGTGTTAGGTACACACAGAACGGACAACACTATACATCGACACCAGCAAGGCTTTAACGCCTAAGCTGTAGTTTTCGAAACTATTTGCGTAAAAGTTCATAGACCCGCCCACGTAACCACACATGGAATGTACTCCTCTATTTAGCCGCTATTGTAGAATCGTCATGCGGTGCTGCTGAATGAAATGTTGGAAAAAACGGATCATATACTGATGAAATGTTATTGGATAAATCATGCTGATTAAATTGTATTCATTTTGACAATGCTGCTATAGTAAACTATTTCTTAGATCTCGCAACCGGCCAAGTCAGTTGTCATTTATTCCCACCCTGTCCAAGTCTGGTCTATTTTACGTTTAGAGGTTGACTAACAGACAGAAGCGGACTTGTACTCACCGTTTAACTTAAATAATAAACACCAAGAAAATATGGTCTCTGAAATCTATAAAGTCCAAAAGTAAAATGTTTAAAACACACACTAGCAACAAACACCCACCGAAACACCAACATCACAAACACAAACACCAAAATCAAACGAAAATAAAACGAGGCGACCTGTCGTGTTACCTTAATACGCCCCCTATCAACCCATACTGATCCAGGGACTTTCCGAAGGAACAAATATCCAGCGTTAATGTCAGCTGTGATTGTCAAATGTCAAAACGCTGTTTTTGATCATAAACTGAACTCTATTAAGTGTCCATACAGAAGTATCCTCACGTGTCCATGTAAGTATATCTACGACATTTTTGCCCCACACCTTATACAGACTGTAAGATATTGTTGGTGATAAAACGGATATAAATAAATGTATCTGTACTTTGCAGAAAATGATGATGTCCCAGCCTTGGAGTTTTTATCAGTTCGTGAATGATGTGATAATTATTGTCTGACAAATCTAAAAAAATTTCGTCCGATGATTTTCCTAAATAAGGATAGACCTTGTTAGTATTATAGATTAGATATTGTGTTGTTGAAACTTTATCTATTTATAGCAAATTACCTCCTTATAAATATAGCGTGTCCCAGAAAACACAAAGAGATGAGAACAAAATGTCAAATGCTGATTTTTTCTTTAATCAAAATACAAGGTTTCGATTAGCTCGGAATTAAAATTAATATTTCTTGACACTCAGAGTCTAACAAGAATAAAGCCTACACTGGAAATCATTTGGGTGAAATAGGGAATATGCCTGTATTTTTTTATTGCATAAATTGTTCAAGCAAATCATTACCAACCGAAAAATGTTATTTTGAAGAAAATTACTATCATGATTTAACTAAAAAAGATTTTTTACCTTGCGGTATACATTACTACAATTTAAAAAGCAGCCGTTCGACTGCGCCTACAAGTGATCTCAGATATTGTCTAAAGCACGTGTCGGTGTTTCGTGCGTTCTTAAATTAATTCGGTCCCTTTAATCTTTTTGCTCGGAATTTTTAACATCCATGTGATTCGTATTGTTTACAATTAGTCACGTGACAAAAAATAAG
This sequence comes from Philopedon plagiatum, assembly GCA_963971165.1. NCBI lineage: Eukaryota > Metazoa > Arthropoda > Insecta > Coleoptera > Curculionidae > Philopedon > Philopedon plagiatum. Next base: position 1,166,576 of record OZ020196.1, on the reverse strand, counting down.
AGGCACGGCCTCGAGTGTATATTCAGTTGCCTATACTCACCACACCTAACCCGAATCGTTCATCTCTGATGTAAATAGAAAATATTTGTTGTTTGCGTAGAGTTCGTTTTTTACATTAAAGTGCAATTTCTATATATATATATATATATATATATATATATATATATATATATATATATATATATATATATATATATATATATATATATATATATATATATATATATATATATATATATATATGTTATATTGTATTGTGCCAAGAAGAAAGCAGAGCAAAGTTAAGTAACCATTTTACATAAATATTATAAAACGTTAGTATCAGAAAATTCAAGCAAGCATATTCATTTATTGTTTTGGTATAAATCCTAATAAATTTTAGAAGGCAAATGTCAAGATTATAATTTACCACTGTCAAAGTATAGCGTAAGATAAATGAAAAAAAATATTTGGAGCCTATGGGCACAGTAAAATTTTTTAAACAAGTACCCTTAAGACATTACTTCTTTAATTTCTGCAGACGTATGTAAAATCAGGATTTGTAGAAGCAGTCATCATACATGAATCAAGTGTCGGTAATGAAGAAAATATAGGTTGCTAGCCCGCAAATTATCCTATTGTTCTAGCGGTCATTGTTGATCAATCTTTTTGATCAGATGTAACATTTCTTGTCCACGAAATCTCATCTCATAATCTTCGAAAAATAATCATGAAAATAAATGAACACTCGAATTTACAGTACAACAGCCATATTAGCACTTTTATTTACATATACAAAATTTGTAAAATAAAATCTTTTTGTTTCTGAATAAAAATCAAAATAAGCTGATAAAAGCAACCGTCATAAATATTTAATTTATTAAAGAACAGGGTTGAGTTGATTAAAATCAGCGAATAAAATCATGACTTTAATCAAGTGATTTTTAATTTAAAAATCATGATTAAAATTAAAAAACTAAGCTAAAATCAGGATACTTAAAAACATATTTATTCCTAAAAATAAAACTTTCAACTCCTCTTAATACAAAAAAAAACCCTAATGCATTTTCATTTTTGTAATATTCATTATAATACTTGAAAAGGAATGTAGCTGCTAAATCTTTTAAAAAATCCTTTCAATACAAAACAAATACAGAACATAATCTAAAAGTAAAAACAAAATACTGTGGCGCTTTTATAATACCTAAGTGTTATAATGCTTAAAAACGAATACTAGTTTAGCTGCCTTTTCATTGCCTAGTCTGTTTCTGATATCTGTATGAACAGGTTCATAGGAAGAAAATATCCTTTCTGTATCTGCAGAAGATGCATAGGCACACAAAACAGAAATCACTATAGGTAGCACTTGCATAATTTCTGGAACATTTTTTTGGGATCTCTACCACTGTACTGCTGTTATATTTTTAATTATTTCATCCGAAAACATAGTTTTGTGAAAAGGGTCCGACCTGGCTTCCAACTTAATAATAAATGCCTCTCTCTGCAACATTAATGTTCGGTAACAGTATCTAGAGCATCTCTCTTTTCTTCAGCCAGTAATGAATATTCTTATTTGTTTATTGTGTGATCCAGTATATATGTCAAAAAGTGAAAGGGGGTTAAAGCTTGGTCATATCATTTTTTAAATAGTTGATATTGATGCAAACTTCTTTCCTCTTCAAAGCTGTCAAAAGTAGCCATTATTTTTTTCCACGTTTGAACTATTAAACGTAAACATGCACAGAAAAAACACTATCGTATATTGACGTGGATACCTATTACACAATACAAATTCGGATTATTTCAATAACTAGTTTATCATTGTTAACCAATAGGTTATAAGATTGCTTAAAATATAAGGTTTCATTAGTGTTTAATCTTTCGTTTAAATATAACAATTATTTGATGCCAGTAATACCCTATTCTAAATTCAATACAAACTATAATAGGTTTCACTAGAAGTTTATTTGTAAGAATATTCACCTCATTTGATACAAAATGGCTAATATTGTTTCAAGTACAAACAGTAATTAATTTAATGTAACTTGTTCTGTGAGGTTTTACTTGTCTCTCAGACCTATGCGGGGTGTGCGAACTTGCTTTTGTTGCGCACGAGAATTTACTTTGTGGTTCCAAATAAAAGTCTTGTGCTCCTATTTTATCTTTATTCTAGGCTCAACCACCTCTAATACTTTTACATTAGGAAGAAATGACTTCCAATATATTATTGAAAATAGGTTAGGTACTCTTAACCCACGAAGTCCATTTCATATGCACCACTCGCTTTACACTTCACTATTCCACAATACTTTAGTTAGTTATTGCTCATAACTTACTCATAATACAATCGTTGTGAATGTACACTATTTAAATCAGTTTACATTAAAACCAGAAGGTGAAATTAAACAACCAAAAACAGGTGTTACGCAGTATATAGTTCAATAGTTATAATCACTCTGACTATAGGGAACTCGGGCTTATCACAACGGGAACCAGTGCAAACATATGCGTGTAGATATTAGCGGGGATGTTAGTGATTTCAGTACTTATTTATTGGGGCACACGCGTTAGAAACAATGTAAACCACACCGGGAATTAACAACATACAGGGGAACTTCCGGGCACGAGACAACGGGTGAAACTACTATCAGAGAGTTCACACACTTCGAGAATTACCGTGGTACTACTGTACAAACATACGGGGAAACTTCCGGGAACAAGAGAACGGATAAAACTGCTAGCAGAGAGTTCACACACTTCGAGGATTACCGTGGTACTACTGAACAAACATACGGGGAAACTTCCGGGGACAAAACAACGGGTGGACAATTTACTCGAGAAAATATCCTTAAACTTCGGGAGGTACTGTGTGACTACTTCTCTATATTTCGCGATCGTCCGGGACATCATGTTGCGGTTTGCGGGGTACCGAACGGAGCGACCACTCAAGGTGAGTATTTCACTCAGTCAGCAAAATAATGTGGGAAACAAACAAAACGGTTAGCAATAAGAGAAAACGATACGCGGGGAATGGCGTAAGGGGTAGGTTAATTTTATAGCTGGCTCATATTATAGCTGCGGTGGCTCCGGCGTTGAGATAAAGAATTTCTGGGAAAGATTAAATCTGTACTGCGTTTAAACGGTGTTTGAACATAACTTCTAATAGAAAGAAAACATTTTTGTTTAAATTCAATCATATATGTGTTTTGAAGAACAATTACTCTTATTTAATATAATGAAGAATTTCCATTACATCAATAGTTATACTTATATTTGAAAGAAATAAAACACGCTTTATTATTTTAAAATAATTTTTATTTAGCATTATTAATTATTAAACATACATTGCTTAGACATTTTGTAAACATTTATAAAAAAATACATTTTATTAACACCACACTGACGCGAACACCGTACACTTTTTATATTTATTTCACTCCAAATATAGGATCTGCTTCTTTGCAAAACTCTCTGCTTTTGGCTTGTATGGGTACATGATGCAAAATGGGACAAATTTGGTTCATGACACTGCATAAGAATCTCCTAAATTTACAGTTAGATTTGGTGGAAACCATGTCTAAAAAATACAAATTCAACAATAAACTTGCGATCATATTTAATGTTAATATTTTTTTAACAATACGTATAGGCTAAGTAAACAGTCTATAATAGACGAGCCAAGAGAGATCTACAAATAAAAAAAAACAAACTATTTCTTGCAAAACGTTTAGATTTATTTTACTTACCATAAAACACTGAAATGAGGTGCCCAGTCCCAGAAATGTATTATTTTTGGCGTGTAACGCCATAAACAAACAGGCTGCAAGCTTAAACGATGATTGAACGCACAAATACCAACAGCACAATTTTTACCCCTCCCTCCGCGAGCAATAGAACTAATATTTCAGCCAACAATATAACTCATTGAATTAATATTTTTTATTATTTCTCTAATACCTTATATATTTTATAACAGTTTTTATTTTAATTGAAATCATATGAGGATAATTCACTTAATTTTTAGATTTTATTATTTAAACTGTAGCTCTTGTTCGTTTAATAAAATATATTTTAATTTGAATCACACCGCCCACAAATAGCTATTTTTCACCCAATTATATTTGAGCATTCTCGTCACATAGTTTACTGTTTTAGCTTAAACAATTCTATACTCTAAGGAATATTAGTAGTTTATTGGTTTCCAATAGTATTTTTTAATTGAAAAAATGGAAATATAGTTTTCAAAGAAGTAAGACTACTTTTGACCTCTAATATGTAATAAGTCTATATTTAAAGCAATGTTTTTTTTTTGGTTATTTCAATAATGTTTTGTTGAGACAATATTAACTTTAATATAACTAATGTGACAGTGGTCAAGAATACTATTGAATACTATTGAAAACAGCAAAGCAGTTTTTCTGTATGCACTTTTCTGTTGTATTTCGTCAAGTGCTATAGGAATTGGTTTTAGTAACTGTAAAAAATCTTCAGCCATCCTTTTAATATAGATATCGGGCACCTTTTTGAAAACTGAATCACTGGATCAATTTATTCTTTATGCTCTTCACATATTGATAACAAGTTTGGCCCAACTCCTTGACATAAATCTCAAGACAATCCGAAGGTGTCTTCCACTGAAAGTCTTGAGGTAGCCCCAGTTTCTTGTCTTCTTTTTCTTCGTACCAAGCATTTGGCAAATGGGTATTTCTAAAATATTTTACAATTTATATGTTCTTTTACCTTGGATACTTCTAAATCTTTGGAAAGCCAACTAAGCAAGTGCGTCGAACAACAATATGTAATTATAGGATAATTTAACGACTCGGTAATTCTTTTCTTCATACTGACCATCTTGGCCGCGTTATCTGTCACAACACTAGTAACTTTACAGTTATATTCATTTTTGCACTTATTTATTGAGTCAATAGTCAATTTTGCAAGATAATCAGCCATATGGGGATGACCGGATGTATCTATGCTTTCTAAAAGAACACTGTTTCCATCTTCTGCTGTTAAAATGACAGATTAGGGGCTCATTATGAAAATTAGACTATCCATTCAAGGACATGCAAATAGACTGTCCCGAGAACTTGTTAAAACATTTGCAGCCAGATTCTCCAACGCTAGTCCGGTCTAATTTGACAACCAAAAGTTTTAAACTGACAAGTGTAAGAATAAGACAACTAAGTTTTATACTATGAACTTATTTTTGAACTTTTTCGCAAATTTATCAAGAAAATGACAATTTTAGTACGCACTTTCAACAATAATGGAACTAAATTCATTCTGGCAACGCGTTCCAAGATGAAAATCATTTGGAAACCAAGTAAATCGCTGAAATATCACAATAATTCATAAGTTTTCAATGACGACTTATTAACAATGACAGGACAAAAACCTGTCAAAACATAACTGATCAACTATAAGATCTTAATTTAAACCAGTACTAAATCTTAAACCTTCTTAGTGAATCTGAACGTTGATTTTTCTTCTTCAAATATTTCATTTAGGAGCGTTGATGATAACTAAAATCTAGACGGCTGAACGTAACCCTGTCTTAACATGTCTATGGCTTTTCGATCTATCGATCTAAAACTTCCCTTGTCCCTTCTCTGTTTCTTTGCCGACTGGATAACTTTGGCTAGTTCCAGGCTGGAATTCACAATCACTTTCAACACCACTAATATCACTAGTTCTACTTATGCAGGTTTACCAGTGACTTTTCAGTTTTCCCCCCTAAACCTTGCATCTCTTTACCACACTTTTTACACACCGCTCTGTATCCTAGTTTGCCAACCACTTTCTTTTTTATAAAATGTTGCCAAATACTAAATTCCTTCCTACCCCGACTATTCATGTTTCAAAATTTCGTGCAACACTACTCTCATAAGCAAAAATATTACTGACAACGGGAATAGGCGCGTGCCATTTATATAGCCGATTGTTTTCCGCAAGACTTTGCAAGTTTAGACGAAGTCGCGAACGGAATGTTTCCGGCTCGACTGTGTCTTGTGTAAATTATATTTATTTACCTGAGTCTCTTTAATTTTTGCCGTTTACTTTACCCTCGGATCTTTTTCCTACACATGTTTGTAGGAGTAGGCTGTATTAATGAACTAGCACTTAGGTCCTTGGTGGCCCTTAAAGGTGCATTTCCTATGGGGCGGCTGACGCTCGCGGCTGCCGCTCAGCGGCCGGCTGACGCCAGTAATCCATTGACGTTGAAGCTTGCGTCTGACGCTCGAAAAGAAACGGATACATTAAATTGCCACATGAGCAGTTCTAGGCGTCAGACGCTGTGCGGCAGCCGCGAGCGTCAGCCGCTCCATAGGAAACGCACCTTAACACTTCAACGGCTCTTTAGTATTAGTAGTAGTAGTATTAGTAGCTTTAATTTTCTTCCTTTAGTTCTGTTTGGAAATGTATACTACACATACACCATGACAAAACAAATTACTAGAAAACATTCGATTAATAGTGTAAAGACCTTGCTTGCTATTGGATCGCTGACTACGTGCTTAACGGCGATTGGATGTGTTGTAAAAAGCGGGTTTTGCATCACGCTTTGCTGAGCATAACGCGAGTTTTGCATCGAGTTATGGTTTTTGATACTGATTTTCTGTGTTATTAATAAAGCTTTGCAAACATGGGTTATTCCAGGGACGGCTCTAACCCAGTTGGAAATAAAATTAGGATTCGATTTGAAAATAAAATATAAATACCCACATTGTGTCATTTGAAAATGCGATATACGAAAATACTTCGGTTACAGTGATATACCATACAGGATGTCTGAAAAGTCTTAGCATGGGCAAATATATTTACTATTAATAAAGATAGAGACACCCAATTTTAGTTGTATCTTATTGGTTAATAGATCTACTTGTTTATGTAATTTGACTTTTCCAACCCCCTTGGGGGGTTACGCGAGGGAGTTGAGGTCAAAAATTTTAAATGCAACCCTATGCCGTGTGGTACCTCATTTTAAAGGTCTTTTCGAGAATGGCAGGTGTTACTTCGTGGCAGACTTCCAAAATGGACTTTATTACTGGCAAGAAGTTCATGGTGGTCATTCTTAACAACTTTTAATGTAATAAGTAAGGCAGGCACTGTTGGTCTGTTACTAGAGGCATCGATGCCGAAAATAAGTACGTACGTATACGGTATCTGACAGAAATAATTTTATTCATGGGCGTTGCTGTGATTGTGTAAAATAAAAAACGGCCAAGAGCGAGTTCGACTCGCGCATATAGGGTTCCGTACCACCGTAAGATTGTGTTTATATATTTTTACTAAATTTGCTGATGTTTTATCCCATATTCTTGTTGTGCGGTGTCACAATGTCACATAATTAAGAATGTTCTAAAAAGTAAAGCGTCATAAACTCGTGGAAATATGTTAAATACGTAGTTCTAGTTTTACTATTGGAGATATATTCTTGAAAGTGGGAAGGTTTGAATGTAGACACCAAAGTACATCCTCTGAAATTTCGTGCGCATGTCTAGCCCTCTTGGTTTGCGCGTGGTGCGCATTTTTATCTACTGCGCAGATGTCAAAAAACAAAAGTTTAAAGAACTCCAAAAAAAATTGGGAAAAATGTTATAAAGTTAAATACGGACTGGTACCTTGACTATTGGAGGTATATTCTTAAAAGTGAATGAGTTCAAATGTAGACACCAAAGTCCATCTCCTGAAATTCCGTGCGCATGTCTAGCACGCTCGGTTTGCGCGTGGTACACATTTTGGTCTACTGCGCAGATGGCAAATAACGAAAAATAAAGTCGAAAAAATCTTGGGAAAAAGTTATAAAGTTAAATACGTAGTGGTACCTTGATTATTGGGGATATAGTCTTAAAAGTGAATGGGTTCAAATGTAGACACCCAAGTCCATCTCCTGAAATTCCGTGCGCATGTCTAGCACGTTCGGTTTGTGCGTGGTATGCAATTTGGTCTACTGCGCAGATGGCAAATAACGAAAAATAAAGTCGAAAAAAACTTGGGAAAAAAAGTTATAAAGTTAAATACGTAGTGGTACCTTGACTATTTGGGATATATTCTTAAAAGTGAATGGGTTCAAATGTAGACACCAAAGTCCATCTCCTGAAATTCCGTGGGCATGTCTAGCACGCTCGGTTTGCGCGTGGTACGCATTTTGGTCTACTGCACAGATGGCAAATAACGAACAATAAAGTCGAAAAAAACTTGGGAAAAAAGTTATAAAGTTAAATACGTAGTGGTACCTTGACTATTGGGTATATATTCTTAAAAGCGTATGAGTTCGAATGTAAACACCCAAGTACATCTCCTGAAATTGCGTACGCATGTCTAGCACGCTCGGTTTGCGCGTGGTACGCATTTTGATCTACGGCGCAGATGTCAAAAAACGAAAAATATAAAAAACGACAAATGAAGAAGTCGGAAGAGTTGGAAAAAAGTTAGAAAAAAGTGCCCCACAAAACAAAAAATAAATGTGCGCGCAGACTGGTACTCTGATGATGACTTATGCCCCGCCCGATTATACGATTTACGATTTATAATTTTTATTGGCTTGCCATTTAAAAATGAATTAAAATACGGGGTTTGCGGTAAAATGTTTCTTTTTTGAAGACTTTTAAAAGAAGGGACCACACGGCATAGGCAAAATTTTTGACCTCAACCCTGGCGTCACCCCCCAAGGGGGTTGAAAAAGTCAAATTACATAAAAAAGTAAATTTATTAACCAATAAGATACAACTAAAATTTGGCGTCTCTATCTTTATTAATAGCAAAGATATTTACCCATACTAAGACTTTTTAGACACCTTGTATGTTATATTACTTTAACCGAAGTATTTTCGTATTTCGCATTTTCAAATTACACAATGTGAGTTGTATTTTAGTTTCAAATCGGATCCTAATTTTATTTCTAACTAGGTTAGAGCCGTCCCTGGAATAACCCACGCATAGGCGATTTTTGCACCGAAATGATCACCTATTATGTCGACTCGAATTTTATTTCGTTTCTGTTTTAGTTACGTTTAAAAGTATTTTTTATTATAAGTTTTACTAAACAATATATGAACAGTTAGAAAATATGTGTCTTAATAAAAATCAGTACAAAATAAAATATTTAGAAAAAAAAAATAAAAAAAATCATGATTTCCGCTGATTTTTTATTTTTTTTTAAATCATGATTTTTATCAACCCTGCTAAAAAATATAATAAAAGGTATTTCAGATTTATTTGGATTACAGGCATATTGCCTATTATAGTAAAAATCATTGGTTTTAGGTTTCCTAAACAAATTGGGTATATTACGTAAATCTAGATAAAATTCGTGTTAGTTATACAATTATTTTGTAAAATTATATTGTATTTGTTGATACACCTTTTAGTTATTTATGTACTTGGAAAATATTATTGTATAATATTAGTATTTTCACATTTCCCTGTGGAAAAGAATATTTTATTTGTTTTTACATATGGAATAGTAAAATGTAATTTTATTGCTTCAAGCAGTTTTAAGAATATGTTGTAAAAATTCACCTAAAATCACGTATGAGCACTCAATTTTAAAAATTTTACAAATTCCTTTAATTCAATACCTATATTTTTTAAATAAATTTTTAACTTACTTTAAGTTGTTATGTTGCTTTGATTACATTGTTGGGATGTAAAGAAAACATTTTTTTACATCTCTACAAAAATAGGTGTAATGTCCTAAGATAAAATTTTTGTTGTAAAAGTAAGGCAATAATGAGCGTGATTTTTTGGAGAAATGATGTATTTTACAATAGAAATATTTCCTCGTTTTTCAGTGCAGGAGAAGCCTAAGCAAACTTAAAATTTTTAGAATTAGATTTTAATAACATGCAAAGTGGACTTCAACATTCGCAAAAAAATAGGTTAAAAAAACTTGTTGCAGAAATGGACTGCAGCAAAAAATAACTTCCAATATTAAAAAACTTAAATAACAAAAAACAATTGATTTAATCATTACGAGAAAAAGTTTTTTTAGAAATACACTTAAAAAAACCAAGCCCAAAATAAAAAAAAACTTTACTCTTTTGTTTTCTAGCTTTCTCCAACTTTTTTGATTTCTTTTTGAAAATTTTGCCACAAATTGTACCCAAGAGCAAGATAAAAATATAATTATCTATGGTTTAACCATTTTTTTTGGTCTCATTAACAAAAATATGTTATACATTTTTTTTTTAGATATAGCCTGAAAAACAACTTTTAATCGAAATACATCGCTTAGAAAAATTTGAAACCAAAAATTACAGAAAGATAAATATTTTGGTCTAATTCTGCAATTTTTGGCAGTTAGTTTTAACGAAAACTTAAGAAATACCTTCTATATATTAAAAAAAAGTGTGAACTTTATTTTGTACATCCAGACTTTTCAGTTTTTAGAATTATTATGAATCATTATTTTACCCTACATGTCACATCAGCTTTTTTATTTATAATTTTATAAACAAACAACTTTCCATGAAGAATGACTTTCTTGCGACACTGTATAGTAATAATAACAATTGTATTTTAAAGATAAATTTATTATCCTAATCGTAGCGCGTAAAGTATAAATAATAAAATTTTACTTTTTAAAAGTGTATTTGTAGTTTCTTGGTTAAACTTTTTCGGCGGCATTATGATATGGTTCAAATTTGTAAGTGTGTTTCTGGTTTCTGAATGTGTGTACGGTGCCAAGATTTTGGGAATTTTTCCCTTGGACTGGGGTAGTCATTACATTTTGGGATCTAAACTTATGAGAGGTCTAGCTGAGGCTGGTCATGAAGTAACATTTGTCAGTCCACACAAGTATAAAAATCCACCAAACAATGGTAGTTGGACTGATATTGTTTTGGACGGGCTCGATGATGAACTTAAAGGTAATAATGAAAGATTATTTTTAAAGCAATGTAAGCAACTGTTAAAGGTAGGCAAAAGCAAGCTTTTGCATTGATTAAGACCAGTATACAGTGTTCGATGTTCATTAATTACTACTATATGACAGATTACTCTTACCAGATGCGAATCTTATGCTTTCGACGGTGATCCCTGGGGTCTGAAGGTGGGCTATATGACAATAAGGGTAGCGTGCACGTCCCCACGTAAGGTGAGGTAGATATCATGTGACTACCACTAGAAATTATAATAAAAAACACGTGGTGTGCTATCCATGGTTACGGTTGGTTATTTTCGGACCATACATGTATTAGAACATATTTGCTCAAGCAACAGATTTTTTCATTTAGACTGGTGCAACCTGGTCTCATCACTATTGTTTCTAGAACCCAATTATTTGTCCAAAATCCACTTTTTCGATTCTTAGAAATAACACTATTATCTATGGGGTTGGTTAAGAAACACCCCGAACCATAATTATCCAAATATACTTAATTATTTTATTGCCCTTGTGACCTGATACGGATGCCTAAATTCAGTCGTTTCGGAGAGTGGTCAGTTACTGTAAGTAAATCGCCAAGTGAAGTCGAAGTTTAAAAGTGTTATGCTAGGAGATTTGCTAATATTGTTTTGTGGAATTATTTTATTGGTAATGAACTAATGTATAATGTAGGGAAAATGAGCGTTAGTATTATTTTTGAAGGCCACTACTTCTAAATTAACATTTTTCTCTTTTCGTGTATTTTTTTGCTGTATCGCATGCATATTTTGGTTTTACTATGAGATATACAAATTGTGTTACTTTTAAACTAGATCTGAAAGTACACCTGTAGCCTTAAACAAGAAAATAAAAATTTCAAGAATCATGTTGGATATGAATCCCGGAATTACCTATCGTAAGACCGGTCTAATTTGTCAATTATGATTTTAAACTGACAAGTGAGAAAATAAGGCAACTAAGCTTTGCACAATAAATTTATATCTGAGTTTTTTTTGAAGATCTATAAAGAAAATAATACCTAAGATTATTCTTTTCCATATTAATCGGACTAAATTCATTTTAGCAACAGGCCCAAGATAAAATTCACTTGGACCCAAAAAAATCACTAAATATCAGAATATCTCATGTCAGCATGTCATTAATGACGACGTAACAATAACATGACACAAGCCTTACCCATCAAGTATAAGATCTTAATTAAAACCAATTCTAAATTTTAAACCATTGCATTGTAGTGAATCTTGTGAGAAATTTTTTGCTTTGTATCCACGGGTACGACAAGTAGGGTTGCCAAGTCCTCATTTGCTTTTAGCGGGATTTGCTAGTAAAAAAAGCGGGACGTTGAATAAAAATGCGGGACACATAATAAATTATATAATAAATTTTATTTTTATACGTTATAAAAAGTATAGTTTAAAAAATATTTAAACGAAAAACAAAATAAAATATTACAATTAAAAACAAAAAAAATATTTTTTTGTTTGAAATTAGGTACTAAAAGCGGACAATCCCATTAAAAATGGGACGCTGGCAACCCTAACGACAAGACTCGTTAAACAACTATGGTGTAATTAATATTTACATTACATATAAATAGATGTGACTCGTGTCGGTACTACTATTAAACATTGTAAATGCTATCAGAGCTGAATAAACAAAAATAATGTAAAAATTATATTCTAAAAATGTGTATTCCTACCTAATCAATCTGATCAATCATATTAGTTTAAAAATAAAGTACTAAACGATTATATTGCATGTTCTTGACACTGGCTTACGTTATTTATAATAATGACTTACAGCGGGTTGCACAAAACTTTTAATCAAGCGTTAAATCCTATTCCATCGTTAAAAACAAAATATTCTCAGTTTAACAGAGCCTTAAATTTTTTTTCTTTCTACAACAGCCCAAATTTTTGGCTAATCTAATCAATGATTAAACTGACAATTGCCACTAAAAACCAAGGTGTTGTTTACTTTTTCATTTGTTTTTAACGAAGACAGCACTTAACGATGAATTAAACCAATTACACGATATGCTGTGATTAAACTCATGTTTTTGGTCACATTTCTCATAAAATATTGGTTACTTTGGCAAAAGTTTATGTTCTAGTACAAGAAATTAAAAGAAAATTCCTTCCTTCAATATTTGAAAATAAAACTATATACACTTTTATTGCAGATGGGCATCTAACAGTGGCGTGCGGTGAAATTTCAAAGTTGTATATCTCTGTTCCTACTCACAGGAACCGCACCAAATTTAGGGGTTTTAATAGTGAGCCCAGTGGGAATGTTTTGGTAAAGAAAAAAAACATTTTGTAATTTGCGAAAAAAGTTGAATTTTTGCATTGCTTCCACTGGGAAAAAAATGAACACGTTTAAGTATGTTATTTATTATTTCTTCTAAACAAATTTTCCATCATTGTGTCGACAATTTTTAAATTTTAAGAGAAAAAAATGTGTTTGTAGAAAGTTATAGTCATTTGAATTTTTTGAAACCTAAAATATAATTTAAAAAAAAATCAAATGACTATAACTTTCTACTAACAAATTTTTCTCTCTTAAAATTTAAAAATTGTCGACACAATGGTGTAAAATTTGTTTAGAAAAAATAATAAATAACATACCTAAACGTGTTCATTTTTTTCCCAGTGGAAGCAATGCAAAAATTCAACTTTTTTCGCAAATTTCAAAATGTTTTTTTTTTCTTTGCCAAAACATTCCCAGTGGGCTCACTATTAAAACACCTAAATTTGGTGCGGTTCCTGTAAGTAGGAACAGAGGTATACAAATTTGAATTTTCACCGCACGCGCCTGGCATCTAATTTATAATAATGCTTACTCAGCAGGTACCTACCTTCACACACTAACAAAAAAATGTAGGAAAAATAAAGTTCATCATTTATACCGTGGATTTTACCAAAAAATATACCATTCATCTTCAACCATAACAAAATTACTCTTTATAATATTATTTTGTTGTTGGACTTATGCAAACATATTCTATGGCTCAAATTGTTTGTTATAAACTATTCTTTATGACATTATATTAAAACAGTTTTCCTACTGTAGTCTTCTATAAAAATATAGATATTTTGCTAAATTTCCTTCTGCTTACTTTTCTTCAATCACATAGTTTTCTTTAACACCTCTCTTAGTTTAAATAGCAAACCCTTTTGTGGGTTTAAAAATAATATAACGACTTGTAGTTGTAGAGGTGGGTATCTATATATAGTTATTTTCTGAATTACTTTCCTCCTAACGTCGAAAATTATCTTATTTACAGCAAGTAAAAACACTGGAATGCAAGCAAGTTTGTATTTTTTGTATTAGGCCTGGGTTACCCAACTTCGTAATTTTTAGTCCTTAATTCTTAATTCTTAAGCATTTCGTAAAATTTGAGTGAGTTATTAGATCAGGTTTATCCAGTTTCTTTATTCTTAATTTTTATCTCTTCTTTTTCCAATTCTTCTTTTTTCAGCTCTTGACAGTTGGACAATACATGTCAAAATTGACATAGGAAATATAAACACAACTTGTTTATTTGTGTTATAAATAGTTAAATTCAATATTAAAATTAAATACAAAAATCATGAAGATAAGTCGGACAAAAATCCTTAAACTTTCCTATTTATTTATTCAAATGGTAACTTGTGTAGCTGCATTTATAAAACAACGACAGTCCCGTAAAAGAAGATTTGGTGTTAGGCCTATGAATAGGCAAAGAAATGTAGAAAGCGCTTATGCTACCCTTATTCGAGATATGGTGAGAATTGAATGGGATGAGGAACAGTTTATTAAATATACCAGAATGACTGTAAAACAGTTTAAAAAACTTCACAATATTGTAAAGCCATTTCTGCAAAGAAACCCCAAAAAACTACATATTAATAGTGAGCATAGATTAATAATGACATTGCAGTAAGTACCTGAAATTTAACATGTAGTTTTTAAATTTCTCTAGTCAGAACTTTTTTTGCAGTTATCTTTCCCAAGGAAGTTTTATGCAGGAGATTGCATGGTCTTACCGGGTCGGCAAAACAACAGCTAGAAATATAATTGTGGAGACGTGTGCTGTGCTATGGAACTGCTTAAACGAATCCCAGTTGCCAGTGCGCTCAGTTGCAAAATTTTTGGAAATTTCTGAAGGATTTTTTAACATTTGGAATATTCCAAATTGTATTGGTGCTGTAGATGGCAAGCATGTAGTAATTAAGGCTCCAAATTCCAACTACAGGGTCAGTAGGGCAAGAAGAACTATTGAAAGTACATTTGGAATTTTAAGCCAACGCTGGATGATTCTGAGGCGTCCAATATATGCTAGCGAAGAGGTGGTAGAATCAATAATTCAAACCGTGGTTGTTTTACACAATTTCTTGCGAAATGATGAAGCAAGTTTGGCATCTGCGAATAGGAAATATTGCCCTACTGGCTTTGCCGATTATATTGACATACATGGTAATTTGCAGCCCGGAACTTGTAGAGATTTAGCCCAAAATTTAAGACCTATGAGTAGATTGGGATCTAATAACGCATCTTTTACAGCAAAAGACCAAAGAAATGCACTGGCAGAATATTTTATTTCATTGGAAGGTTGGGTTCCTTGGCAAGAAGCTCATATATCTAGAGGAGCTCTTCCTATGACATAAAAGTGGTCCTGGAGAAATACTGTATCAGTTCATAAAAGTTTAGTTTTTAAATTAGAGTTTTAAGTTTTTGTAGGCATTTTAATTTTCCTTTTTGAGCCACAATTTTGTTAAATTTTTAAATACAATTATTTAGATACCTCCTGATTTTTTATTCACCTTAATGTTTATATTATTTAATAAAATCTTAGTTTGTGAATTAGAGATTTAAATATTTGTTATTATTTTTCTTAATTCCCATTTTTGTTAACTTTTGATTAATAATTACTTCTAGATTTTTTGTATTTACCTTAGAATTACCAATGTTAACAAATGTGTGTGTGTCAATGTCAAATCTATGGTCTAATATATAATACACAGTATATATTTTGGTTTTCAAAATTAAGTGTTTTATTATTATAGACCGCGAAAGCGGTCTATATACCCCCTGCTTGGTCAGAAAAATGTGTGTATGTATGTGCGTGCGTGCGTGCGTATGTTGTCGTCCGTTTCGACATTTTCACCTTTTCAATTTTTTTTCTCGAAAACGGTTATAGAGGCGGCAACCAAATTTTCTGGGTTAATAGAGGGATAGTGCGGCTAGCTTCGGTAAAAAATTCAGTTATACAGGGTGTTCCGTTTCGGAGTTATTAAACGTCAAAGTCGAAATTTCAGCGATTTCCGTTGAAATCGATTACAGGTCGCAAAAGTGAATTAAATCGATTTAAATTTTCAGAGGTTGTAGAAGACCGGGGGGTTCCGAACCCTACTGAAACTGGCGGTATTCGGAAAATGGGAAGTAATTTTTTTGAATTTTTTTATGTCGAAAAATGCCCTTTGTAGACCCCAATTTGGCACCGAATAAGTCGAAACCGGAACATCGGACAGAAAAACGTATTTGAACATAAAACTAAAGAATCTCAAATACTTTCTTTTTGCAATACATTTACCTATACCTAAAACGACTGGAAATTGGAAAAATTTGGGAAAAACTGGAAATTACGAATTTTCATGCAAATCTTTGACGGTTTTGAATTTTTTGGGGGGTCAAAATGGATCCAAATCGAAATCCCATGAGCCTTATCGGAAAGAGCTCGCCGAAATACGTTAGAAACGTATTTTTTAGTTCTTTTATTCCTAATAGGAAAGGAGCAATTGATAATTAAATTTCGATTTTTGACGATTTTTTTTCATGACATCTCTACATTTGAATCACTCTGTATCTTTTCCTATCCAATTTCTTCCAACTTTTTCAACGCTATCCCTTGGGGATATAATCAGGCTTTAAAACAAATCCCGAATGGGTGATCCAGGGCCGCATTTAGGGGGTAAAAACTCATTTTTTCGGTTTTTTTCAACCAAAATTCATCTTTAAAAGGCATTATTATATATTATTTCTCTTATTTAACGATTCTTTTTTGGTTTATTTTCTTCCCTGATCATCTAAGAACACTCCTAACTAATTAAAACTCCATATTTTTTCGTTAAAGTTATAAATAAATACCTTTTTTTGCATCGCTGCAGGAAAAATTTTAAAAAGTACATATATAAAAGCCGTGCCTTGAAAAAAAACAAATGAAACTGACCCTCTTTACATCGAAATTAAAATATGACCTGTCAAAATGTCATGAAAATAACAGTTTTCGTAGCGATATTGGAAGCTTCCTGGACCGATTTCGGCTTGAAATATACATGGCAAAGGTAAAACGGACTTTATATTTTTAGTTAAAATACGTTTCATTGGACGATTTAAGCATTAAATACGAATTTTTTTAATTTTTCTCAGGCCATGCAAATGCATGTCAAAATCAGTTTCATACGGAGAAATGTATTAAAATATGAAGGGTCGAAATGTCGCAAAAAGTCAGTTTTCCTTGCGAGATTTTAGGGTTTCTGAACCGTTTTCGACTTGAAAAATACCGGGCAACGCCTCTATAGACCTTCCCGTGTGGATTTCGGAACATATAATTTGAAGAATTAGTCATTAAATACCAATTTTAACAATTTTTCGATGACGCGGCGAAGCATCACAGAAAGGCCATTCCATGAGGTAGTATACGGGGTAAATCACAATGACGGGTCTGATTTAAATTTTGCTTAGATTTGTTATTAATTGAGAACGGATTATTCGATTGAAAAGAGTGATGTGGCAATCGAAAGGGGAGGAAGTAAGCTATTTTATTTGAAAATAATTTCGACATTTCGT
The DNA here is from genome assembly GCA_963971165.1 of Philopedon plagiatum. Classification (NCBI taxonomy): domain Eukaryota; kingdom Metazoa; phylum Arthropoda; class Insecta; order Coleoptera; family Curculionidae; genus Philopedon; species Philopedon plagiatum. The sequence continues at coordinate 1,148,875 of OZ020196.1, read as the reverse complement.
TGGCATGACGACGAAAAATTTGCTATTTCCGATATTTATTGAGTTAGACAGCTGAAATTTGATATATGGGAAGAATTCGGTCAATCATTCAAAATTATATGTGTAATTTTGATTCGCATGGTCTCTATAGCAACGATTAAGCATAAAGTTGACAATTTCCAACTCACGTACGGCTGATCTGATTGAAACGAGTGAGGTGGCAATCGAAAGGGAACGAAGTAAGCTACTTTTTTATGTGAAAATAATTTTGACATTTCGTTGCCATGACGACGAACAGTTTGCTATTTCCATTATTTATTGAGTTTTAGAGTTGAAATTTGATATCTGGGTAGAATTCGGTCAATCATTCAAAAATATTTTTATAAATTTTGATTCCGATGATTATCATAGCAACGATTGAGCATAAAGTTGATCATTTTTAACTCGCGAACGGCTTATCTGATTGAAACCAGTAAAGTGACGATCGAAATGTTAGAAAGTACACTACTTTTTTATGTGAAATTAATTTTGACATTTCGTTGCCGGGACGATGAACAATTTGCTATTTTCGGTATTTATTGAGTTGGAAAGTTGAAAACTGATATCTCGGAAGAATTCGGTCACTCATTCAAAAATATATCTGGAAAAATCGATTCCCATGGTTGGCATAGCAACGATTAAGGATAAAGTTGACAATTTATAACTCGCGGACGCCTTCTGCGATTGGAACGAGCGAGGTGGCTATCGAAAGGGATGGAAATAAACTACTTTTTTATTTGAAAATAATTCCGATTTTTGGTAGTCATGACGACGATCAATTTGATTTCTCCGTTATTTATTGAGTTGCAGAGTAGAAATTTCGCGTCTAAGTAGAATTCGGTCAATCATGGAAAAATATTTTCGCAATTTTCAATTTTGATGATTGCCATAGCAACGATTAGGGGTAAAGTTAACAACTTACAACTCGCGAACGGCTTCTTAGATTGAAAGAAGCGACGTTCATAATATGTATGCACAATTTTTTTCCATAGAGACATCAGTGGCGTGCCCGAAGGGCTCGCCACCAATCTTCATCCAGCTCGACCATTTCAGGAAGATGATGTTATCTAATGTATGGTTCAAAGCCGATCGAAAGATGACAAGTTTAATTTAGTAGGGTTTCAGCGAAATCGTACATATTGTATTTATATGTAATATGTGTTTGTATGTATATAGCGATACGGTTACGAAGGGCGGTCTATTCTGCATCATCAGTCCGTAGGAGTGTGATATCTTCCTTAATACATGGCCTAGAAACACGAACTTTTTAGGGCATGACAATGATGATATTACCGACCTTATAGAGCCCCCTCGGGGGGCGATTAGGCGGTCTATCCGTACTAGTTAGAGACCGCCTTTCAGGCTCGGCCTCTATACCCCCTGCTTGGTCAGAAAAATGTGTGTATGTGCGTGCGTGCGTGCGTGCGTGCGTATGTTGTCGTCCGTTTCGACATTTTCACCTTTTCAATTTTTTTTCTCGAAAACGGTTATAGAGGCGGCAACCAAATTTTCTGGGTTAATAGAGGGATAGTGCGGCTAGCTTCGGTAAAAAATTCAGTTATACAGGGTGTTCCGTTTCGGAGTTATTAAACGTCAAAGTCGAAATTTCAGCGATTTCCGTTGAAATCGATTACAGGTCGCAAAAGTGAATTAAATCGATTTAAATTTTCAGAGGTTGTAGAAGACCGGGGGGTTCCGAACCCTATTGAAACTGGCGGTATTCGGAAAATGGGAAGTAATTTTTTTGAATTTTTTTATGTCGAAAAATGCCCTTTGTAGACCCCAATTTGGCACCGAATAAGTCGAAACCGGAACATCGGACAGAAAAACGTATTTGAACATAAAACTAAAGAATCTCAAATACTTTCTTTTTGCAATACATTTACCTATACCTAAAACGACTGGAAATTGGAAAAATTTGGGAAAAACTGGAAATTACGAATTTTCATGCAAATCTTTGACGGTTTTGAATTTTTTGGGGGGTCAAAATGGATCCAAATCGAAATCCCATGAGCCTTATCGGAAAGAGCTCGCCGAAATACGTTACAAACGTATTTTTTAGTTCTTTTATTCCTAATAGGAAAGGAGCAATTGATAATTAAATTTCGATTTTTTACGATTTTTTTTCATGACATCTCTACATTTCAATCACTCTGTATCTTTTCCTATCTAATTTCTTCCAACTTTTTCAACGCTATCCCTTGGGGATATAATCAGGCTTTAAAACAAATCCCGAATGGGTGATCCAGGGCCGCATTTAGGGGATAAAAACTAATTTTTTCGGTTTTTTTCAACCAAAATTCATCTTTAAAAGGCATTATTATATATTATTTCTCTTATTTAACGATTCTTTTTTGGTTTATTTTCTTCCCTGATCATCTAAGAACACTCCTAACTAATTAAAACTCCATATTTTTTCGTTAAAGTTATAAATAAATACCTTTTTTTGCATCGCTGCAGGAAAAATTTTAAAAAGTGCATATATAAAAGCCGTGCCTTGACAAAACAATTGAACGGACCCTCTTTACATCGAAATTAAAATATGACCTGTCAAAATGTCATGAAAATAACAGTTTTTGTAGCGATATTGGAAGCTTCCTGAACCGATTTCGGCTTGAAATATACATGGCAAAGGTAAAATGGTCTTTATATTTTTAATAGCGGTACATTTCATTGGACGATTTGAGCATTAAATACCAATTTCATTAATTTTGCTGAGGTCCTGCAAAGGCATTTAAAAATCAATTTCTATACGGGGAAATTTATTCATTTAATTATAATGTATGAAATGTCACAATTTGGCTAAAATGTCAGCATTTTGATGCGAGATTGGAAGGAGTCCGGACCAACTTCGGCCTCGAATTTACCGGGCAATGCATTTAGGGACCTTATACTTTCGGTAGAAAGACATTTCATTTCATATTATACCGATTAAATACCATTTTAATCGATTTTCCTATGACGCTACAAAGCATCATTGAAGATTCTAATATGAAGCTCAGTGGCATCGAAAAAATCCCAAAATATGCATTTTATTTTCTAACCATGAGCGTGTATACTTTTGGGGCACTATATTAATTATTATTGAATAATTTTAATTTAATTTTAGGGAAATGACTTGATTCGGATCGTTTTAAAGTAACCAGAACGATTCTAAAATACATTTTATACCTTCCGGCATGTGCATGATTGTATATATGTCTACAGGGTGTCCGAAAAGTCTTTGTATGCGCAAATATCTTTGTCATTAGAGCGAAGAAAAACTTAAATGAGTCTTATTTCAAGGAAATCGTAAATTTTTCATTCCTTTGTGTGGTTGTTTATATGTTGGTACACAACAGAATGTCCAAAAAGTCTTTGTATGGGGAAATATCTTTGCCAAATTTAATTTTAGGGAAATGAATTGACTCCCTTTTAAAGTAACCAGAACGATTCGAAAGTACATTTTATACCTTTCGGCATGTGGGTGATTCTGTATATGCCTACAGGGTGTCCGAAAAGTCTTTATATGCGCAAATAACTTTGTCATAAGTACGAAGATAAAATTAATAGGGTCGGTTTTCAAGAAAATCGAAAATATTTAAATTACCGTGTGTCGTGTTGTGTTGTGTTTTTATGTATGTATACAGGGTGTCCGAAAAGTCTTTGAATGGGCAAATACCTTTGCCTTTCGTACAAATAGTAACTCGATGGTCGGATTTAAAGCAAATCGTAGGTATATATTTGCATTTCTATGTGTACGGATTTATATGTTTGTATACAGGGTGTTGGAAAAGTCTTAGTTTGGAATGGGCAAATACTCCTATTAGTACTTAGATAAACATTATTAGGTCGAATTTCAAGTAAATCGAATATATTTGTATTAATATGTGTTTATGCTTGTACGTGTGTATACAGGGTGTCCGAAAAGTCTTATTATTTGCAACTCCTTTTATTAGGACCAAAATAAACTTAATTGAGGCGGATTTCAAGAAAATTATCTATATTTGTATTACTATGTGTTTATGCTTGTGCGTGTGTATACAGGGTGTCCGAAAAGTCTTATTATTTGCAACTCCTTTTATTAGGACCAAAATAAACTTAATTAAGGCGGATTTCAAGAAAATCGTCTATATTTGTATTACTATGTGTTTATGATTGTACGTGTGTATACAGGGTGCGACTCCTTTTATTAGGACCTAAATAAACTTAATTAAGGCGGATTTCAAGAAAATCGTCTATATTTGTATTACTATGTGTTTATGCTTGTACGTGTGTATACAGGGTGTCCGAAAAGTCTTAGTATTTGCAACTCATTTTAATACGACCAAAATAAACGTAATTAAGGCGGATTTCAAGAAAATCGTCTATATTCCTATTTAAACGTGTGAGTGTTAGATTGAATGTATACAGGGTGTCCAAAAATTCTTGGAATGGGCAAATACTCCTATTAGTACTTAGATAAACTTTATTAGGTCGAATTTCAAGCAAATCAAATATATTTGTATTAATATGTGTTTACGTTTGTATGTATGTATACAGGGTGTCCGAAAAGTATTTTTGTTGGCAAAAATAGTTTCTACGTGTAGGTGTTTGTATGTATGTAGCGATGGGGTCACGAAGGGCGGTCTATTCTCCATCATCAGTCCGAAGGAGTGTGATATCTTCCTTAATACTTGGCCTAGAAACACGAAATCTTCAGGGCATGACAATGATGATATTACCGACCTTATAGAGCCCCCTCGGGGGGCGATTAGGCGGTCTATCCGTACTAGTTATAGACCGCCTTTCAGGCTCGGTCTATATACCGAGCCCTTGGTCAGAAAAATGTGTGTGTGTATGTATGGCCGTATGTTGTCGTCCGTTTCGACATTTTCACCTTTTCAATTTTTTTTCTCGAAAACGGTTATAGAGGCGGCAACCAAATTTTCTGGGTTAATAGAGGGATAGTGCGGCTAGCTTCGGTAAAAAATTCAGTTATACAGGGTGTTCCGTTTCGGAGTTATTAAACGCCAAAGTCGAAATTTCAGCGATTTCCGTTGACATCGATTACAGGTCGCAAAAGTGAATTAAATCGATTTAAATTTTTGGAGGTTGTGGAGGACCGGGGTGTTCCGAACCCTATTGAAACTGGCGGTATTCGGAAAATGGGAAGTAATTTTTTTGAATTTTTTTATGTCGAAAAATGCCCTTTGTAGACCCCAATTTGGCACCGAATAAGTCGAAACCGGAACATCGGACAGAAAAACGTATTTGAACTTAAAACTAAAGAATCTCAAATACTTTCTTTTTGCAATACATTTACCTATACCTAAAACGACTGGAAATTGGAAGAATTTGGGAAAAAGTGGAAATTACGAATGTTCATGCAAATTTTTGACGGTTTTGAATTTTTTGGGGGGTCAAAATGGATCCAAATCGAAATTCCATGTGCCCTATCGGAAAGAGCTCGCCGAAATACGTTAGAAACGTATTTTTTAGTTCTTTTATTTCTAATAGGAAAGGAGAAATCGATAATTAAATTTCGATTTTTTACGATTTTTTTTCATGACATCTCTGCGTTTGAATCACTCTGTATCTTTTCCTATCTAATTTCTTCTAACTTTTTCAACGCTATCCGTTGGGGATATAATCAGGCTTTAAAATGAATCCCGAATGGGTGATCCAGGGCCTGATTTAGGGGGTAAAAACTCATTTTTTCTGTTTTTTTCCATCAAAATTCATATTCAAAAGGCATTATTATATATTATTTCTCTTATTTAACGATTCTTTTTTGGTTTATTTTCTTCCCTGATCATCTAAGAACACTCCTAACTAATTAAAACTCCATATTTTTTCGTTAAAGTTATAAATAAATACCTTTTTTTGCATCGCTGCAGGAAAAATTTTAAAAAGTGCATATATAAAAGCCGTGCCTTGACAAAACAATTGAACGGACCCTCTTTACATCGAAATTAAAATATGACCTGTCAAAATGTCATGAAAATAACAGTTTTCGTAGCGATATTGGAAGCTTCCTGAACCGATTTCGGCTTGAAATATACATGGCAAAGGTAAAACGGACTTTATATTTTTAGTTAAAATACGTTTGATTGGACGATTTAAGCATTAAATACCAATTTCATTAATTTTGCTGAGGTCCTGCAAAGGCATTTAAAAATCAATTTCTATACGGGGAAATTTATTCATTTAATTATAATGTATGAAATGTCACAATTTGGCTAAAATGTCAGCATTTTGATGCGAGATTGGAAGGAGTCCGGACCAACTTCGGCCTCGAATTTACCGGGCAATGCATTTAGGGACCTTATACTTTCGGTAGAAAGACATTTCATTTCATATTATACCGATTAAATACCATTTTAATCGATTTTCCTATGACGCTACAAAGCATCATTGAAGATTCTAATATGAAGCTCAGTGGCATCGAAAAAATCCCAAAATATGCATTTTATTTTCTATCCATGAGCGTGTATACTTTTGGGGCAATATATTAATTATTATTGAATAATTTTAATTTAATTTTAGGGAAATGACTTGATTCGGATCGTTTTAAAGTAACCAGAACGATTCTAAAATACATTTTATACCTTCCGGCATGTGCATGATTGTATATATGTCTACAGGGTGTCCGAAAAGTCTTTGTATGCGCAAATATCTTTGTCATTAGAGCGAAGAAAAACTTAAATGAGTCTTATTTCAAGGAAATCGTAAATTTTTCATTCCTTTGTGTGGTTGTTTATATGTTGGTACACAACAGAATGTCCAAAAAGTCTTTGTATGGGGAAATATCTTTGCCAAATTTAATTTTAGGGAAATGAATTGACTCCCTTTTAAAGTAACCTGAACGATTCGAAAGTACATTTTATACCTTTCGGCATGTGGGTGATTCTGTATATGCCTACAGGGTGTCCGAAAAGTCTTTATATGCGCAAATAACTTTGTCATAAGTACGAAGATAAAATTAATAGGGTCGGTTTTCAAGAAAATCGAAAATATTTAAATTACCATGTGTCGTGTTGTGTTGTGTTTTTATGTATGTATACAGGGTGTCCGAAAAGTCTTTGAATGGGCAAATACCTTTGCCTTTCGTACAAATAGTATCTCGATGGTCGGATTTAAAGCAAATCGTAGGTATATATTTGCATTTCTATGTGTACGGATTTATATGTTTGTATACAGGGTGTTGGAAAAGTCTTAGTTTGGAATGGGCAAGTACTCCTATTAGTACTTAGCATTATTAGGTCGAATTTCAAGTAAATCGAATATATTTGTATTAATATGTGTTTATGCTTGTACGTGTGTATACAGGGTGTCCGAAAAGTCTTATTATTTGCAACTCCTTTTATTAGGACCAAAATAAAGCAAATCCTAGGTATATATTTGCATTTCTATGTGTACGGATTTATATGTTTGTATACAGGGTGTTGGAAAAGTCTTAGTTTGGAATGGGCAAGTACTCCTATTAGTACTTAGCATTATTAGGTCGAATTTCAAGTAAATCGAATATATTTGTATTAATATGTGTTTATGCTTGTACGTGTGTATACAGGGTGTCCGAAAAGTCTTATTATTTGCAACTCCTTTTATTAGGACCAAAATAAACTTAATTAAGGCGGATTTCAAGAAAATTGTCTATATTTGTATTACTATGTGTTTATACTTGTGCGTGTGTATACAGGGTGTCCGAACAGTCTTATTATTTGCAACTCCTTTTATTAGGACCAAAATAAACTTAATTAAGGCGGATTTCAAGAAAATCGTCTATATTTGTATTACTATGTGTTTATGATTGTACGTGTGTATACAGGGTGCAACTCCTTTTATTAGGACCTAAATAAACTTAATTAAGGCGGATTTCAAGAAAATCGTCTATATTTGTATTACTATGTGTTTATGCTTGTACGTGTGTATACAGGGTGTCCGAAAAGTCTTAGTATTTGCAACTCATTTTAATACGACCAAAATAAACGTAATTAAGGCGGATTTCAAGAAAATCGTCTATATTCCTATTTAAACGTGTGAGTGTTAGATTGAATGTATACAGGGTGTCCAAAAATTCTTGGAATTGGCAAATACTCCTATTAGTACTTAGCATTATTAGGTCGAATTTCAAGTAAATCGAATATATTTGTATTAATATGTGTTTATGCTTGTACGTGTGTATACAGGGTGTCCGAAAAGTCTTATTATTTGCAACTCCTTTTATTAGGACCAAAATAAACTTAATTAAGGCGGATTTCAAGAAAATTGTCTATATTTGTATTACTATGTGTTTATGCTTGTGCGTGTGTATACAGGGTGTCCGAAAACTCTTATTATTTGCAACTCCTTTTATTAGGACCAAAATAAACTTAATTAATGCGGATTTCAAGAAAATCGTCTATATTTGTATTACTATGTGTTTATGATTGTACGTGTGTATACAGGGTGCAACTCCTTTTATTAGGACCTAAATAAACTTAATTAAGGCGGATTTCAAGAAAATCGTCTATATTTGTATTACTATGTGTTTATGCTTGTACGTGTGTATACAGGGTGTCCGAAAAGTCTTAGTATTTGCAACTCATTTTAATACGACCAAAATAAACGTAATTAAGGCGGATTTCAAGAAAATCGTCTATATTCCTATTTAAACGTGTGAGTGTTAGATTGAATGTATACAGGGTGTCCAAAAATTCTTGGAATGGGCAAATACTCCTATTAGTACTTAGATAAACTTTATTAGGTCGAATTTCAAGCAAATCAAATATATTTGTATTAATATGTGTTTATGTTTGTATGTATGTATACAGGGTGTCCGAAAAGTATTTTTGTTGGCAAAAATAGTTTCTACGTGTAGGTGTTTGTATGTATGTAGCGATGGGGTCACGAAGGGCGGTCTATTCTCCATCATCAGTCCGAAGGAGTGTGATATCTTCCTTAATACATGGCATAGAAAACACGAAATTTTCAGGGCATGAGAATGATGATATTACCGACCTTATAGAGCCCCCTCGGGGGGCGATTAGGAGGTCTACCCGTACTAGTTATAGACCGCCTTTCAGGCTCGGTCTATATACCGAGCCCTTGGTCAGAAAAATGTGTGTGTGTATGTATGGCCGTATGTTGTCGTCCGTTTCGACATTTTCACCTTTTCAATTTTTTTTCTCGAAAACGGTTATAGAGGCGGCAACCAAATTTTCTGGGTTAATAGAGGGATAGTGCGGCTAGCTTCGGTAAAAAATTCAGTTATACAGGGTGTTCCGTTTCGGAGGTATTAAACGCCAAAGTCGAAATTTCAGCGATTTCCGTTGACATCGATTACAGGTCGCAAAAGTGAATTAAATCGATTTAAATTTTTGGAGGTTGTGGAGGACCGGGGTGTTCCGAACCCTATTGAAACTGGCGGTATTCGGAAAATGGGAAGTAATTTTTTGAATTTTTTTATGTCGAAAAATGCCCTTTGTAGACCCCAATTTGGCACCGAATAAGTCGAAACCGGAACATCGGACAGAAAAACGTATTTGAACTTAAAACTAAAGAATCTCAAATACTTTCTTTTTGCAATACATTTACCTATACCTAAAACGACTGGAAATTGGAAAAATTTGGGAAAAAGTGGAAATTACGAATTTTCATGCAAATTTTTGACGGTTTTGAATTTTTTGGGGGGTCAAAATGGATCCAAATCGAAATTCCATGTGCCCTATCGGAAAGAGCTCGCCGAAATACGTTAGAAACGTATTTTTTGGTTCTTTTATTTCTAATAGGAAAGGAGCAATTGATAATTAAATTTCGATTTTTTACGATTTTTTTTCATGACATCTCTACATTTGAATCACTCTGTATCTTTTCCTATCTAATTTCTTCTAACTTTTTCAACTCTATCCGTTGGGGATATAATCAGGCTTTAAAACAAATCCCGAATGGGTGATCCAGGGCCGCATTTAGGGGGTAAAAACTCATTTTTTCGGTTTTTTTCAACCAAAAGTCATCTTTAAAAGGCATTATTATATATTATTTCTCTTATTTAACGATTCTTTTTTGGTTTATTTTCTTCCCTGATCATCTAAGAACACTCCTAACCAATTAAAACTCCATATTTTTTCGTTAAAGTTATAAATAAATACCTTTTTTTGCATCGCTGCAGGAAAAATTTTAAAAAGTGCATATATAAAAGCCGTGCCTTGACAAAACAATTGAACGGACCCTCTTTACATCGAAATTAAAATATGACCTGTCAAAATGTCATGAAAATAACAGTTTTTGTAGCGATATTGGAAGCTTCCTGGACCGATTTCGGCTTGAAATATACATGGCAAAGGTAAAACGGAGTTTATATTTTTAATTACGGTACATTTCATTGGACGATGTAAGCATTAAATACATATTTTATTGGTTTTGCTGAGGCCCTGCATTGCATTATAACAATCAATTTCTATACGGGGAAATGTATTAATTTAATTATAATGTATAAAATGTCACAATTTGGCTTAAATGTCAGCATTTTGATGCGAGATTGGAAGGAGTGTGGACCAACTTCGGCTTCAAATTTACCAGGCAAGGGATTTAGGGACCTTATACTTTCGGTAGAAAGACATTTCATTTCATATTATACAGATTAAATACCATTTTAATCGATTTTCCTATGACGCTACAAAGCATCATTGAAGATTCTAATATGAAGCTCAGTGGCATCGAAAAAATTCAAAATATGCATTTTATTTTCTAACCATGAGCGTGTATACCTTTGGGGCAATATATTAATTATTATTGAACAATTTTAATTTAATTTTAGGGAAATGACTTGATTCGGATCGTTTTAAAGTAACCAGAACGATTCGAAAATACATTTTATACCTTCCGGCATGTGCATGATTGTATATATGTCTACAGGGTGGCCGAAAAGTCTTTGTATGCGCAAATATCTTTGTCATTGGCACGAAGAAAAACTTAATGAGTCTTATTTCAACGAAATCGTAAATTTTTCATTCCTTTGTGTGGTTGTTTATATGTTGGTATGTATACAGAATGTCCAAAAAGTCTTTGTATGCGGAAATATCTTTGCCGTTAGTACGAAGATAAAATTAATTGAGCCGGTTTTCAAGAACATCGAAAATATTTAAATTACTGTGTCGTGGTTGTTGTGTTTGTATGTATGTATAGTACAGGGTGTCCGAAAACTTTGTATGCGCAAACATATTTGTCATTGGCACGAAGAAAAACTTAAACGAGTTTTATTTCAAGGAAATCGTAAAGTTTTTATTCCGTTGTGTGGTTGTTTATATTATTATGTTGGTATTTATACAGAATGTCCAAAAAGTCTTTGTATGCGGAAATATCTTTGCCAAATTTAATTTTAGGGAAATGAATTGACTCGGATCCTTTTAGAGTAACCTGAACGATTCGAAAGTACATTTTAGACCTTTCGGCATGTGGGTGATTCTGTATATGCCTACAGGGTGTCCGAAAAGTCTTTATATGCGCAAATATCTTTGTCATAAGTACGAAGATAAAATTAATAGGGTCGGTTTTCAAGAAAATCGAAAATATTTAAATTACCACGTGTCGTGTTGTGTTGTGTTTTTATGTATGTATACAGGGTGTCCGAAAAGTCTTTGAATGGGCAAATACCTTTGCCTTTTGTACAAATAGTAACTCAATTGTCGGATTTAAAGCAAATCGTAGGTATATATTTGCATTTCTATGTGTACGGATTTATATGTTTGTATACAGGGTGTTCGAAAAGCCTTAGTATGGGTAAATACTTCTACTAGTACCAAGATAAACTTAACTAATTAGGATTTTAAGGAAATCGGCTATACTCCTATTTAAACGTGTGAGTGTTAGTGTGAATGTATACAGGGTGTCCAAAAAGTCTTGGAATGGGTAAATACTCCTATTAGTACTTAGATAAACTTTATTAGGTCGAATTTCAAGCAAATCGAATATATTTGTATTACTATGTGTTTATGCTTGTACGTGTGTATACAGGGTGTCCGAAAAGTCTTATTATTTGCAACTCCTTTTATTACGACCAAAATAAACTTAATTAAGGCGGATTTCAAGAAAATTGTCTATATTTGTATTACTATGTGTTTATGCTTGTACGTGTGTATACAGGGTGTCCGAAAAGTCTTCTTATTTGCAACTGCTTTTATTAGGACCAAAATAAACTTAATTAAGGCGGATTTCAAGAAAATCGTCTATATTTGTATTACTATGTGTTTATGATTGTACGTGTGTATACAGGGTGTCCGAAAAGTCTTATTATTTGCAACTCCTTTTATTAGGACCTAAATAAACTTAATTAAGGCGGATTTCAAGAAAATCGTCTATATTTGTATTACTATGTGTTTATGCTTGTACGTGTGTATACAGGGTGTCCGAAAAGTCTTAGCATTTGCAACTCCTTTTAATACGACCACAATAAACGTAATTAAGGCGGATTTCAAGAAAATCGTCTATATTCCTATTTAAACGTGTGAGTGTTAGATTGAATGTATACAGGGTGTCCAAAAAGTCTTGGAATGAGCAAATACTCCTATTAGTACTTAGATAAACTTTATTAGGTCGAATTTCAAGCAAATCGAATATATTTGTATTAATATGTGTTTATGTTTGTATGGATGTATACAGGGTGTCCGAAAAGTATTTTTGTTGGCAAAAATAGTTTCCACGTGTAGGTGTTTGTATGTATGTAGCGATGGGGTCACGAAGGGCGGTCTATTCTCCATCATCAGTCCGAAGGAGTGTGATATCTTCCTTAATAATACTTGGCCTAGAAACACGAAATTTTCAGGGCATGACAATGATGATATTACCGACCATATGGAGCCCCCTCGGGGGACGATTAGGCGGTCTATGCAATCTAGTTAGAGACCGCCTTTCAGGCTCGGTCTCTATACCCCCTGCTTGGTCAGAAAAATGTGCGTGCGTGCGTATGTTGTCGTCCGTTTCGACATTTTCACCTTTTCAATTTTTTTTCTCGAAAACGGTTATAGAGGCGGCAACCAAATTTTCTGGGTTAATAGAGCGATAGTGCGGCTAGCTTCGGTAAAAAATTCAGTTATACAGGGTGTTCCGTTTCGGAGTTATTAAACGCCAAAGTCGAAATTTCAGCGATTTCCGTTGAAATCGATTACAGGTCGCAAAAGTGAATTAAATCGATTTAAATTTTCAGAGGTTGTAGAAGACCGGGGGGTTCCGAACTCTATTGAAACTGGCGGTATTCGGAAAATGGGAAGTAATTTTTTTGAATTTTTTTATGTCGAAAAATGCCCTTTGTAGACCCCAATTTGGCACCGAATAAGTCGAAACCGGAACATCGGACAGAAAAACGCATTTGAACATAAAACTAAAGAATCTCAAATACTTTCTTTTTGCAATACATTTACCTATACCTAAAACGACTGCAAATTGGAAAAATTTGGGAAAATCTGGAAATTACGAATTTTCATGCAAATTTTTGACGGTTTTGAATTTTTTGGGGGGTCAAAATGGATCCAAATCGAAATTCCATGTGCCCTATCGGAAAGAGCTCGCCGAAATACGTTAGAAACGTATTTTTTAGTTCTTTTATTTCTAATAGGAAAGGAGAAATCGATAATTAAATTTCGATTTTTTACGATTTTTTTTCATGACATCTCTACATTTGAATCACTCTGTATCTTTTCCTATCTAATTTCTTCTAACTTTTTCAACGCTATCCGTTGGGGATATAATCGGGCTTTAAAATGAATCCCGAATGGGTGATCCAGGGCCTGATTTAGGGGGTAAAAACTGATTTTTTCTGTTTTTTTTCATCAAAATTCATATTTAAAAGGCATTATTATATATTATTTCTCTTATTTAAAGATTCTTTTTTGGTTTATTTTCTTCCCTGATCATCTAAGAACACTCCTAACTAATTAAAACTCCATATTTTTTCGTTAAAGTTATAAATAAATACCTTTTTTTGCATCGCTGCAGGAAAAATTTTAAAAAGTGCATATATAAAAGCCGTGCCTTGACAAAACAATTGAACGGACCCTCTTTACATCGAAATTAAAATATGACCTGTCAAAATGTCATGAAAATAACAGTTTTTGTAGCGATATTGGAAGCTTCCTGAACCGATTTCGGCTTGAAATATACATGGCAAAGGTAAAATGGTCTTTATATTTTTAATAGCGGCACATTTCATTGGACGATTTGAGCATTAAATACCAATTTCATTAATTTTGCTGAGGTCCTGCAAAGGCATTTAAAAATCAATTTCTATACGGGGAAATTTATTCATTTAATTATAATGTATGAAATGTCACAATTTGGCTAAAATGTCAGCATTTTGATGCGAGATTGGAAGGAGTCCGGACCAACTTCGGCCTCGAATTTACCGGGCAATGCATTTAGGGACCTTATACTTTCGGTAGAAAGACATTTCATTTCATATTATACCGATTAAATACCATTTTAATCGATTTTCCTATGACGCTACAAAGCATCATTGAAGATTCTAATATGAAGCTCAGTGGCATCGAAAAAATCCCAAAATATGCATTTTATTTTCTATCCATGAGCGTGTATACTTTTGGGGCAATATATTAATTATTATTGAATAATTTTAATTTAATTTTAGGGAAATGACTTGATTCGGATCGTTTTAAAGTAACCAGAACGATTCTAAAATACATTTTATACCTTCCGGCATGTGCCTGATTGTATATATGTCTACAGGGTGTCCGAAAAGTCTTTGTATGCGCAAATATCTTTGTCATTAGAGCGAAGAAAAACTTAAATGAGTCTTATTTCAAGGAAATCGTAAATTTTTCATTCCTTTGTGTGGTTGTTTATATGTTGGTACACAACAGAATGTCCAAAAAGTCTTTGTATGGGGAAATATCTTTGCCAAATTTAATTTTAGGGAAATGAATTGACTCCCTTTTAAAGTAACCTGAACGATTCGAAAGTACATTTTATACCTTTCGGCATGTGGGTGATTCTGTATATGCCTACAGGGTGTCCGAAAAGTCTTTATATGCGCAAATAACTTTGTCATAAGTACGAAGATAAAATTAATAGGGTCGGTTTTCAAGAAAATCGAAAATATTTAAATTACCATGTGTCGTGTTGTGTTGTGTTTTTATGTATGTATACAGGGTGTCCGAAAAGTCTTTGAATGGGCAAATACCTTTGCCTTTCGTACAAATAGTAACTCGATGGTCGGATTTAAAGCAAATCGTAGGTATATATTTGCATTTCTATGTGTACGGATTTATATGTTTGTATACAGGGTGTTGGAAAAGTCTTAGTTTGGAATGGGCAAATACTCCTATTAGTACTTAGATAAACATTATTAGGTCGATTTTCAAGTAAATCGAATATATTTGTATTAATATGTATTTATGCTTGTACGTGTGTATACAGGGTGTCCGAAAAGTCTTATTATTTGCAACTCCTTTTATTAGGACCAAAATAAACTTAATTAAGGCGGATTTCAAGAAAATTGTCTATATTTGCATTACTATGTGTTTATGCTTGTGCGTGTGTATACAGGGTGTCCGAAAAGTCTTATTATTTGCAACTCCTTTTATTAGGACCAAAATAAACTTAATTAAGGCGGATTTCAAGAAAATCGTCTATATTTGTATTACTATGTGTTTATGATTGTACGTGTGTATACAGGGTGCAACTCCTTTTATTAGGACCTAAATAAACTTAATTAAGGCGGATTTCAAGAAAATCGTCTATATTTGTATTACTATGTGTTTATGCTTGTACGTGTGTATACAGGGTGTCCGAAAAGTCTTAGTATTTGCAACTCATTTTAATACGACCAAAATAAACGTAATTAAGGCGGATTTCAAGAAAATCGTCTATATTCCTATTTAAACGTGTGAGTGTTAGATTGAATGTATACAGGGTGTCCAAAAATTCTTGGAACGGGCAAATACTCCTATTAGTACTTAGATAAACTTTATTAGGTCGAATTTCAAGCAAATCAAATATATTTGTATTAATATGTGTTTATGTTTGTATGTATGTATACAGGGTGTCCGAAAAGTATTTTTGTTGGCAAAAATAGTTTCTACGTGTAGGTGTTTGTATGTATGTAGCGATGGGGTCACGAAGGGCGGTCTATTCTCCATCATCAGTCCGAAGGAGTGTGATATCTTCCTTTATACTTGGCCTAGAAACACGAAATTTTCAGGGCATGACAATGATGATATTACCGACCTTATAGAGCCCCCTCGGGGGGCGATTAGGCGGTCTATCCGTACTAGTTATAGACCGCCTTTCAGGCTCGGTCTATATACCGAGCCCTTGGTCAGAAAATGTGTGTATGGCCGTATGTGTGTTGTCGTCCGTTTCGACATTTTCACCTTTTCAATTTTTTTTCTCGAAAACGGTTATAGGGGCGGCAACCAAATTTTCTGGGTTAATAGAGGGATAGTGCGACTAGCTTCGGTAAAAAATTCAGTTATACCGGGTGTTCCGTTTCGGAGTTATTAAACGTCAAAGTCGAAATTTCAGCGATTTTCGTTGAAATCGATTACAGGTCGCAAAACTTAACTAAATCGATTTAAATTTTCAGAGGTTGTAGAAGACCGGGGTGTTCCGAACCCTATTGAAATTGGCGATATTCGGAAAATGGGAAGTAATTCTTTTGAATTTTTTTATGTCGAAAAATGACCTTTGTAGACCCCACTTTGGCACTGAATAAGTCGAAACCGGAACATCGGACAGAAAAACGTATTTGAACATAAAACTAAAGAATCTCAAATACTTTCTTTTTGCAATACATTTACCTATACCTAAAACGACTGGAAATTGGAAAAATTTTGGACAAACTGGAAATTACGTTTTTTCATGAAATTTATTGACGGAATTTAATTTTTTGCGGGTCAAAATGGATTCAAATCGAAATTCCATGTGCCCTATCGGAAAGAGCTCGCCGAAATACGTTAGAAACGTATTCTGTGGTTCTTTTATTTCTAATAGGAAAGGAGCAATCGATAATTAAATTTCGATTTTTTACGATTTTTTTTCATGACATCTCTACATTTGAATCACTCTGTATCTTTTCCTATCTAATTTCTTCCAACTTTTTCAACGCTATCCCGTGGGGATATAATCAGGCTTTAAAACAAATCCCGAATGGGTGATCCAGGGCAGCATTTAGGGGGTAAAAACTCATTTTTTCGGTTTTTTTCAACCAAAATTCATCTTTAAAAGGCATTATTATATATTATTTCTCTTATTTAACGATTCTTTTTTGGTTTATTTTCTTCCCTGATCATCTAAGAACACTCCTAACTAATTAAAACTCCATATTTTTTCGTTAAAGTTATAAATAAATACCTTTTTTTGCATCGCTGCAGGAAAAATTTTAAAAAGTACATATATAAAAGCCGTGCCTTGAAAAAAAAAAACAAATGAAACTGACCCTCTTTACATCGAAATTAAAATATGACCTGTCAAAATGTCATGAAAATAACAGTTTTTGTAGCGATATTGGAAGCTTCCTGGACCGATTTCGGCTTGAAATATACATGGCAAATGTAAAACGGACTTTATATTTTTAGTTAAAATACGTTTCATTGGACGATTTAAGCATTAAATACGAATTTTTTAAATTTTTCTCAGACCATGCAAATGCATGTCAAAATCAGTTTCATACGGAGAAATGTATTAAAATATGAAGGGTCGAAATGTCGCAAAAATGTCAGTTTTCCATGCGAGATTTTAGGGTTTCTGAACCGTTTTCGACTTGAAAAATACCGGGCAACGCCTCTATAGACCTTCCCGTGTGGATTTCGGAACATATAATTTGAAGAATTAGTCATTAAATACCAATTTTAACAATTTTTCGATGACGCGGCGAAGCATCATAGAAAGGCCATTCCATGAGGTAGTATACGGGGTAAATCACAATAACGGGTTTGATTTAAATTTTGCTTGGATTTGTTATTAATTGAGAACGGATTATTCGATTGAAAAGAGTGATGTGGCAATCGAAAGGGGAGGAAGTAAGCTATTTTATTTGAAAATAATTTCGACATTTCGTTGGCATGACGACGAAAAATTTGCTATTTCCGATATTTATTGAGTTAGAGAGCTGAAATTTCATATATGGGAAGAATTCGGTCAATCATTCAAAATTATATGTGTAAATTTTGATTCGCATGGTTTCTATAGCAACGATTAAGGATACAGATGACAATTTCTAACTCACGTACGGCTGATCTGATTGAAACGAGTGAGGTGGCAATCGAAAGGGAACGAAGTAAGCTACTTTTTTATGTGAAAATAATTTTGACATTTCGTTGCCATGACGACGAACAGTTTGCTATTTCCATTATTTATTGAGTTTTAGAGTTGAAATTTGATATCTGGGTAGAATTCGGTCAATCATTCAAAAATATTTTTATAAATTTTGATTCCGATGATTACCATAGCAACGATTGAGCATAAAGTTGATCATTTTTAACTCGCGAACGGCTTATCTGATTGAAACCAGTAAAGTGACGATCGAAATGTTAGAAAGTACACTACTTTTTTATGTGAAATTAATTTTGACATTTCGTTGCCGGGACGATGAACAATTTGCTATTTTCGTTATTTATTGAGTTGGAAAGTTGAAAACTGATATCTCGGAAGAATTCGGTCACTCATTCAAAAATATATCTGGAAAAATCGATTCCCATGGTTGGCATAGCAACGATTAAGGATAAAGTTGACAATTTATAACTCGCGGACGCCTTCTGCGATTGGAACGAGTGAGGTGGCTATCGAAAGGGATGGAAGTAACCACCTTTTTTATTTGAAAATAATTTCGATTTTTGGTAGTCATGACGACGATCAATTTGATTTCTCCGTTATTTATTGAGTTGCAGAGTAGAAATTTCGCATCTAAGTAGAATTCGGTCAATCATTGAAAAATATTTTTGCAATTTTCAATTTTAATGATTGCCATAGCAACGATTAGGGGTAAAGTTAACAACTTACAACTCGCGAACGGCTTCTTAGATTGAAAGAAGCGACGGTCATAATATGTATGCACAATTTTTTTCCATAGAGACATCAGTGGCGTGCCCGAAGGGCTCGCCACCAATCTTCATCCAGCTCGACCATTTCAGGAAGATGCTGTTATCTAGTGTATGGTGCAAAGCCGATCGAAAGATGACAAGTTTAATTTAGTAGGGTTTCAGCGAAATCGTACATATTGTATTTATATGTAATATGTGTTTGTATGTATATAGCGATACGGTTACGAAGGGCGGTCTATTCTGCATCATCAGTCCGTAGGAGTGTGATATCTTCCTAAATACATGCTCTAGAAACACGAAACTTTCAGGGCATGACAATGATGATATTATCGACATTATGGAGCCCCCTTTCAGTGCATGACAATGATGATATTACCGACCTTATAGAGCCCCCTCGGGGGGCGATTAGGCGGTCTATCCGTACTAGTTTATTAGAGACCGCCTTTCAGGCTCGGTCTCTATACCGAGCCCTTGGTCAGAAAAATGTGTGTGTGTATGTATGTTGTCGTCCGTTTCGACATTTTCACCTTTTCAATTTTTTTTTCTCGAAAATGGTTAGAGGGGCAGCAACCAAATTTTCTGGGTTAATAGAGGGATTGTGCGACTAGCTTCGGTAAAAAATTCAGTTATACCGGGTGTTCCGTTTCGGAGTTATTAAACGTCAAAGTCGAAATTTCAGCGATTTCAGTTGAAATCGGGTACAGGTCGCAAAAGTGAATTAAATCGATTTAAATTTTCGGAGGTTGTAGAAGACCGGGGGGTTCCGAACCCTATTGAAACTGGCGGTATTCGGAAAATGGGAAGTAATTTTTTTGAATTTTTTTATGTCGAAAAATGCCCTTTGTAGACCCCACTTTGACACCGAATAAGTCGAAACCGGAACATCGGACAGAAAAACGTATTTAAACTTAAAACTAAAGAATCTCAAATACTTTCTTTTTGCAATACATTTACCTATACCTAAAACGACTGGAAATTGGAAAAATTTGGGAAAAAGTGGAAATTACGATTTTTCATGCAAATTTTTGACGGTTGTCAATTTTTTTGGGGGTCAAAATGGATTCAAATCGAAATCCCATGTACCTTATCGGAAAGACCTCGCCGAACTACGTTATAAACGTATTTTTTGGTTCCTTCATTCTTAATAGGAAAGGAGCAATCGATAATTAAATTTAGATTTTTTACGATTTTTTTTCATGACATCTCTACATTTGAATCACTCTGTATCTTTTCCTATCTAATTTCTTCCAACTTTTTCAACGCTATCCCGTGGGGATATAATCAGGCTTTAAAACAAATCCCGAATGGGTGATTAAATGGCATTATTATGTATTATTTCTCTTATTTAACAGCTCTTTTTTGGATTATTTCCTTCCCCCATCGTCTGAGAATACTCCACACTAATTAAAATTACATATTTTTTCGTTAAAGTTATAAATAAAAAGCTCTTTTAGCATCGGTGCAGGAAAAATTTTAAAAAATGCATATATTAATAGTCTGCCTTGGAAAATCAGTTGAAGCAGCCTATCTTTACGTCGAAATTAAAAAATATGACCTGTCAGAATTATGCAAAAATGTCAATACTTTTAGTGATTTTGGAGAGATCCTGGAGCCCATTTCGGCTTGGAATATACATGGATAAGACAGAATGGACTTTATATTTTTAATTATGGTGCATTTCATTGGACGATTTAAGCACTAAATACCAATTTTTTTATCTTTCTGAGACCCTGCAAATGGATTTTAAAATCAGTTTATACGGAGAAATGTATTATAATATGAAGGGTCTAAATGTCGCCAAAATGCCAGTTTTTCTTGCGAGAATTTTAGGGTTTCTGGACCGTTTTGGGCTTGAAAGTACCGGGCAACGCCTCTATAGACCTTCCCGTGTGAATTCCGGAACATATAACTTGAAAAATTGGGCATTCAGTACCATTTTTAAAAATATATAGGTGACGCTGCAAGGCATCATAGAATGGTTTTATCCCATTAGTTAGTGTACGGGGTAAATCACAATGAATGGTCTGATTTAAAATTTGCTTAGGTTTGTTATTATTTGAGAACGGCTTATCTGATTAAATCGAGTGAGGTGGCAATCGAAAGGGAAGGAATTAAGCAATTTCCTCATTTCAAAATAATTTCGACATTTCGTTGGCATGACGACGAACAACTAGCAATTTTCGTTAATTTTTGAGTTGGACAGTTGAAAGTTGATATATGGGCAGAATTCGGTCAATCATTCAAAAATATTTTTTATAAATTTTGATTCTGATGATTACCATAGCAACGATTGAGTATAAAGTTGATCATTTTTAACTCGCGAACGGCTTATCTGATTGAAACGAGTGAGGTGGCAATCGAAAGGGAATGGAGTAAGCTCCTTTTTGATGTGAAAATAATTTTAATATTTCGTTGCCGTGACGACGAATAATTTGCGATTTCCGATATTTATTGAGTTGGAGAGCTGAAATTTGATATCTGGAAAGAATTCGGTCAATCATTTAAAATTATATGTGTAAATTTTGATTCGCGTGGTTTCTATAGCAACAATTAATGCTAAAGTTAACAATTTCTAACTCACGCACGGCTTATCTGATTGAAACGACTGAAGTGGCAACCGAAAGGGAAGGAAGTAAGCTACTTTTTTATGTGAAAATAATTTTGATTTTCCGTTGCCGTGACGACGAATAATTTGCTATTTCCGTAATGTATTGAGTTGGATAGTTGAAATTTGATGTCTGGGAATAATTAGGGCACTCATTCAAAAATATATCTGTAAAAATCTATTCCCATGGTTGGCATAGCAACGATTAAGGATAAAGTTGACAATTTTTAACTCACGCACGGCTTATCTGATTGAAACGACTGAAGTGGCAGTCGAAAGGGAAGGAAGTAAGCTGCTTTTTTATGCGAAAATAATTTTGATTTTCCGTTGCCGTGACGACGAATAATTTGCGATTTCCGTAAAGTATTGAGTTGGATAGTTGAAATTTGATATCTGGGAAGAATTCGGTCAATCATTCAAAAATATATCTATAAAAATCGATTCCCATGGTTTCTATAGCAACGATTAAGGATTAAGTTGACAATTTCTAACTCACGCACGGCTTATCTGATTGAAACGACTGAAGTGGCAGTCGAAAGGGAAGGAAGTAAGCTGCTTTTTTATGCGAAAATAATTTTGATTTTCCGTTGCCGTGACGACGAATAATTTGCGATTTCCGTAAAGTATTGAGTTGGATAGTTGAAATTTGATATCTGGGAAGAATTCGGTCAATCATTCAAAAATATATCTATAAAAATCGATTCCCATGGTTTCTATAGCAACGATTAAGGATTAAGTTGACAATTTCTAACTCACGCACGGCTTATCTGATTGAAACGACTGAAGTGGCAATCGAAAGGGAAGGAAGTAAGCTACTTTTTTATGTGAAAATAATTTTGATTTTCCGTTGCCGTGACGACGAATAATTTGCGATATCCGTAATGTATTGAGTTGGATAGTTGAAATTTGATATCTGATAATAATTCGGGCACTCATTCAAAAATATATCTATAAAAATCGATTCCCATGGTTGGCATAGCAACGATTAAGGATAAAGTTGACAATTTTTAACTTACGCACGGCTTATCTGATTGAAACGACTGAAGTGGCAATCGAAAGGGAAGGAAGTAAGCTACTTTTTTATGTGAAAATAATTTTGATTTTCCGTTGCCGTGACGACGAATAATTTGCGATTTCCGTAAAGTATTGAGTTGGATAGTTGAAATTTGTTATCTGGGAAGAATTCGGTCAATCATTCAAAAATATGTCTGTAAAAATCTATTCCCATGGTTTCTATAGCAAAGATTAAGGATAAAGTTGACAATTTCTAACTCACGCACGGCTTATCTGATTGAAACGACTGAAGTGGCAATCGAAAGGGACGGAAGTAAGCTACTTTTTTATGTGAAAATAATTTTGATTTTCCGTTGCCGTGACGACGAATAATTTGCTATTTCCGTAATGTATTGAGTTGGATAGTTGAAATTTGATATCTGGGAAGAATTCGGTCAATCATTCAAAAATTTATCTGTAAAAATCGATTCCCATGGTTTCTATAGCAACGATTAAGGATAAAGTTGACAATTTCTAACTCACGCACGGCTTATCTGATTGAAACGACTGAAGTGGCAATCGAAAGGGAAGGAAGTAAGCTACTTTTTTTATGTGAAAATAATTTTGATTTTCCGTTGCCGTGACGACGAATAATTTGCTATTTCCGTAATGTATTGAGTTGGATAGTTGAAATTTGATGTCTGGGAATAATTAGGGCACTCATTCAAAAATATATCTGTAAAAATCTATTCCCATGGTTGGCATAGCAACGATTAAGGATAAAGTTGACAATTTTTAACTCACGCACGGCCCATCTGATTGAAACGACTGAAGTGGCAGTCGAAAGGGAATCAAGTAAGCTGCTTTTTTATGTGAAAATAATTTTGATTTTCCGTTGCCGTGACGACGAATAATTTGCGATTTCCGTAAAGTATTGAGTTGGATAGTTGAAATTTGATATCTGGGAAGAATTCGGTCAATTATTCAAAAATATATCTATAAAAATCGATTCCCATGGTTTCTATAGCAACGATTAAGGATTAAGTTGACAATTTCTAACTCACGCACGGCTTATCTGATTGAAACGACTGAAGTGGCAATCGAAAGGGAAGGAAGTAAGCTACTTTTTTATGTGAAAATAATTTTGATTTTCCGTTGCCTTGACGACGAATAATTTGCGATATCCGTAATGTATTGAGTTGGATAGTTGAAATTTGATATCTGATAATAATTCGGGCACTCATTCAAAAATATATCTTTAAAAATCGATTCCCATGGTTGGCATAGCAACGATTAAGGATAAAGTTGACAATTTTTAACTTACGCACGGCTTATCTGATTGAAACGACTGAAGTGGCAATCGAAAGGGAAGGAAGTAAGCTACTTTTTTATGTGAAAATAATTTTGATTTTCCGTTGCCGTGACGACGAATAATTTACGATTTCCGTAAAGTATTGAGTCGGATAGTTGAAATTTGTTATCTGGGAAGAATTCGGTCAATCATTCAAAAATATGTCTGTAAAAATCTATTCCCATGGTTTCTATAGCAACGATTAAGGATAAAGTTGACAATTTCTAACTCACGCACGGCTTATCTGATTGAAACGACTGAAGTGGCAATCGAAAGGGACGGAAGTAAGCTACTTTTTTATGTGAAAATAATTTTGATTTTCCGTTGCCGTGACGACGAATAATTTGCTATTTCCGTAATGTATTGAGTTGGATAGTTGAAATTTGATATCTGGGAAGAATTCGGTCAATCATTCAAAAATGTATCTGTAAAAATCGATTCCCATGGTTTCTATAGCAACGATTGAGGATAAAGTTGACAATTTCTAACTCACGCACGGCTTATCTGATTGAAACGACTGAAGTGGCAATCGAAAGGGAAGGAAGTAAGTTACTTTTTTATGTGCAAATAATTTTGATTTTTCGTTGCCGTTGCTATTTCCGTAATGTATTGAGTTCGATAGCTGATATTTGATATCTGGGAAGAATTCTATCAACAATCATTCAAAAATTATATGTGTAAATTTTGATTCGCATGGTTTCTATAGCAACGACTAAGGATAAAGTTGACAATGTTTAACTCACGCACGGCTTATCTGATTGAAACAAGTGAGGTGGCTATCGAAAGGCAAGGAAGTAAGCTACTTTTTTATGTGAAAATAATTTTGAAATTTCGTTGCCTTGTATTCCTGTAAATTTTTTGTAATTTTCTTATATCATTATTTGTTCGAAAATGCATCGTTTTAGTTATTCCGTAGAGTGTATC
Organism: Philopedon plagiatum; assembly: GCA_963971165.1. Classification (NCBI taxonomy): domain Eukaryota; kingdom Metazoa; phylum Arthropoda; class Insecta; order Coleoptera; family Curculionidae; genus Philopedon; species Philopedon plagiatum. Next base: position 1,123,992 of record OZ020196.1, on the reverse strand, counting down.
TTCATTGCTGTTTTTGATTGCTGATTGTTTTCGGTATTTAAATATCTTCACACATTTTGATTCTAACCTATAGGTACTTCTTTATTACTCTTCCATGAATAATTTTTAGAAACACGTGCTTCTCTTTCCTTTGCAATTTTTGGTAACTTTCCGATAACTGTTCCTTTATTGGCTCGTCAAAAAGTAGCTGTTTTTTAACCTCTTTAACTTTATTCTGATCAATCACTGCCTCATTTACGAATTGTTCCACCCGTGTGTTTGGGGTTTCTGATGTAGATGAATGAGCAGCTGTATATATATATATATATATATATATATATATATATATATATATATATATATATATATATATATATATATATATATATATATAGATATATATATATATATATATATATATATATATATATATATATATATATATATATATAAATGAAATAAAGATTACGGGGATTCGGCCAGAAAGTCTTTATTATATTTTTCTTATAATGTGCCTAGCTTTCGAAATGTTTCATTTCTTCCTCAGGAAGAAATGAAACATTTCGAAAGCTAGGCACATTATAAGAAAAATATAATAAAGACTTTCTGGCCGAATCCCCGTAATCTTTATTTCATTTAATTTATTACACGGCCGTTATTTGTACAACAAATATATATATATATATATATATATATATATATATATATATATATATATATATATATATATATATATATATATATTATGTCCCATACGAAATCGCGGAAATTTCGAATTTAACGTTTAATAACTCCGAAACGCGACACCCCGTATAACTGAATTTTTTTATCGAAGCTAGAAGCACTATCACTCTATTAACCCAGAAAATTTTATCGCTCCCGCAGTAACAGTTTTCGAGAAAAAAAATTGAAAATATGAAAAGTCGAGCCGGACAACATACGGACCAAGGTTAAATCACGGGGGGGGGGTGACATTTTATGGTTCCCTATGTCTAAGTGACAGCACTTAAACGAACAAATGGCAAAACATTGGTAAAATTAACTATATTTTTAATTTTTCAATTTTTCACAAAATCCGGCCAAAAATCGAAAAAAATTTGACACTGCTTTATGTTTTTATTTTTATCTCAGTTATTTGAGGTTTCTAGTAAAAAATGTATGTAATTACTTAGATAGAGTATAAAATTGTCTAACTTTTTTATAATAGACAATTTTTCGATAGGACGTATACTTTTGGAAATATAGGGATCTAAACTTGGAAATTTTCATAAGCAGTTTTTTTAAAATATTTCCGGAATTATGACGTTTGAAGGAAAATCAATAAGAGAAAATTATAGACCTTACTTAACAGCAACTTTTAGGTAATGAACATCGTTTTCATAAAACGAACCAGGCGCGAGATATGAGCGATTAAATGGCAGAATTGGAAATTTCATGGGTGTGAAAATTTTCAAAAAAATTAATTTTTTTTTTAAATTCAAAAATACTGATATTTTATGGTTCCTTATGTCAAAGTGACAGGTATACAGGAAAAAATCAAAAAATAACTATTAAATATGAGGGAATAATATGGAATATCGCCGTTTAAAGATGGGTTTTGATGGAAAAATATAGAAAATATGAGTTTTTACCCCCTAAATCTGGTCCTGGATCACCCATTCGGGAGTCTTTTTAAAGCCTGATTATATCCCCACGGGATAGCGTTGAAAAAGTCTGAAACAGTTCGATAGGAAGGAGACACATTGATTCGAATGTAGAGATGTCCTGGAAAATAGCTTTAAAAATCGAAATTTAATCGTCGATTCCTTCCTTCTTATAAAAAATGAAGAAACCAAAAAATATGAAAATTACGTATTTCGGGGAGCTCTTTCTGACCAGGTATATGGGATTTTGATTTGGATCCGTTTTGACTACGAAAAAAATTAAAAACCGTCACAAATTTTCATCAAAAAATTCAATTTTCGGTTTTTCCCAAATTTTTCCACTTTCCGGCCGTTTTAGGTATAGGTAAATGTATTGCAAAAAGAAAGTATTTCAGATTCTAAAGTTTGACGTGTCAAACCGTTTTTATGTACGACGTTTCGTTCTCGAGTTATTAGGTACCAAAAATGGGTCTGCATATGGCATTTTTCGACATAAAAAAATTCAAAAGTGAAACTTCCCATTTTCCGAATATCGCCAATTTCAATAGGGTTCGGAAGCCCCCGGTCCTCTACGACCTCCGGAAATTTAAATCGATTTGATTAAATTTTGCGACCTCGTGTCCCATACGAAATCGCGGAAATTTCGAATTTAACGTTTAATAACTCCGAAACGCGACACCCCGCATAACCGAATTTTTTATCGAAGCTAGAAGCACTATCCCTCTATTAACCCTGAAAATTTTATCGTTCCCGCAGTAACAGTTTTCGAGAAAAAAAATTTAAAATGTAAAAAGTCGAAACGGACAAAAATAGTTTTCTACGTGTGGTGTTTGTATGTGTGTAGCGACACGGTTACGAAGGGCGGTCTATTCTCCATCATCAGTCCGAAGGAGTGTGATATCTTCCTTAATATATGGCCGAGCAACACGAAATTTTCAGGGCATGACAATGATGATATTACCGACCTTATAGAGCCCCCTCGGGGGGCGATTAGGCGGTCTATGCACCCTAGTTATAGAGCGCCAACAGCGCTCTATATACCGACCCGTCACTCAGGAAAATGTATGTTGGTTGACAAATCGTGTTTTTCGGCAATCTCAAATTTTTTTCTCCGAGACGGTTACAGGTGAAACGTTCAAATTTTCTGGGATAATAGAGGGATAGTGCGTCTAGCTTCGGTAAAAATTCAGTTACACAGGGTGTTCCGTTTCGGAGTTATTAAACGTCAAAGTCGAAATTTCCGCGAATTCGTATGAAATCGATTACAGGTCGCAAAACTTAATTAAATCGATTTAAATTTTCAGAGGTTGTAGAGGACCGGGAGCTTCAGAACCCTATTGAAACTGGCGGTATTCGGGAAATGGGAAGTAATTTTTTTGAATTTTTTTATGTCGAAAAATGCCCTTTGTAGACCCCACTTTGACACCGAATAAGTCGAAACCGGAACATCGGACAGAAAAACGTATTTAAACTTAAAACTAAAGAATCTCAAATACTTTCTTTTTGCAATACATTTACCTATACCTAAAACGACTGGAAATTGAAAAAATTTGGGAAAAAGTGGAAATTACGAATTTTCATGCAAATTTTTGACGGTTTTGAATTTTTTGGGGGGTCAAAATGGATTCAAATCGAAATCCCATGTACCTTATCGGAAAGACCTCGCCGAACTACGTTATAAACGAATTTTTTGGTTCCTTCATTCTTAATAGGAAAGGAGCAATCGATAATTAAATTTAGATTTTTTACGATTTTTTTTCATGACATCTCTACATTCGAAACACTCTGTATCTTTTCCTATCTAATTTCTTCCAACTTTTTCAACGCCATCCCTTGGGGATATAATCAGGCTTTAAAATAAATCCCGAACGGGTGATTCAGGACCCGATCTAGGAGGTAAAAACTCATTTTTTCTATTTTTTTCAACCAAAATTCATCTTTAAATGGCATTATTATGTATTATTTCTCTTATTTAACAGCTCTTTTTTGGATTATTTCCTTCCCCCATCATCTGAGAATACTCCACACTAATTAAAATTACATATTTTTTCGTTAAAGTTATAAATAAAAAGCTCTTTTAGCATCGGTGCAGGAAAAATTTTAAAAAATGCATATATTAATAGTCTGCCTTGGAAAATCAGTTGAAGCAGCCTATCTTTACGTCGAAATTAAAAAATATGACCTGTCAGAATTATGCAAAAATGTCAATACTTTTAGTGATTTTGGAGAGATCCTGGGGCCTATTTCGGCTTGGAATATACATGGATAAAACAGAATGGACTTTATATTTTTAATTATGGTGCATTTCATTGGACGATTTAAGCACTAAATACCAATTTTTTTTATCTTTCTGAGACCCTGAAAATGGATTTAAAAATCAGTTTATACGGAGAAATGTATTATAATATGAAGGGTCTAAATGTCGCCAAAATGCCAGTTTTTCTTGCGAGAATTTTAGGGTTTCTGGACCGTTTTGGGCTTGAAAGTACCGGGCAACGCCTCTATAGACCTTCCCGTGTGAATTCCGGAACATATAACTTGAAAAATTGGGCATTCAGTACCATTTTTAACAATATATAGGTGACGCTGCAAGGCATCATAGAATGGTTTTATCCCATTAGTTAGTGTACGGGGTAAATCACAATGAATGGTCTGATTTAAAATTTGCTTAGGTTTGTTATTATTTGAGAACGGCTTATCTGATTAAATCGAGTGAGGTGGCAATCGAAAGGGAAGGAATTAAGCAATTTCCTCATTTCAAAATAATTTCGACATTTCGTTGGCATGACGACGAACAACTAGCTATTTTCGTTAATTTTTGAGTTGGACAGTTGAAAGTTGATATATGGGCAGAATTCGGTCAATCATTCAAAAATATTTTTTATAAATTTTGATTCTGATGATTACCATAGCAACGATTGAGTATAAAGTTGATCATTTTTAACTCGCGAACGGCTTATCTGATTGAAACGAGTGAGGTGGCAATCGAAAGGGAATGGAGTAAGCTCCTTTTTTATGTGAAAATAGTTTTAATATTTCGTTGCCGTGACGACGAATAATTTGCGATTTCCGATATTTATTGAGTTCGAGAGCTGAAATTTGATATCTGGAAAGAATTCGGTCAATCATTTAAAATTATATGTGTAAATTTTGATTCGCGTGGTTTCTATAGCAACAATTAATGATAAAGTTAACAATTTCTAACTCACGCACGGCTTATCTGATTGAAACGACTGAAGTGGCAATCGAAAGGGAAGGAAGTAAGCTACTTTTTTATGTGAAAATAATTTTGATTTTCCGTTGCCGTGACGACGAATAATCTGCTATTTCCGTAATGTATTGAGTTGGATAGTTGAAATTTGATGTCTGGGAATAATTCGGGCACTCATTCAAAAATATATCTGTAAAAATCTATTCCCATGGTTGGCATAGCAACGATTAAGGATAAAGTTGACAATTTCTAACTCACGCACGGCTTATCTGATTGAAACGACTGAAGTGGCAGTCGAAAGGGAAGGAAGTAAGCTACTTTTTTATGTGAAAATAATTTTGATTTTCCGTTGCCGTGACGACGAATAATTTGCGATTTCCGTAAAGTATTGAGTTGGATAGTTGAAATTTGTTATCTGGGAAGAATTCGGTCAATCATTCAAAAATATATCTATAAAAATCGATTCCCATGGTTCCTATAGCAACGATTAAGGATAAAGTTGACAATTTCTAACTCACGCACGGCTTATCTGATTGAAACGACTGAAGTGGCAATCGAAAGGGAAGGAAGTAAGCTACTTTTTTATGCGAAAATAATTTTGGTTTTCCGTTGCCGTGACGACGAATAATTTGCGATTTCCGTAATGTATTGAGTTGGATAGTTGAAATTTGATATCTGATAATAATTCGGGCACTCATTCAAAAATATATCTTTAAAAATCGATTCCCATGGTTGGCATAGCAACGATTAAGGATAAAGTTGACAATTTTTAACTTACGCACGGCTTATCTGATTGAAACGACTGAAGTGGCAATCGAAAGGGAAGGAAGTAAGCTACTTTTTTATGTGAAAATAATTTTGATTTTCCGTTGCCGTGACGACGAATAATTTGCGATTTCCGTAAAGTATTGAGTTGGATAGTTGAAATTTGTTATCTGGGAAGATTTCGGTCAATCATTCAAAAATATGTCTGTAAAAATCGATTCCCATGGTTTCTATAGCAACGATTAAGGATAAAGTTGACAATTTCTAACTCACGCACGGCTTATCTGATTGAAACGACTGAAGTGGCAATCGAAAAGGAAGGAAGTAAGCTACTTTTTTATGTGAAAATAATTTTGATTTTCCGTTGCCGTGACGACGAATAATTTGCGATTTCCGTAAAGTATTGAGTTGGAGAGTTGAAATTTGTTATCTGGGACGAATTCGGTCAATCATTCAAAAATATGTCTGTAAAAATCGATTCCCATGGTTTCTATAGCAACGATTAAGGATAAAGTTGACAATTTCTAACTCACGCACGGCTTATCTGATTGAAACGACTAAAGTGGCAATCGAAAGGGAAGGAAGTAAGCTACTTTTTTATGTGCAAATAATTTTGATTTTTCGTTGCCGTGACGACTAACAATTTGCTATTTCCGTAATGTATTGAGTTCGATAGCTGATATTTGATATCTGGGAAGAATTCTATCAACAATCATTCAAAAATTATATGTGTAAATTTTGATTCGCATGGTTTCTATAGCAACAACTAAGGATAAAGTTGACAATGTTTAACTCACGCACGGCTTATCTGATTGAAACAAGTGAGGTGGCTATCGAAAGGCAAGGAAGTAAGCTACTTTTTTATGTGAAAATAATTTTGAAATTTCGTTGCCTTGTCTTCCTGTAAATTGTTTGTAATTTTCTTATATCATTATTTGTTCGAAAATGCATCGTTTTAGTTATTCCGTAGAGTGTATCTTCATTGCTGTTTTTGATTGCTGACTGTTTTCGGTATTTAAATATCTTCACACATTTTGATTCTAACCTATAGGTACTTCTTTATTACTCTTCCATGAATAATTTTTAGAAACACGTGCTTCTCTTTCCTTTGCAATTTTTGGTAACTTTCCGATAACTGTTCCTTTATTGGCTCGTCAAAAAGTAGCTGTTTTTTAACCTCTTTAACTTTATTCTGATCAATCACTGCCTCATTTACGAATTGTTCCACCCGTGTGTTTGGGGTTTCTGATGTGGATGAATGAGCAGCTGTATTTTCATTTGATTTTTCTATATATATATATATATATATATATATATATATATATATATATATATATATATATATATATATATATATATATATATTATGTCCCATACGAAATCGCGGAAATTTCGAATTTAACGTTTAATAACTCCGAAACGCGACACCCCGTATAACTGAATTTTTTATCGAAGCTAGTAGCACTATCCCTCTATTAACCCAGAAAATTTTATGGTTCCCGCAGTAACAGTTTTCGAGAAAAAAATTGAAAATATGAAAAGTCGAAACGAAAATTTTCAAAAAAATTAATTTTTTTTTAAATTCAAAAATACTGACATTTTATGGTTCCTTATGTCAAAGTGACAGGTATAGAGGAAAAAATCAAAAAATAACTATTAAATATGAGGGAATAATATGGAATATCGCCGTTTAAAGATGGGTCTTGATGGAAAAATATAGAAAATATGAGTTTTTACCCCCTAAATCTGGTCCTGGATCACCCATTCGGGAGTCTTTTTAAAGCCTGATTATATCCCCACGGGATAGCGTTGAAAAAGTCTGAAAAAGTTCGATAGGAAGGAGACACATTGATTCGAATGTAGAGATGTCCTGGAAAATAGCTTTAAAAATCGAAATTTAATCGTCGATTCCTTCCTTCCTATAAAAAATGAAGAAACCAAAAAATATGAAAATTACGTATTTCGGGGAGCTCTTTCGGACCAGGTATATGGGATTTTGATTTGGATCCGTTTTGACTACGAAAAAAATTAAAAACCGTCACAAATTTTCATCAAAAAATGCAATTTTCGGTTTTTCCCAAATTTTTCCACTTTCCGGCCGTTTTAGGTATAGGTAAATGTATTGCAAAAAGAAAGTATTTCAGATTCTAAAGTTTGACGTGTCAAACCGATTTTTCTGTACGACGTTTCGTTCTCGAGTTATTAGGTACCAAAAATGGGTGTCTGCTTATGGCATTTTTCGACATAAAAAAATTCAAAAGTGTAACTTCCCATTTTCCGAATATCGCCAATTTCAATAGGGTTCGGAAGCCCCCGGTCCTCTACAACCTCCGGAAATTTAAATCGATTTGATTAAGTTTTGCGACCTCGTGTCCCATACGAAATCGCGGAAATTTCGAATTTAACGTTTAATAACTCCGAAACGCGACACCCCGCATAACCGAATTTTTTATCGAAGCTAGAAGCACTATCCCTCTATTAACCCAGAAAATTTTATCGTTCCCGCAGTAACAGTTTTCGAGAAAAAAAATTGAATATGTAAAAAGTCGAAACGGACAAAAATAGTTTCTACGTGTGGTGTTTGTTTGTGTGTAGCGACACGGTTACGAAGGTCGGTCTATTCTCCATCATCAGTCCGAAGGAGTGTGATATCTTCCTTAATATATGGCCTAGCAACACGAAATTTTCAGGGCATGACAATGATGATATTACCGACCTTATAGAGCCCCCTCGGGGGCGATTATGCACCCTAGTTATAGACCGCCTTTCAGGCTCGGTCTATATACCGAGCCCTTGGTCAGAAAAATGTGTGTATGTATGTATGTATGTATGTATGTATGTATGGCCGTATGTTGTCGTCCGTTTCGACATTTTCACCTTTTCAATTTTTTTTCTCGAAAACGGTTAGAATGAGGGCAACCAGATTTTCTGGGTTAATAGAGGGATAGTGCGGCTAGCTTCGGTAAAAAATTCAGTTATACCGGGTGTTCCGTTTCGGAGATATAAAACGTTAAAGTCGAAATTTCAGCGATTTCCTATGGGATCGATTACAGGTCGCAAAACTTAATTAAATCGATTTAAATTTTCGGAGGTTGTGGAGGTCAGGGAGCTTCAGAACCCTATTGAAACTGGCGGTATTCCTAAAATGGGAAGTAATTTTTTTGAATTTTTTTATGTCGAAAAATGCCCTTTGTAGACCCCAATTTGGCACCGAATAAGTCGAAACCGAAACATCGGACAGAAAAACGTATTTGAACTTAAAACTAAAGAATCTCAAATACTTTCTTTTTGCAATACATTTACCTATACCTAAAACGACTGGAAATTGGAAAAATTTGGGAAAAAGTGGAAATTACGATTTTTCATGCAAATTTTTGACGGTTTTGAATTTTTTGGGGGGTCAAAATGGATCCAAATCGAAATTCCATATGCCCTATCGGAAAGAGCTCGCCGAAGTACGTTAGAAACGTATTTTTTAGTTCTTTTATTTATAATAGGAAAGGAGAAATCGATAATTAAATTTCGATTTTTTACGATTTTTTTTCATGACATCTCTACATTTGAATCACTCTGTATCTTTTCCTATCTAATTTCTTCTAACTTTTTCAACGCTATCCGTTGGGGATATAATCAGGCTTTAAAATGAATCCCGAATGGGTGATCCAGGGCCTGATTTAGGGGGTAAAAACTCATTTTTTCTGTTTTTTTCCATCAAAATTCATATTTAAAAGGCATTATTATATATTATTTCTCTTATTTAACGATTCTTTTTTGGTTTATTTTCTTCCCTGATCATCTAAGAACACTCCTAACTAATTAAAACTCCATATTTTTTCGTTAAAGTTATAAATAATTACCTTTTTTTGCATCGCTGCAGGAAAAATTTTAAAAAGTGCATATATAAAAGCCGTGCCTTGACAAAACAATTGAACGGACCTTCTTTACATCGAAATTAAAATATGACCTGTCAAAATGTCATGAAAATAACAGTTTTTGTAGCGATATTGGAAGCTTCCTGGACCGATTTCGGCTTGAAATATACATGGCAAAGGTAAAATGGACTTTATATTTTTAATAGCGGTACATTTCATTGGACGATTTGAGCATTAAATACCAATTTCATTAATTTTGCTGAGGTCCTGCAAAGGCGTTTAAAAATCAATTTCTATACGGGGAAATTTATTCATTTAATTATAATGTATGAAATGTCACAATTTGGCTAAAATGTCAGCATTTTGATGCGAGATTGGAAGGAGTCCGGACCAACTTCGGCCTCGAATTTACCGGGCAATGCATTTAGGGACCTTATACTTTCGGTAGAAAGACATTTCATTTCATATTATACCGATTAAATACCATTTTAATCGATTTTCCTATGACGCTACAAAGCATCATTGAAGATTCTAATATGAAGCTCAGTGGCATCGAAAAAATCCCAAAATATGCATTTTATTTTCTATCCATGAGCGTGTATACTTTTGGGGCAATATTATTAATTATTATTGAATAATTTTAATTTAATTTTAGGGAAATGACTTGATTCGGATCGTTTTAAAGTAACCAGAACGATTCTAAAATACATTTTATACCTTCCGGCGTGTGCATGATTGTATATATGTCTACAGGGTGTCCGAAAAGTCTTTGTATGCGCAAATATCTTTGTCATTAGAGCAAAGAAAAACTTAAATGAGTCTTATTTCAAGGAAATCGTAAATTTTTCATTCCTTTGTGTGGTTGTTTATATGTTGGTACACAACAGAATGTCCAAAAAGTCTTTGTATGGGGAAATATCTTTGCCAAATTTAATTTTAGGGAAATGAATTGACTCCCTTTTAAAGTAACCTGAACGATTCGAAAGTACATTTTATACCTTTCGGCATGTGGGTGATTCTGTATATGCCTACAGGGTGTCCGAAAAGTCTTTATATGCGCAAATAACTTTGTCATAAGTACGAAGATAAAATTAATAGGGTCGGTTTTCAAGAAAATCGAAAATATTTAAATTACCATGTGTCGTGTTGTGTTGTGTTTTTATGTATGTATACAGGGTGTCCGAAAAGTCTTTGAATGGGCAAATACCTTTGCCTTTCGTACAAATAGTAACTCGATGGTCGGATTTAAAGCAAATCGTAGGTATATATTTGCATTTCTATGTGTACGGATTTATATGTTTGTATACAGGGTGTTGGAAAAGTCTTAGTTTGGTTGGGGGGCAAATACTCCTATTAGTACTTAGCATTATTAGGTCGATTTTCAAGTAAATCGAATATATTTGTATTAACATGTGTTTATGCTTGTACGTGTGTATACAGGGTGTCCGAGAAGTCTTATTATTTGCAACTCCTTTTATTAGGACCAAAATAAACTTAATTAAGGCGGATTTCAAGAAAATTGTCTATATTTGTATTACTATGTGTTTATGCTTGTGCGTGTGTATACAGGGTGTCCGAAAAGTCTTATTATTTGCAACTCCTTTTATTAGGACCAAAATAAACTTAACTAAGGCGGATTTCAAGAAAATCGTCTATATTTGTATTACTATGTGTTTATGATTGTACGTGTGTATACAGGGTGTCCGAAAAGTCTTAGTATTTGCAACTCATTTTAATACGACCAAAATAAACGTAATTAAGGCGGATTTCAAGAAAATCGTCTATATTCCTATTTAAACGTGTGAGTGTTAGATTGAATGTATACAGGGTGTCCAAAAATTCTTGGAATGGGCAAATACTCCTATTAGTACTTAGCATTATTAGGTCGAATTTCAAGTAAATCGAATATATTTGTATTAATATGTGTTTATGCTTGTACGTGTGTATACAGGGTGTCCGAAAAGTCTTATTATTTGCAACTCCTTTTATTAGGACCAAAATAAACTTAATTAAGGCGGATTTCAAGAAAATTGTCTATATTTGTATTACTATGTGTTTATGCTTGTGCGTGTGTATACAGGGTGTCCGAAAAGTCTTATTATTTGCAACTCCTTTTATTAGGACCAAAATAAACTTAATTAAGGCGGATTTCAAGAAAATCGTCTATATTTGTATTACTATGTGTTTATGCTTGTACGTGTGTATACAGGGTGTCCGAAAAGTCTTAGTATTTGCAACTCATTTTAATACGACCAAAATAAACGTAATTAAGGCGGATTTCAAGAAAATCGTCTATATTCCTATTTAAACGTGTGAGTGTTAGATTGAATGTATACAGGGTGTCCAAAAATTCTTGGAATGGGCAAATACTCCTATTAGTACTTAGCATTATTAGGTCGAATTTCAAGTAAATCGAATATATTTGTATTAATATGTGTTTATGCTTGTACGTGTGTATACAGGGTGTCCGAAAAGTCTTATTATTTGCAACTCCTTTTATTAGGACCAAAATAAACTTAATTAAGGCGGATTTCAAGAAAATCGTCTATATTTGTATTACTATGTGTTTATGATTGTACGTGTGTATACAGGGTGTCCGAAAAGTCTTAGTATTTGCAACTCATTTTAATACGACCAAAATAAACGTAATTAAGGCGGATTTCAAGAAAATCGTCTATATTCCTATTTAAACGTGTGAGTGTTAGATTGAATGTATACAGGGTGTCCAAAAATTCTTGGAATGGGCAAATACTCCTATTAGTACTTAGATAAACTTTATTAGGTCGAATTTCAAGCAAATCAAATATATTTGTATTAATATGTGTTTATGTTTGTATGTATGTATACAGGGTGTCCGAAAAGTATTTTTGTTGGCAAAAATAGTTTCTACGTGTAGGTGTTTGTATGTATGTAGCGATGGGGTCACGAAGGGCGGTCTATTCTCCATCATCAGTCCGAAGGAGTGTGATATCTTCCTTAATACTTGGCCTAGAAACACGAAATTTTCAGGGCATGACAATGATGATATTACCGACCTTATAGAGCCCCCTCGGGGGGCGATTAGGCGGTCTACGCAATCTAGTTATAGACCGCCTTTCAGGCTCGGTCTATATACCGAGCCCTTGGAAAAAAGTTGTGTGTTCGTGCGTGTGTATGTTGTCGTCCGTTTCGACATTTCCACCTTTTCAATTTTTTTTCTCGAAAACGGTTAGAGGGAGGGCAACCAAATTTTCTGGGTTAATAGAGGGATAGTGCGGCTAGCTTCGGTAAAAAATTCAGTTATACAGGGTGTTCCGTTTCGGAGCTATTAAACGTCAAAGTCGAAATTTCAGCGATTTCCGTTGTAATCGATTACAGGTCGCAAAAGTGAATTAAATCGATTTAAATTTTCAGAGGTTGTAGAAGACCGGGGGGTTCCGAACCCTATTGAAACTGGCGGTATTCGGAAAATGGGAAGTAATTTTTTTGAATTTTTTTATGTCGAAAAATGCCCTTTGTAGACCCCAATTTGGCACCGAATAAGTCGAAACCGGAACATCGGACAGAAAAACGTATTTGAACATAAAACTAAAGAATCTCAAATACTTTCTTTTTGCAATACATTTACCTATACCTAAAACGACTGGAAATTGGAAAAATTTGGGAAAAACTGGAAATTACGAATTTTCATGCAAATCTTTGACGGTTTTGAATTTTTTGGGGGGTCAAAATGGATCCAAATCGAAATCCCATGAGCCTTATCGGAAAGAGCTCGCCGAAATACGTTACAAACGTATTTTTTAGTTCTTTTATTCCTAATAGGAAAGGAGCAATTGATAATTAAATTTCGATTCTTTACGATTTTTTTTCATGACATCTCTACATTTGAATCACTCTGTATCTTTTCCTATCTAATTTCTTCCAACTTTTTCAACGCTATCCCTTGGGGATATAATCAGGCTTTAAAACAAATCCCGAATGGGTGATCCAGGGCCGCATTTAGGGGGTAAAAACTCATTTTTTCGGTTTTTTTCAACCAAAATTCATCTTTAAAAGGCATTATTATATATTATTTCTCTTATTTAACGATTCTTTTTTGGTTTATTTTCTTCCCTGATCATCTAAGAACACTCCTAACTAATTAAAACTCCATATTTTTTCGTTAAAGTTATAAATAAATACCTTTTTTTGCATCGCTGCAGGAAAAATTTTTAAAAGTACATATATAAAAGCCGTGCCTTGAAAAAAAACAAATGAAACTGACCCTCTTTACATCGAAATTAAAATATGACCTGTCAAAATGTCATGAAAATAACAGTTTTCGTAGCGATATTGGAAGCTTCCTGGACCGATTTCGGCTTGAAATATACATGGCAAAGGTAAAACGGACTTTATATTTTTAGTTAAAATACGTTTCATTGGACGATTTAAGCATTAAATACGAATTTTTTTAATTTTTCTCAGACCATGCAAATGCATGTCAAAATCAGTTTCATACGGAGAAATGTATTAAAATATGAAGGGTCGAAATGTCGCAAAAAGTCAGTTTTCCTTGCGAGATTTTAGGGTTTCTGAACCGTTTTCGACTTGAAAAATACCGGGCAACGCCTCTATAGACCTTCCCGTGTGGATTTCGGAACATATAATTTGAAGAATTAGTCATTAAATACCAATTTTAACAATTTTTCGATGACGCGGCGAAGCATCATAGAAAGGCCATTCCATGAGGTAGTATACGGGGTAAATCACAATGACGGGTCTGATTTAAATTTTGCTTAGATTTGTTATTAATTGAGAACGGATTATTCGATTGAAAAGAGTGATGTGGCAATCGAAAGGGGAGGAAGTAAGCTATTTTATTTGAAAATAATTTCGACATTTCGTTGGCATGACGACGAAAAATTTGCTATTTCCGATATTTATTGAGTTAGACAGCTGAAATTTGATATATGGGAAGAATTCGGTCAATTATTCAAAATTATATGTGTAAATTTTGATTCGCATGGTCTCTATAGCAACGATTAAGGATAAAGTTGACAATTTCTAACTCACGTACGGCTGATCTGATTGAAACGAGTGAGGTGGCAATCGAAAGGGAACGAAGTAAGCTACTTTTTTATGTAAAAATAATTTTGACATTTCGTTGCCATGACGACGAACAGTTTGCTATTTCCATTATTTATTGAGTTTTAGAGTTGAAATTTGATATCTGGGTAGAATTCGGTCAATCATTCAAAAATATTTTTATAAATTTTGATTCCGATGATTACCATAGCAACGATTGAGCATAAAGTTGATCATTTTTAACTCGCGAACGGCTTATCTGATTGAAACCAGTAAAGTGACGATCGAAATGTTAGAAAGTACACTACTTTTTTATGTGAAATTAATTTTGACATTTCGTTGCCGGGACGATGAACAATTTGCTATTTTCGTTATTTATTGAGTTGGAAAGTTGAAAACTGATATCTCGGAAGAATTCGGTCACTCATTCAAAAATATATCTGGAAAAATCGATTCCCATGGTTGACATAGCAACGATTAAGGATAAAGTTGACAATTTATAACTCGCGGACGCCTTCTGAGATTGGAACGAGCGAGGTGGCTATCGAAAGGGATGGAAGTAAACTACTTTTTTATTTGAAAATAATTTCGATTTTTGGTAGTCATGACGACGATCAATTTGATTTCTCCGTTATTTATTGAGTTGCAGAGTAGAAATTTCGCGTCTAAGTAGAATTCGGTCAATCATTGAAAAATATTTTTGCAATTTTCAATTTTAATGATTGCCATAGCAACGATTAGGGGTAAAGTTAACAACTTACAACTCGCGAACGGCTTCTTAGATTGAAAGAAGCGACGTTCATAATATGTATGCACAATTTTTTTCCATAGAGACATCAGTGGCGTGCCCGAAGGGCTCGCCACCAATCTTCATCCAGCTCGACCATTTCAGGAAGATGATGTTATCTAGTGTATGGTTCAAAGCCGATCGAAAGATGACAAGTTTAATTTAGTAGGGTTTCAGCGAAATCGTACATATTGTATTTATATGTAATATGTGTTTGTATGTATATAGCGATACGGTTACGAAGGGTGGTCTATTCTGCATCATCAGTCCGAAGGAGTGTGATATCTTCCTTAATAGATGCTCCAGCAACACGAAATTTTCAGGGCATGACAATGATGATATTACCGACCTTATAGAGCCCCCTCAGGGGGCGATTAGGCGGTCTACCCGTACTAGTTATAGACCGCCTTTCAGGCTCGGTCTATATACCGAGCCCTTGGTCAGAAAAATGTGTGTGTGTATGTATGGCCGTATGTTGTCGTCCGTTTCGACATTTTCACCTTTTCAATTTTTTTTCTCGAAAACGGTTATAGAGGCGGCAACCAAATTTTCTGGGTTAATAGAGGGATAGTGCGGCTAGCTTCGGTAAAAAATTCAGTTATACAGGGTGTTCCGTTTCGGAGTTATTAAACGCCAAAGTCGAAATTTCAGCGATTTCCGTTGACATCGATTACAGGTCGCAAAAGTGAATTAAATCGATTTAAATTTTTGGAGGTTGTGGAGGACCGGGGTGTTCCGAACCCTATTGAAACTGGCGGTATTCGGAAAATGGGAAGTAATTTTTTTGAATTTTTTTATGTCGAAAAATGCCCTTTGTAGACCCCAATTTGGCACCGAATAAGTCGAAACCGGAACATCGGACAGAAAAACGTATTTGAACTTAAAACTAAAGAATCTCAAATACTTTCTTTTTGCAATAAATTTACCTATACCTAAAACGACTGGAAATTGGAAGAATTTGGGAAAAAGTGGAAATTACGAATGTTCATGCAAATTTTTGACGGTTTTGAATTTTTTGGGGGGTCAAAATGGATCCAAATCGAAATTCCATGTGCCCTATCGGAAAGAGCTCGCCGAAATACGTTAGAAACGTATTTTTTAGTTCTTTTATTTCTAATAGGAAAGGAGAAATCGATAATTAAATTTCGATTTTTTACGATTTTTTTTCATGACATCTCTGCGTTTGAATCACTCTGTATCTTTTCCTATCTAATTTCTTCTAACTTTTTCAACGCTATCCGTTGGGGATATAATCAGGCTTTAAAATGAATCCCGAATGGGTGATCCAGGGCCTGATTTAGGGGGTAAAAACTCATTTTTTCTGTTTTTTTCCATCAAAATTCATATTCAAAAGGCATTATTATATATTATTTCTCTTATTTAACGATTCTTTTTTGGTTTATTTTCTTCCCTGATCATCTAAGAACACTCCTAACTAATTAAAACTCCATATTTTTTCGTTAAAGTTATAAATAAATACCTTTTTTTGCATCGCTGCAGGAAAAATTTTAAAAAGTGCATATATAAAAGCCGTGCCTTGACAAAACAATTGAACGGACCCTCTTTACATCGAAATTAAAATATGACCTGTCAAAATGTCATGAAAATAACAGTTTTCGTAGCGATATTGGAAGCTTCCTGAACCGATTTCGGCTTGAAATATACATGGCAAAGGTAAAACGGACTTTATATTTTTAGTTAAAATACGTTTGATTGGACGATTTAAGCATTAAATACCAATTTCATTAATTTTGCTGAGGTCCTGCAAAGGCATTTAAAAATCAATTTCTATACGGGGAAATTTATTCATTTAATTATAATGTATGAAATGTCACAATTTGGCTAAAATGTCAGCATTTTGATGCGAGATTGGAAGGAGTCCGGACCAACTTCGGCCTCGAATTTACCGGGCAATGCATTTAGGGACCTTATACTTTCGGTAGAAAGACATTTCATTTCATATTATACCGATTAAATACCATTTTAATCGATTTTCCTATGACGCTACAAAGCATCATTGAAGATTCTAATATGAAGCTCAGTGGCATCGAAAAAATCCCAAAATATGCATTTTATTTTCTATCCATGAGCGTGTATACTTTTGGGGCAATATATTAATTATTATTGAATAATTTTAATTTAATTTTAGGGAAATGACTTGATTCGGATCGTTTTAAAGTAACCAGAACGATTCTAAAATACATTTTATACCTTCCGGCATGTGCATGATTGTATATATGTCTACAGGGTGTCCGAAAAGTCTTTGTATGCGCAAATATCTTTGTCATTAGAGCGAAGAAAAACTTAAATGAGTCTTATTTCAAGGAAATCGTAAATTTTTCATTCCTTTGTGTGGTTGTTTATATGTTGGTACACAACAGAATGTCCAAAAAGTCTTTGTATGGGGAAATATCTTTGCCAAATTTAATTTTAGGGAAATGAATTGACTCCCTTTTAAAGTAACCTGAACGATTCGAAAGTACATTTTATACCTTTCGGCATGTGGGTGATTCTGTATATGCCTACAGGGTGTCCGAAAAGTCTTTATATGCGCAAATAACTTTGTCATAAGTACGAAGATAAAATTAATAGGGTCGGTTTTCAAGAAAATCGAAAATATTTAAATTACCATGTGTCGTGTTGTGTTGTGTTTTTATGTATGTATACAGGGTGTCCGAAAAGTCTTTGAATGGGCAAATACCTTTGCCTTTCGTACAAATAGTATCTCGATGGTCGGATTTAAA
The DNA here is from genome assembly GCA_963971165.1 of Philopedon plagiatum. Taxonomy (NCBI): domain Eukaryota; kingdom Metazoa; phylum Arthropoda; class Insecta; order Coleoptera; family Curculionidae; genus Philopedon; species Philopedon plagiatum. The sequence goes on along the minus strand of OZ020196.1, from coordinate 1,105,948 downwards.
GCAAATCGTAGGTATATATTTGCATTTCTATGTGTACGGATTTATATGTTTGTATACAGGGTGTTGGAAAAGTCTTAGTTTGGAATGGGCAAGTACTCCTATTAGTACTTAGCATTATTAGGTCGAATTTCAAGTAAATCGAATATATTTGTATTAATATGTGTTTATGCTTGTACGTGTGTATACAGGGTGTCCGAAAAGTCTTATTATTTGCAACTCCTTTTATTAGGACCAAAATAAAGCAAATCCTAGGTATATATTTGCATTTCTATGTGTACGGATTTATATGTTTGTATACAGGGTGTTGGAAAAGTCTTAGTTTGGAATGGGCAAGTACTCCTATTAGTACTTAGCATTATTAGGTCGAATTTCAAGTAAATCGAATATATTTGTATTAATATGTGTTTATGCTTGTACGTGTGTATACAGGGTGTCCGAAAAGTCTTATTATTTGCAACTCCTTTTATTAGGACCAAAATAAACTTAATTAAGGCGGATTTCAAGAAAATTGTCTATATTTGTATTACTATGTGTTTATACTTGTGCGTGTGTATACAGGGTGTCCGAACAGTCTTATTATTTGCAACTCCTTTTATTAGGACCAAAATAAACTTAATTAAGGCGGATTTCAAGAAAATCGTCTATATTTGTATTACTATGTGTTTATGATTGTACGTGTGTATACAGGGTGCAACTCCTTTTATTAGGACCTAAATAAACTTAATTAAGGCGGATTTCAAGAAAATCGTCTATATTTGTATTACTATGTGTTTATGCTTGTACGTGTGTATACAGGGTGTCCGAAAAGTCTTAGTATTTGCAACTCATTTTAATACGACCAAAATAAACGTAATTAAGGCGGATTTCAAGAAAATCGTCTATATTCCTATTTAAACGTGTGAGTGTTAGATTGAATGTATACAGGGTGTCCAAAAATTCTTGGAATTGGCAAATACTCCTATTAGTACTTAGCATTATTAGGTCGAATTTCAAGTAAATCGAATATATTTGTATTAATATGTGTTTATGCTTGTACGTGTGTATACAGGGTGTCCGAAAAGTCTTATTATTTGCAACTCCTTTTATTAGGACCAAAATAAACTTAATTAAGGCGGATTTCAAGAAAATTGTCTATATTTGTATTACTATGTGTTTATGCTTGTGCGTGTGTATACAGGGTGTCCGAAAACTCTTATTATTTGCAACTCCTTTTATTAGGACCAAAATAAACTTAATTAATGCGGATTTCAAGAAAATCGTCTATATTTGTATTACTATGTGTTTATGATTGTACGTGTGTATACAGGGTGCAACTCCTTTTATTAGGACCTAAATAAACTTAATTAAGGCGGATTTCAAGAAAATCGTCTATATTTGTATTACTATGTGTTTATGCTTGTACGTGTGTATACAGGGTGTCCGAAAAGTCTTAGTATTTGCAACTCATTTTAATACGACCAAAATAAACGTAATTAAGGCGGATTTCAAGAAAATCGTCTATATTCCTATTTAAACGTGTGAGTGTTAGATTGAATGTATACAGGGTGTCCAAAAATTCTTGGAATGGGCAAATACTCCTATTAGTACTTAGATAAACTTTATTAGGTCGAATTTCAAGCAAATCAAATATATTTGTATTAATATGTGTTTATGTTTGTATGTATGTATACAGGGTGTCCGAAAAGTATTTTTGTTGGCAAAAATAGTTTCTACGTGTAGGTGTTTGTATGTATGTAGCGATGGGGTCACGAAGGGCGGTCTATTCTCCATCATCAGTCCGAAGGAGTGTGATATCTTCCTTAATACATGGCATAGAAACACGAAATTTTCAGGGCATGAGAATGATGATATTACCGACCTTATAGAGCCCCCTCGGGGGGCGATTAGGAGGTCTACCCGTACTAGTTATAGACCGCCTTTCAGGCTCGGTCTATATACCGAGCCCTTGGTCAGAAAAATGTGTGTGTGTATGTATGGCCGTATGTTGTCGTCCGTTTCGACATTTTCACCTTTTCAATTTTTTTTCTCGAAAACGGTTATAGAGGCGGCAACCAAATTTTCTGGGTTAATAGAGGGATAGTGCGGCTAGCTTCGGTAAAAAATTCAGTTATACAGGGTGTTCCGTTTCGGAGGTATTAAACGCCAAAGTCGAAATTTCAGCGATTTCCGTTGACATCGATTACAGGTCGCAAAAGTGAATTAAATCGATTTAAATTTTTGGAGGTTGTGGAGGACCGGGGTGTTCCGAACCCTATTGAAACTGGCGGTATTCGGAAAATGGGAAGTAATTTTTTTGAATTTTTTTATGTCGAAAAATGCCCTTTGTAGACCCCAATTTGGCACCGAATAAGTCGAAACCGGAACATCGGACAGAAAAACGTATTTGAACTTAAAACTAAAGAATCTCAAATACTTTCTTTTTGCAATACATTTACCTATACCTAAAACGACTGGAAATTGGAAAAATTTGGGAAAAAGTGGAAATTACGAATTTTCATGCAAATTTTTGACGGTTTTGAATTTTTTGGGGGGTCAAAATGGATCCAAATCGAAATTCCATGTGCCCTATCGGAAAGAGCTCGCCGATATACGTTAGAAACGTATTTTTTGGTTCTTTTATTTCTAATAGGAAAGGAGCAATTGATAATTAAATTTCGATTTTTTACGATTTTTTTTCATGACATCTCTACATTTGAATCACTCTGTATCTTTTCCTATCTAATTTCTTCTAACTTTTTCAACTCTATCCGTTGGGGATATAATCAGGCTTTAAAACAAATCCCGAATGGGTGATCCAGGGCCGCATTTAGGGGGTAAAAACTCATTTTTTCGGTTTTTTTCAACCAAAAGTCATCTTTAAAAGGCATTATTATATATTATTTCTCTTATTTAACGATTCTTTTTTGGTTTATTTTCTTCCCTGATCATCTAAGAACACTCCTAACCAATTAAAACTCCATATTTTTTCGTTAAAGTTATAAATAAATACCTTTTTTTGCATCGCTGCAGGAAAAATTTTAAAAAGTGCATATATAAAAGCCGTGCCTTGACAAAACAATTGAACGGACCCTCTTTACATCGAAATTAAAATATGACCTGTCAAAATGTCATGAAAATAACAGTTTTTGTAGCGATATTGGAAGCTTCCTGGACCGATTTCGGCTTGAAATATACATGGCAAAGGTAAAACGGAGTTTATATTTTTAATTACGGTACATTTCATTGGACGATGTAAGCATTAAATACATATTTTATTGGTTTTGCTGAGGCCCTGCATTGCATTATAACAATCAATTTCTATACGGGGAAATGTATTAATTTAATTATAATGTATAAAATGTCACAATTTGGCTTAAATGTCAGCATTTTGATGCGAGATTGGAAGGAGTGTGGACCAACTTCGGCTTCAAATTTACCAGGCAAGGGATTTAGGGACCTTATACTTTCGGTAGAAAGACATTTCATTTCATATTATACAGATTAAATACCATTTTAATCGATTTTCCTATGACGCTACAAAGCATCATTGAAGATTCTAATATGAAGCTCAGTGGCATCGAAAAAATTCAAAATATGCATTTTATTTTCTAACCATGAGCGTGTATACCTTTGGGGCAATATATTAATTATTATTGAACAATTTTAATTTAATTTTAGGGAAATGACTTGATTCGGATCGTTTTAAAGTAACCAGAACGATTCGAAAATACATTTTATACCTTCCGGCATGTGCATGATTGTATATATGTCTACAGGGTGGCCGAAAAGTCTTTGTATGCGCAAATATCTTTGTCATTGGCACGAAGAAAAACTTAATGAGTCTTATTTCAACGAAATCGTAAATTTTTCATTCCTTTGTGTGGTTGTTTATATGTTGGTATGTATACAGAATGTCCAAAAAGTCTTTGTATGCGGAAATATCTTTGCCGTTAGTACGAAGATAAAATTAATTGAGCCGGTTTTCAAGAACATCGAAAATATTTAAATTACTGTGTCGTGGTTGTTGTGTTTGTATGTATGTATAGTACAGGGTGTCCGAAAACTTTGTATGCGCAAACATATTTGTCATTGGCACGAAGAAAAACTTAAACGAGTTTTATTTCAAGGAAATCGTAAAGTTTTTATTCCGTTGTGTGGTTGTTTATATTATTATGGTGGTATTTATACAGAATGTCCAAAAAGTCTTTGTATGCGGAAATATCTTTGCCAAATTTAATTTTAGGGAAATGAATTGACTCGGATCCTTTTAGAGTAACCTGAACGATTCGAAAGTACATTTTAGACCTTTCGGCATGTGGGTGATTCTGTATATGCCTACAGGGTGTCCGAAAAGTCTTTATATGCGCAAATATCTTTGTCATAAGTACGAAGATAAAATTAATAGGGTCGGTTTTCAAGAAAATCGAAAATATTTAAATTACCACGTGTCGTGTTGTGTTGTGTTTTTATGTATGTATACAGGGTGTCCGAAAAGTCTTTGAATGGGCAAATACCTTTGCCTTTTGTACAAATAGTAACTCAATTGTCGGATTTAAAGCAAATCGTAGGTATATATTTGCATTTCTATGTGTACGGATTTATATGTTTGTATACAGGGTGTTCGAAAAGCCTTAGTATGGGTAAATACTTCTACTAGTACCAAGATAAACTTAACTAATTAGGATTTTAAGGAAATCGGCTATACTCCTATTTAAACGTGTGAGTGTTAGTGTGAATGTATACAGGGTGTCCAAAAAGTCTTGGAATGGGTAAATACTCCTATTAGTACTTAGATAAACTTTATTAGGTCGAATTTCAAGCAAATCGAATATATTTGTATTACTATGTGTTTATGCTTGTACGTGTGTATACAGGGTGTCCGAAAAGTCTTATTATTTGCAACTCCTTTTATTACGACCAAAATAAACTTAATTAAGGCGGATTTCAAGAAAATTGTCTATATTTGTATTACTATGTGTTTATGCTTGTACGTGTGTATACAGGGTGTCCGAAAAGTCTTCTTATTTGCAACTGCTTTTATTAGGACCAAAATAAACTTAATTAAGGCGGATTTCAAGAAAATCGTCTATATTTGTATTACTATGTGTTTATGATTGTACGTGTGTATACAGGGTGTCCGAAAAGTCTTATTATTTGCAACTCCTTTTATTAGGACCTAAATAAACTTAATTAAGGCGGATTTCAAGAAAATCGTCTATATTTGTATTACTATGTGTTTATGCTTGTACGTGTGTATACAGGGTGTCCGAAAAGTCTTAGCATTTGCAACTCCTTTTAATACGACCACAATAAACGTAATTAAGGCGGATTTCAAGAAAATCGTCTATATTCCTATTTAAACGTGTGAGTGTTAGATTGAATGTATACAGGGTGTCCAAAAAGTCTTGGAATGAGCAAATACTCCTATTAGTACTTAGATAAACTTTATTAGGTCGAATTTCAAGCAAATCGAATATATTTGTATTAATATGTGTTTATGTTTGTATGTATGTATACAGGGTGTCCGAAAAGTATTTTTGTTGGCAAAAATAGTTTCCACGTGTAGGTGTTTGTATGTATGTAGCGATGGGGTCACGAAGGGCGGTCTATTCTCCATCATCAGTCCGAAGGAGTGTGATATCTTCCTTAATAATACTTGGCCTAGAAACACGAAATTTTCAGGGCATGACAATGATGATATTACCGACCATATGGAGCCCCCTCGGGGGACGATTAGGCGGTCTATGCAATCTAGTTATAGACCGCCTTTCAGGCTCGGTCTATATACCGAGCCCTTGGTCAGAAAAATGTGTGTGTGTGTGTATGGCCGTATGTTGTCGTCCGTTTCGACATTTTCACCTTTTCAATTTTTTTTCTCGAAAACGGTTATAGAGGCGGCAACCAAATTTTCTGGGTTAATAGAGGGATAGTGCGGCTAGCTTCGGTAAAAAATTCAGTTATACAGGGTGTTCCGTTTCGGAGGTATTAAACGCCAAAGTCGAAATTTCAGCGATTTCCGTTGACATCGATTACAGGTCGCAAAAGTGAATTAAATCGATTTAAATTTTTGGAGGTTGTGGAGGACCGGGGTGTTCCGAACCCTATTGAAACTGGCGGTATTCGGAAAATGGGAAGTAATTTTTTTGAATTTTTTTATGTCGAAAAATGCCCTTTGTAGACCCCAATTTGGCACCGAATAAGTCGAAACCGGAACATCGGACAGAAAAACGTATTTGAACTTAAAACTAAAGAATCTCAAATACTTTCTTTTTGCAATACATTTACCTATACCTAAAACGACTGGAAATTGGAAAAATTTGGGAAAAAGTGGAAATTACGAATTTTCATGCAAATTTTTGACGGTTTTGAATTTTTTGGGGGGTCAAAATGGATCCAAATCGAAATTCCATGTGCCCTATCGGAAAGAGCTCGCCGAAATACGTTAGAAACGTATTTTTTGGTTCTTTTATTTCTAATAGGAAAGGAGCAATTGATAATTAAATTTCGATTTTTTACGATTTTTTTTCATGACATCTCTACATTTGAATCACTCTGTATCTTTTCCTATCTAATTTCTTCTAACTTTTTCAACTCTATCCGTTGGGGATATAATCAGGCTTTAAAACAAATCCCGAATGGGTGATCCAGGGCCGCATTTAGGGGGTAAAAACTCATTTTTTCGGTTTTTTTCAACCAAAAGTCATCTTTAAAAGGCATTATTATATATTATTTCTCTTATTTAACGATTCTTTTTTGGTTTATTTTCTTCCCTGATCATCTAAGAACACTCCTAACCAATTAAAACTCCATATTTTTTCGTTAAAGTTATAAATAAATACCTTTTTTTGCATCGCTGCAGGAAAAATTTTAAAAAGTGCATATATAAAAGCCGTGCCTTGACAAAACAATTGAACGGACCCTCTTTACATCGAAATTAAAATATGACCTGTCAAAATGTCATGAAAATAACAGTTTTTGTAGCGATATTGGAAGCTTCCTGGACCGATTTCGGCTTGAAATATACATGGCAAAGGTAAAACGGAGTTTATATTTTTAATTACGGTACATTTCATTGGACGATGTAAGCATTAAATACATATTTTATTGGTTTTGCTGAGGCCCTGCATTGCATTATAACAATCAATTTCTATACGGGGAAATGTATTAATTTAATTATAATGTATAAAATGTCACAATTTGGCTTAAATGTCAGCATTTTGATGCGAGATTGGAAGGAGTGTGGACCAACTTCGGCTTCAAATTTACCAGGCAAGGGATTTAGGGACCTTATACTTTCGGTAGAAAGACATTTCATTTCATATTATACAGATTAAATACCATTTTAATCGATTTTCCTATGACGCTACAAAGCATCATTGAAGATTCTAATATGAAGCTCAGTGGCATCGAAAAAATTCAAAATATGCATTTTATTTTCTAACCATGAGCGTGTATACCTTTGGGGCAATATATTAATTATTATTGAACAATTTTAATTTAATTTTAGGGAAATGACTTGATTCGGATCGTTTTAAAGTAACCAGAACGATTCGAAAATACATTTTATACCTTCCGGCATGTGCATGATTGTATATATGTCTACAGGGTGGCCGAAAAGTCTTTGTATGCGCAAATATCTTTGTCATTGGCACGAAGAAAAACTTAATGAGTCTTATTTCAACGAAATCGTAAATTTTTCATTCCTTTGTGTGGTTGTTTATATGTTGGTATGTATACAGAATGTCCAAAAAGTCTTTGTATGCGGAAATATCTTTGCCGTTAGTACGAAGATAAAATTAATTGAGCCGGTTTTCAAGAACATCGAAAATATTTAAATTACTGTGTCGTGGTTGTTGTGTTTGTATGTATGTATAGTACAGGGTGTCCGAAAACTTTGTATGCGCAAACATATTTGTCATTGGCACGAAGAAAAACTTAAACGAGTTTTATTTCAAGGAAATCGTAAAGTTTTTATTCCGTTGTGTGGTTGTTTATATTATTATGTTGGTATTTATACAGAATGTCCAAAAAGTCTTTGTATGCGGAAATATCTTTGCCAAATTTAATTTTAGGGAAATGAATTGACTCGGATCCTTTTAAAGTAACCTGAACGATTCGAAAGTACATTTTAGACCTTTCGGCATGTGGGTGATTCTGTATATGCCAACAGGGTGTCCGAAAAGTCTTTATATGCGCAAATATCTTTGTCATAAGTACGAAGATAAAATTAATAGGGTCGGTTTTCAAGAAAATCGAAAACATTTAAATTACCACGTGTCGTGTTGTGTTGTGTTTTTATGTATGTATACAGGGTGTCCGAAAAGTCTTTGAATGGGCAAATACCTTTGCCTTTTGTACAAATAGTAACTCAATTGTCGGATTTAAAGCAAATCGTAGGTATATATTTGCATTTCTATGTGTACGGATTTATATGTTTGTATACAGGGTGTTCGAAAAGCCTTAGTATGGGTAAATACTTCTACTAGTACCAAGATAAACTTAACTAATTAGGATTTTAAGGAAATCGGCTATACTCCTATTTAAACGTGTGAGTGTTAGTGTGAATGTATACAGGGTGTCCAAAAAGTCTTGGAATGGGTAAATACTCCTATTAGTACTTAGATAAACTTTATTAGGTCGAATTTCAAGCAAATCGAATATATTTGTATTACTATGTGTTTATGCTTGTACGTGTGTATACAGGGTGTCCGAAAAGTCTTATTATTTGCAACTCCTTTTATTACGACCAAAATAAACTTAATTAAGGCGGATTTCAAGAAAATTGTCTATATTTGTATTACTATGTGTTTATGCTTGTACGTGTGTATACAGGGTGTCCGAAAAGTCTTCTTATTTGCAAGTCCTTTTATTAGGACCAACATAAACTTAATTAAGGCGGATTTCAAGAAAATCGTCTATATTTGTATTACTATGTGTTTATGCTTGTACGTGTGTATACAGGGTGTCCGAAAAGTCTTAGCATTTGCAACTCCTTTTAATACGACCACAATAAACGTAATTAAGGCGGATTTCAAGAAAATCGTCTATATTCCTATTTAAACGTGTGAGTGTTAGATTGAATGTATACAGGGTGTCTAAAAAGTCTTGGAATGGGCAAATACTCCTATTAGTACTTAGATAAAGTTTATTAGGTCGAATTTCAAGCAAATCGAATATATTTGTATTAATATGTGTTTATGTTTCAATGTATGTATACAGGGTGTCCGAAAAGTATTTTTGTTGGCAAAAATAGTTTCTACGTGTAGGTGTTTGTATGTATGTAGCGATGGGGTTACGAAGGGCGGTCTATTCTCCATCATCAGTCCGAAGGAGTGTGATATCTTCCTTAATACATGGCCTAGCAACACGACATTTTCAGGTCATGACAATGTTTTATATTACCGACCTTATAGAGCCCCCTCGGGGGGCGATTAGGCGGTCTACACGTACTAGTTATAGACCGCCTTTCAGGCTCGGTCTATATACCGAGCCCTTGGTCATAAAATGTGTGTGCGTATGTGCGTGCGTGCGTGCGTGCGTATGTTGTCCGTTTCGACATTTTCACTTTTTCAATTTTTTTTCTCGAAAATGGTTAGAGTGGCGGCAACCAAATTTTCTGGGTTAATAGAGGGATAGTGCGGCTAGCTTCGGTAAAAAATTCAGTTATACAGGGTGTTCCGTTTCGGAGCTATTAAACGTCAAAGTCGAAATTTCAGCGATTTTCGTTGCAATCGATTACAGGTCGCAAAAGTGAATTAAATCAATTTAAATTTTTGGAGGTTGTGGAGGACCGGGAGCTTCAGAACTCTATTGAAACTGGCGGTATTCGGAAAATGGGAAGCAATTTTTTTGAATTTTTTTATGTCGAAAAATGCTGTTTGTAGACCCCACTTTGGCACTGAATAAGTCGAAACTGGAACATCGGACAGAAAAATGTATTTGAACTTAAAACTAAAGAATCTCAAACACTTTCTTTTTGCAATACATTTACCTATACCTAAAACGACTGCAAATTGGAAAAATTTGAGAAAAAGTGGAAATTACGATTTTTCGTGCAATTTTATGACAGTTTTTAATTTTTTTGGGGGTCAAAATGGATTCAAATCGAAATCCCATGTGCCTTATCGGAAAGAGGTCGCCGAAATACGTGATTTGCATATTTTTTGGTTCCTTCATTCCTAATAGGAAAGGAGCAAGCGATAATTAAATTTAGATTATTTACGATTTTTTTTCATGACATCTCTACATTTGAATCACTCTGTATCTTTTCCTATCTAATTTCTTTCAACTTTTTCAACGCTATTCCTTGGGGATATAATCAGGCTTTAAAATGAATCCCGAATGGGTGATTCAGGACCGAATTTAGGGGGTAAAAACTCAATTTTTCTGTTTTTTTCAACCAAAATTCATCTTTAAAAGGCATTATTATATATTATTTCTCTTATTTAACGATTCTTTTTTGGTTTATTTTCTTCCCTAATCATCTAAGAACACTCCTAAATAATTAAAATTCCATATTTTTTCGTTAAAGTTATAAATAAATACCTTTTTTTGCATCGGTGCAGGAAAAATTTTAAAAAGTGCATATATAAAAGCCGTGCCTTGACAAAACAATTGAACGGACCCTCTTTACATCGAAATTAAAATATGACCTGTCAAAATGTCATGAAAATAACAGTTTTTGTAGCGATATTGGAAGCTTCCTGGACCGATCTCGGCTTGAAATATACATGGCAAAGGTAAAATGGACTTTATATTTTTAGTTAAAATACGTTTCATTGGACGATTTAAGCATTAAATACGAATTTTTTAAATTTTTCTCAGACCATGCAAATGCATGTCAAAATCAATTTCTATACGGGGAAATTTATTCATTTAATTATAATGTATGAAATGTCACAATTTGGCTAAAATGTCAGCATTTTGATGCGAGATTGGAAGGAGTCCGGACCAACTTCGGCCTCGAATTTACCGGGCAATGCATTTAGGGACCTTATACTTTCGGTAGAAAGACATTTCATTTCATATTATACCGATTAAATACCATTTTAATCGATTTTCCTATGACGCTACAAAGCATCATTGAAGATTCTAATATGAAGCTCAGTGGCATCGAAAAAATCCCAAAATATGCATTTTATTTTCTATCCATGAGCGTGTATACTTTTGGGGCAATATATTAATTATTATTGAATAATTTTAATTTAATTTTAGGGAAATGACTTGATTCGGATCGTTTTAAAGTAACCAGAACGATTCTAAAATACATTTTATACCTTCCGGCATGTGCATGATTGTATATATGTCTACAGGGTGTCCGAAAAGTCTTTGTATGCGCAAATATCTTTGTCATTAGAGCGAAGAAAAACTTAAATGAGTCTTATTTCAAGGAAATCGTAAATTTTTCATTCCTTTGTGTGGTTGTTTATATGTTGGTACACAACAGAATGTCCAAAAAGTCTTTGTATGGGGAAATATCTTTGCCAAATTTAATTTTAGGGAAATGAATTGACTCCCTTTTAAAGTAACCTGAACGATTCGAAAGTACATTTTATACCTTTCGGCATGTGGGTGATTCTGTATATGCCTACAGGGTGTCCGAAAAGTCTTTATATGCGCAAATAACTTTGTCATAAGTACGAAGATAAAATTAATTGGGTCGGTTTTCAAGAAAATCGAAAATATTTAAATTACCATGTGTCGTGTTGTGTTGTGTTTTTATGTATGTATACAGGGTGTCCGAAAAGTCTTTGAATGGGCAAATACCTTTGCCTTTCATACAAATAGTAACTCGATGGTCGGATTTAAAGCAAATCGTAGGTATATATTTGCATTTCTATGTGTACGGATTTATATGTTTGTATACAGGGTGTTGGAAAAGTCTTAGTTTGGAATGGGCAAATACTCCTATTAGTACTTAGCATTATTAGGTCGAATTTCAAGTAAATCGAATATATTTGTATTAATATGTGTTTATGCTTGTACGTGTGTATACAGGGTGTCCGAAAAGTCTTATTATTTGCAACTCCTTTTATTAGGACCAAAATAAACTTAATTAAGGCGGATTTCAAGAAAATTGTCTATATTTGTATTACTATGTGTTTATGCTTGTGCGTGTGTATACAGGGTGTCCGAAAAGTCTTATTATTTGCAACTCCTTTTATTAGGACCAAAATAAACTTAATTAAGGCGGATTTCAAGAAAATCGTCTATATTTGTATTACTGTGTTTATGATTTTACGTGTGTATACAGGGTGCAACTCCTTTTATTAGGACCTAAATAAACTTAATTAAGGCGGATTTCAAGAAAATCGTCTATATTTGTATTACTATGTGTTTATGCTTGTACGTGTGTATACAGGGTGTCCGAAAAGTCTTAGTATTTGCAACTCATTTTAATACGACCAAAATAAACGTAATTAAGGCGGATTTCAAGAAAATCGCCTATATTCCTATTTAAACGTGTGAGTGTTAGATTGAATGTATACAGGGTGTCCAAAAATTCTTGGAATGGGCAAATACTCCTATTAGTACTTAGCATTATTAGGTCGAATTTCAAGTAAATCGAATATATTTGTATTAATATGTGTTTATGCTTGTACGTGTGTATACAGGGTGTCCGAAAAGTCTTATTATTTGCAACTCCTTTTATTAGGACCAAAATAAACTTAATTAAGGCGGATTTCAAGAAAATTGTCTATATTTGTATTACTATGTGTTTATGCTTGTGCGTGTGTATACAGGGTGTCCGAAAAGTCTTATTATTTGCAACTCCTTTTATTAGGACCAAAATAAACTTAATTAAGGCGAATTTCAAGAAAATCGTCTATATTTGTATTACTATGTGTTTATGATTGTACGTGTGTATACAGGGTGCAACTCCTTTTATTAGGACCTAAATAAACTTAATTAAGGCGGATTTCAAGAAAATCGTCTATATTTGTATTACTATGTGTTTATGCTTGTACGTGTGTATACAGGGTGTCCGAAAAGTCTTAGTATTTGCAACTCATTTTAATACGACCAAAATAAACGTAATTAAGGCGGATTTCAAGAAAATCGTCTATATTCCTATTTAACCGTGTGAGTGTTAGATTGAATGTATACAGGGTGTCCAAAAATTCTTGGAATGGGCAAATACTCCTATTAGTACTTAGATAAACTTTATTAGGTCGAATTTCAAGCAAATCAAATATATTTGTATTAATATGTGTTTATGTTTGTATGTATGTATACAGGGTGTCCGAAAAGTATTTTTGTTGGCAAAAATAGTTTCTACGTGTAGGTGTTTGTATGTATGTAGCGATGGGGTCACGAAGGGCGGTCTATTCTCCATCATCAGTCCGAAGGAGTGTGATATCTTCCTTAATACTTGGCCTAGAAACACGAAATTTTCAGGGCATTACAATGATGATATTACCGACCTTATAGAGCCCCCTCGGGGGGCGATTAGGCGGTCTATGCAATCTAGTTATAGACCGCCTTTCAGGCTCGGTCTATATACCGAGCCCTTGGTCAGAAAAATGTGTGTACGTTTGTATGTTGTCGTCCGTTTCGACATTTTCACCTTTTCAATTTTTTTTCTCGAAAACGGTTATAGAGGCGGCAACCAAATTTTCTGGGTTAATAGAGGGATAGTGCGGCTAGCTTCGGTAAAAAATTCAGTTATACAGGGTGTTCCGTTTCGGAGGTATTAAACGCCAAAGTCGAAATTTCAGCGATTTCCGTTGACATCGATTACAGGTCGCAAAAGTGAATTAAATCGATTTAAATTTTTGGAGGTTGTGGAGGACCGGAGTGTTCCGAACCCTATTGAAACTGGCGGTATTCGGAAAATGGGAAGTAATTTTTTTGAATTTTTTTATGTCGAAAAATGCCCTTTGTAGACCCCAATTTGGCACCGAATAAGTCGAAACCGGAACATCGGACAGAAAAACGTATTTGAACTTAAAACTAAAGAATCTCAAATACTTTCTTTTTGCAATACATTTACCTATACCTAAAACGACTGGAAATTGGAAAAATTTGGGAAAAAGTGGAAATTACGAATTTTCATGCAAATTTTTGACGGTTTTGAATTTTTTGGGGGGTCAAAATGGATCCAAATCGAAATTCCATGTGCCCTATCGGAAAGAGCTCGCCGAAATACGTTAGAAACGTATTTTTTAGTTCTTTTATTTCTAATAGGAAAGGAGCAATTGATAATTAAATTTCGATTTTTTACGATTTTTTTTCATGACATCTCTACATTTGAATCACTCTGTATCTTTTCCTATCTAATTTCTTCTAACTTTTTCAACTCTATCCGTTGGGGATATAATCAGGCTTTAAAACAAATCCCGAATGGGTGATCCAGGGCCGCATTTAGGGGGTAAAAACTCATTTTTTCGGTTTTTTTCAACCAAAAGTCATCTTTAAAAGGCATTATTATATATTATTTCTCTTATTTAACGATTCTTTTTTGGTTTATTTTCTTCCCTGATCATCTAAGAACACTCCTAACCAATTAAAACTCCATATTTTTTCGTTAAAGTTATAAATAAATACCTTTTTTTGCATCGCTGCAGGAAAAATTTTAAAAAGTGCATATATAAAAGCCGTGCCTTGACAAAACAATTGAACGGACCCTCTTTACATCGAAATTAAAATATGACCTGTCAAAATGTCATGAAAATAACAGTTTTTGTAGCGATATTGGAAGCTTCCTGGACCGATTTCGGCTTGAAATATACATGGCAAAGGTAAAACGGAGTTTATATTTTTAATTACGGTACATTTCATTGGACGATGTAAGCATTAAATACATATTTTATTGGTTTTGCTGAGGCCCTGCATTGCATTATAACAATCAATTTCTATACGGGGAAATGTATTAATTTAATTATAATGTATAAAATGTCACAATTTGGCTTAAATGTCAGCATTTTGATGCGAGATTGGAAGGAGTGTGGACCAACTTCGGCTTCAAATTTACCAGGCAAGGGATTTAGGGACCTTATACTTTCGGTAGAAAGACATTTCATTTCATATTATACAGATTAAATACCATTTTAATCGATTTTCCTATGACGCTACAAAGCATCATTGAAGATTCTAATATGAAGCTCAGTGGCATCGAAAAAATTCAAAATATGCATTTTATTTTCTAACCATGAGCGTGTATACCTTTGGGGCAATATATTAATTATTATTGAACAATTTTAATTTAATTTTAGGGAAATGACTTGATTCGGATCGTTTTAAAGTAACCAGAACGATTCGAAAATACATTTTATACCTTCCGGCATGTGCATGATTGTATATATGTCTACAGGGTGGCCGAAAAGTCTTTGTATGCGCAAATATCTTTGTCATTGGCACGAAGAAAAACTTAATGAGTCTTATTTCAACGAAATCGTAAATTTTTCATTCCTTTGTGTGGTTGTTTATATGTTGGTATGTATACAGAATGTCCAAAAAGTCTTTGTATGCGGAAATATCTTTGCCGTTAGTACGAAGATAAAATTAATTGAGCCGGTTTTCAAGAACATCGAAAATATTTAAATTACTGTGTCGTGGTTGTTGTGTTTGTATGTATGTATAGTACAGGGTGTCCGAAAACTTTGTATGCGCAAACATATTTGTCATTGGCACGAAGAAAAACTTAAACGAGTTTTATTTCAAGGAAATCGTAAAGTTTTTATTCCGTTGTGTGGTTGTTTATATTATTATGTTGGTATTTATACAGAATGTCCAAAAAGTCTTTGTATGCGGAAATATCTTTGCCAAATTTAATTTTAGGGAAATGAATTGACTCGGATCCTTTTAAAGTAACCTGAACGATTCGAAAGTACATTTTAGACCTTTCGGCATGTGGGTGATTCTGTATATGCCTACAGGGTGTCCGAAAAGTCTTTATATGCGCAAATATCTTTGTCATAAGTACGAAGATAAAATTAATAGGGTCGGTTTTCAAGAAAATCGAAAATATTTAAATTACCACGTGTCGTGTTGTGTTGTGTTTTTATGTATGTATACAGGGTGTCCGAAAAGTCTTTGAATGGGCAAATACCTTTGCCTTTTGTACAAATAGTAACTCAATTGTCGGATTTAAAGCAAATCGTAGGTATATATTTGCATTGTTATGTGTACGGATTTATATGTTTGTATACAGGGTGTTCGAAAAGCCTTAGTATGGGTAAATACTTCTACTAGTACCAAGATAAACTTAACTAATTAGGATTTTAAGGAAATCGGCTATACTCGTATTTAAACGTGTGAGTGTTAGTGTGAATGTATACAGGGTGTCCAAAAAGTCTTGGAATGGGTAAATACTCCTATTAGTACTTAGATAAACTTTATTAGGTCGAATTTCAAGCAAATCGAATATATTTGTATTACTATGTGTTTATGCTTGTACGTGTGTATACAGGGTGTCCGAAAAGTCTTATTGTTTGCAACTCCTTTTATTACGACCAAAATAAACTTAATTAAGGCGGATTTCAAGAAAATTGTCTATATTTGTATTACTATGTGTTTATGCTTGTACGTGTGTATACAGGGTGTCCGAAAAGTCTTCTTATTTGCAACTCCTTTTATTAGGACCAAAATAAACTTAATTAAGGCGGATTTCAAGAAAATCGTCTATATTTGTATTACTATGTGTTTATGATTGTACGTGTGTATACAGGGTGTCCGAAAAGTCTTATTATTTGCAACTCCTTTTATTAGGACCTAAATAAACTTAATTAAGGCGGATTTCAAGAAAATCGTCTATATTTGTATTACTATGTGTTTATGCTTGTACGTGTGTATACAGGGTGTCCGAAAAGTCTTAGCATTTGCAACTCCTTTTAATACGACCACAATAAACGTAATTAAGGCGGATTTCAAGAAAATCGTCTATATTCCTATTTAAACGTGTGAGTGTTAGATTGAATGTATACAGGGTGTCCAAAAAGTCTTGGAATGAGCAAATACTCCTATTAGTACTTAGATAAACTTTATTAGGTCGAATTTCAAGCAAATCGAATATATTTGTATTAATATGTGTTTATGTTTGAATGTATGTATACAGGGTGTCCGAAAAGTATTTTTGTTGGCAAAAATAGTTTCTACGTGTAGGTGTTTGTATGTATGTAGCGATGGGGTTACGAAGGGCGGTCTATTCTCCATCATCAGTCCGTAGGAGTGTGATATCTTCCTTAATACATGGCCTAGCAACACGAAATTTTCAGGGCGTGACAATGATGATATTACCGACCTTATAGAGACCCCTCGGGGGGCGATTAGGCGGTCTATCCGTACTAGTTATAGACCGCCTTTCAGGCTCGGTCTATATACCGAGCCCTTGGTCAGAAAATGTGTGTGCGTATGTGCGTGCGTATGTTGTCCGTTTCGACATTTTCACTTTTTCAATTTTTTTTCTCGAAAATGGTTAGAGTGGCGGCAACCAAATTTTCTGGGTTAATAGAGGGATAGTGCGGCTAGCTTCGGTAAAAAATTCAGTTATACAGGGTGTTCCGTTTCGGAGCTATTAAACGTCAAAGTCGAAATTTCAGCGATTTTCGTTGCAATCGATTACAGGTCGCAAAAGTGAATTAAATCGATTTAAATTTTCAGAGGTTGTAGAAGACCGGGGTGTTCCGAACCCTATTGAAACTGGCGGTATTCGGAAAATGGGAAGTAATTTTTTTGAATTTTTTTATGTCGAAAAATGCCCTTTGTAGACCCCAATTTGGCACCGAATAAGTCGAAACCGGAACATCGGACAGAAAAACGTATTTGAACTTAAAACTAAAGAATCTCAAATACTTTCTTTTTGCAATACATTTACCTATACCTAAAGCGACTGGAAATTGGAGAAATTTGGGAAAAAGTGGAAATTACGAATTTTCATGCAAATTTTTGACGGTTTTGAATTTTTTGGGGGGTCAAAATGGATCCAAATCGAAATTCCATGTGCCCTATCGGAAAGAGCTCGCCGAAATACGTTAGAAACGTATTTTTTAGTTCTTTTATTTCTAATAGGAAAGGAGAAATCGATAATTAAATTTCGATTTTTTACGATTTTTTTTCATGACATCTCTACATTTGAATCACTCTGTATCTTTTCCTATCTAATTTCTTCTAACTTTTTCAACGCTATCCGTTGGGGATATAATCAGGCTTTAAAACGAATCCCGAATGGGTGATCCAGGGCCTGATTTAGGGGGTAAAAACTAATTTTTTCTGTTTTTTTCCATCAAAATTCATATTTAAAAGGCATTATTATATATTATTTCTCTTATTTAACGATTCTTTTTTGGTTTATTTTCTTCCCTGATCATCTAAGAACACTCCTAACTAATTAAAACTCCATATTTTTTCGTTAAAGTTATAAATAAATACCTTTTTTTGCATCGCTGCAGGAAAAATTTTAAAAAGTGCATATATAAAAGCCGTGCCTTGACAAAACAATTGAACGGACCCTCTTTACATCGAAATTAAAATATGACCTGTCAAAATGTCATGAAAATAACAGTTTTTGTAGCGATATTGGAAGCTTCCTGGACCGATTTCGGCTTGAAATATACATGGCAAAGGTAAAATGGACTTTATATTTTTAATAGCGGTACATTTCATTGGACGATTTGAGCATTAAATACTAATTTCATTAATTTTGCTGAGGTCCTGCAAAGGCATTTAAAAATCAATTTCTATACGGGGAAATTTATTCATTTAATTATAATGTATGAAATGTCACAATTTGGCTAAAATGTCAGCATTTTGATGCGAGATTGGAAGGAGTCCGGACCAACTTCGGCCTCGAATTTACCGGGCAATGCATTTAGGGACCTTATACTTTCGGTAGAAAGACATTTCATTTCATATTATACCGATTAAATACCATTTTAATCGATTTTCCTATGACGCTACAAAGCATCATTGAAGATTCTAATATGAAGCTCAGTGGCATCGAAAAAATCCCAAAATATGCATTTTATTTTCTAACCATGAGCGTGTATACTTTTGGGGCAATATATTAATTATTATTGAATAATTTTAATTTAATTTTAGGGAAATGACTTGATTCGGATCGTTTTAAAGTAACCAGAACGATTCTAAAATACATTTTATACCTTCCGGCATGTGCATGATTGTATATATGTCTACAGGGTGTCCGAAAAGTCTTTGTATGCGCAAATATCTTTGTCATTAGAGCGAAGAAAAACTTAAATGAGTCTTATTTCAAGGAAATCGTAAATTTTTCATTCCTTTGTGTGGTTGTTTATATGTTGGTACACAACAGAATGTCCAAAAAGTCTTTGTATGGGGAAATATCTTTGCCAAATTTAATTTTAGGGAAATGAATTGACTCCCTTTTAAAGTAACCTGAACGATTCGAAAGTACATTTTATACCTTTCGGCATGTGGGTGATTCTGTATATGCCTACAGGGTGTCCGAAAAGTCTTTATATGCGCAAATAACTTTGTCATAAGTACGAAGATAAAATTAATAGGGTCGGTTTTCAAGAAAATCGAAAATATTTAAATTACCATGTGTCGTGTTGTGTTGTGTTTTTATGTATGTATACAGGGTGTCCGAAAAGTCTTTGAATGGGCAAATACCTTTGCCTTTCGTACAAATAGTAACTCGATGGTCGGATTTAAAGCAAATCGTAGGTATATATTTGCATTTCTATGTGTACGGATTTATATGTTTGTATACAGGGTGTTGGAAAAGTCTTAGTTTGGAATGGGCAAATACTCCTATTAGTACTTAGCATTATTAGGTCGAATTTCAAGTAAATCGAATATATTTGTATTAATATGTGTTTATGCTTGTACGTGTGTATACAGGGTGTCCGAAAAGTCTTATTATTTGCAACTCCTTTTATTAGGACCAAAATAAACTTAATTAAGGCGGATTTCAAGAAAATTGTCTATATTTGTATTACTATGTGTTTATGCTTGTGCGTGTGTATACAGGGTGTCCGAAAAGTCTTATTATTTGCAACTCCTTTTATTAGGACCAAAATAAACTTAATTAAGGCGGATTTCAAGAAAATCGTCTATATTTGTATTACTATGTGTTTATGATTGTACGTGTGTATACAGGGTGCAACTCCTTTTATTAGGACCTAAATAAACTTAATTAAGGCGGATTTCAAGAAAATCGTCTATATTTGTATTACTATGTGTTTATGATTGTACGTGTGTATACAGGGTGCAACTCCTTTTATTAGGACCTAAATAAACTTAATTAAGGCGGATTTCAAGAAAATCGTCTATATTTGTATTACTATGTGTTTATGCTTGTACGTGTGTATACAGGGTGTCCGAAAAGTCTTAGTATTTGCAACTCATTTTAATACGACCAAAATAAACGTAATTAAGGCGAATTTCCAGAAAATCGTCTATATTCCTATTTAAACGTGTGAGTGTTAGATTGAATGTATACAGGGTGTCCAAAAATTCTTGGAATGGGCAAATACTCCTATTAGTACTTAGCATTATTAGGTCGAATTTCAAGTAAATCGAATATATTTGTATTAATATGTGTTTATGCTTGTACGTGTGTATACAGGGTGTCCGAAAAGTCTTATTATTTGCAACTCCTTCTATTAGGACCAAAATAAACTTAATTAAGGCGGATTTCAAGAAAATTGTCTATATTTGTATTACTATGTGTTTATGCTTGTGCGTGTGTATACAGGGTGTCCGAAAAGTCTTATTATTTGCAACTCCTTTTATTAGGACCAAAATAAACTTAATTAAGGCGGATTTCAAGAAAATCGTCTATATTTGTATTACTATGTGTTTATGATTGTACGTGTGTATACAGGGTGCAACTCCTTTTATTAGGACCTAAATAAACTTAATTAAGGCGGATTTCAAGAAAATCGTCTATATTTGTATTACTATGTGTTTATGCTTGTACGTGTGTATACAGGGTGTCCGAAAAGTCTGAGTATTTGCAACTCATTTTAATACGACCAAAATAAACGTAATTAAGGCGGATTTCAAGAAAATCGTCTATATTCCTATTTAAACGTGTGAGTGTTAGATTGAATGTATACAGGGTGTCCAAAAATTCTTGGAATGGGCAAATACTCCTATTAGTACTTAGATAAACTTTATTAGGTCGAATTTCAAGCAAATCAAATATATTTGTATTAATATGTGTTGATGTTTGTATGTATGTATACAGGGTGTCCGAAAAGTATTTTTGTTGGCAAAAATAGTTTCTACGTGTAGGTGTTTGTATGTATGTAGCGATGGGGTCACGAAGGGCGGTCTATTCTCCATCATCAGTCCGAAGGAGTGTGATATCTTCCTTAATACATGGCATAGAAACACGAAATTTTCAGGGCATGACAATGATGATATTACCGACCTTATAGAGCCCCCTCGGGGGGCGATTAGGCGGTCTACCCGTACTAGTTATAGACCGCCTTTCAGGCTCGGTCTATATACCGAGCCCTTGGAAAAAAGTTGTGTGTTCGTGCGTGTGTATGTTGTCGTCCGTTTCGACATTTCCATCTTTTCAATTTTTTTTCTCGAAAACGGTTAGAGGGAGGGCAACCAAATTTTCTGGGTTAATAGAGGGATAGTGCGACTAGCTTCGGTAAAAAATTCAGTTATACCGGGTGTTCCGTTTCGGAGCTATTAAACGTCAAAGTCGAAATTTCAGCGATTTTCGTTGCAATCGATTACAGGTCGCAAAAGTGAATTAAATCAATTTAAATTTTTGGAGGTTGTGGAGGACCGGGGTGTTCCGAACCCTATTGAAACTGGCGGTATTCGGAAAATGGGAAGTAATTTTTTTGAATTTTTTTATGTCGAAAAATGCCCTTTGTAGACCCCACTTTGACACCGAATAAGTCGAAACTGGAACATCGGACAGAAAAACGTATTTGAACTTAAAACTAAAGAATCTCAAATACTTTTTTTTTGCAATACATTTACCTATACCTAAAACGACTGGAAATTGGAAAAATTTGGGAAAAAGTGGAAATTTCGATTTTTCATGCAAATTTTTGACGGTTGTCAATTTTTTTGGGGGTCAAAATGGATTCAAATCGAAATCCCATGTACCTTATCGGAAAGACCTCGCCGAACTACGTTATAAACGTATTTTTTGGTTCCTTCATTCTTAATAGGAAAGGAGCAATCGATAATTAAATTTAGATTTTTTACGATTTTTTTTCATGACATCTCTACATTTGAATCACTCTGTATCTTTTCCTATCTAATTTCTTCCAACTTTTTCAACGCTATCCGTTGGGGATATACTCAGGCTTTAAAATGAATCCCGAATGGGTGATCCAGGGCCTGATTTAGGGGGTAAAAACTAATTTTTTCTGTTTTTTTCCATCAAAATTCATATTTAAAAGGCATTATTATATATTATTTCTCTTATTTAACGATTCTTTTTTGGTTTATTTTCTTCCCTGATCATCTAAGAACACTCCTAACTAATTAAAACTCCATATTTTTTCGTTAAAGTTATAAATAAATACCTTTTTTTGCATCGCTGCAGGAAAAATTTTAAAAAGTGCATATATAAAAGCCGTGCCTTGACAAAACAATTGAACGGACCCTCTTTACATCGAAATTAAAATATGACCTGTCAAAATGTCATGAAAATAACAGTTTTTGTAGCGATATTGGAAGCTTCCTGGACCGATTTCGGCTTGAAATATACATGGCAAAGGTAAAATGGACTTTATATTTTTAATAGCGGTACATTTCATTGGACGATTTGAGCATTAAATACCAATTTCATTAATTTTGCTGAGGTCCTGCAAAGGCATTTAAAAATCAATTTCTATACGGGGAAATTTATTCATTTAATTATAATGTATGAAATGTCACAATTTGGCTAAAATGTCAGCATTTTGATGCGAGATTGGAAGGAGTCCGGACCAACTTCGGCCTCGAATTTACCGGGCAATGCATTTAGGGACCTTATACTTTCGGTAGAAAGACATTTCATTTCATATTATACCGATTAAATACCATTTTAATCGATTTTCCTATGACGCTACAAAGCATCATTGAAGATTCTAATATGAAGCTCAGTGGCATCGAAAAAATCCCAAAATATGCATTTTATTTTCTATCCATGAGCGTGTATACTTTTGGGGCAATATATTAATTACACCGCTCAACAAAAAATAATTTTTTTCTGAGTCTGGGTTAAGACCTTTTTTTCTTGTTCTACAGCACCAAAAACAAACTAAATAATTGGTTTTACGATTTAAAGTTTGATTGTATTGTTACAATCACGATATTTCGAAAGAAAAAATGATGCTAAAACTGGAATAGAGGGAACCGTATACTCCCACTACGTTCCGTATATGCGGTTGGTCTGTTGGTCAATCGGTAGCATGAGCTTGATTGTCTGTGACTGCACGACTTGTTTATTTTGTCTGATTATTTAGTAGCATCTATGGCGCCTAAAGGTTGTAAACATCCTCCAGACTCATTTTGTTATGTCTGGTGAATTTATTAAAACAAGAGAGAAATGGTTTTCTCTCATTACTAATTTAAAGCTGTGTGAGGCCTACGAAGCTTATTTTAATAAATAGAAAAAATAGAAAAATTAAAAAAAAAAAAATAGAAAGTTACTATTGTTTCTCAAATTTCATTGTAGCGATGTCCTGATCACAAAATCAAAATTTTGCGAAAAAAATAATTATTTTCTTATTGAAAAACGAAAAAACAATTAGAACAAAACATGGGCTATCCAGACTCAAAAATCGTGTTGACCGGTGTTATTATTGAATAATTTTAATTTAATTTTAGGGAAATGACTTGATTCGGATCGTTTTAAAGTAACCAGAACGATTCTAAAATACATTTTATACCTTCCGGCATGTGCATGATTGTATATATGTCTACAGGGTGTCCGAAAAGTCTTTGTATGCGCAAATATCTTTGTCAGTAGAGCGAAGAAAAACTTAAATGAGTCTTATTTCAAGGAAATCGTAAATTTTTCATTCCTTTGTGTGGTTGTTTATATGTTGGTACACAACAGAATGTCCAAAAAGTCTTTGTATGGGGAAATATCTTTGCCAAATTTAATTTTAGGGAAATGAATTGACTCCCTTTTAAAGTAACCTGAACGATTCGAAAGTACATTTTATACCTTTCGGCATGGGTGATTCTGTATATGCCTACAGGGTGTCCGAAAAGTCTTTATATGCGCAAATAACGTTGTCATAAGTACGAAGATAAAATTAATAGGGTCGGTTTTCAAGAAAATCGAAAATATTTAAATTACCATGTGTCGTGTTGTGTTGTGTTTTTATGTATACAGGGTGTCCGAAAAGTCTTTGAATGGGCAAATACCTTTGCCTTTCGTACAAATAGTAACTCGATGGTCGGATTTAAAGCAAATCGTAGGTATATATTTGCATTTCTATGTGTACGGATTTATATGTTTGTATACAGGGTGTTGGAAAAGTCTTAGTTTGGAATGGGCAAATACTCCTATTAGTACTTAGCATTATTAGGTCGAATTTCAAGTAAATCGAATATATTTGTATTAATATGTGTTTATGCTTGTACGTGTGTATACAGGGTGTCCGAAAAGTCTTATTATTTGCAACTCCTTTTATTAGGACCAAAATAAACTTAATTAAGGCGGATTTCAAGAAAATTGTCTATATTTGTATTACTATGTGTTTATGCTTGTGCGTGTGTATACAGGGTGTCCGAAAAGTCTTATTATTTGCAACTCCTTTTATTAGGACCAAAATAAACTTAATTAAGGCGGATTTCAAGAAAATCGTCTATATTTGTATTACTATGTGTTTATGATTGTACGTGTGTATACAGGGTGCAACTCCTTTTATTAGGACCTAAATAAACTTAATTAAGGCGGATTTCAAGAAAATCGTCTATATTTGTATTACTATGTGTTTATGCTTGTACGTGTGTATACAGGGTGTCCGAAAAGTCTTAGTATTTGCAACTCATTTTAATACGACCAAAATAAACGTAATTAAGGCGGATTTCAAGAAAATCGTCTATATTCCTATTTAAACGTGTGAGTGTTAGATTGAATGTATACAGGGTGTCCAAAAATTCTTGGAATGGGCAAATACTCCTATTGGTACTTAGCATTATTAGGTCGAATTTCAAGTAAATCGAATATATTTGTATTAACATGTGTTTATGCTTGTACGTGTGTATACAGGGTGTCCGAAAAGTCTTATTATTTGCAACTCCTTTTATTAGGACCAAAATAAACTTAATTAAGGCGGATTTCAAGAAAATTGTCTATATTTGTATTACTATGTGTTTATGCTTGTGCGTGTGTATACAGGGTGTCCGAAAAGTCTTATTATTTGCAACTCCTTTTATTAGGACCAAAATAAACTTAATTAAGGCGGATTTCAAGAAAATCGTCTATATTTGTATTACTATGTGTTTATGATTGTACGTGTGTATACAGGGTGCAACTCCTTTTATTAGGACCTAAACAAACTTAATTAAGGCAGATTTCAAGAAAATCGTGTATATTTGTATTACTATGGGTTTATGCTTGTACGTGTGTATACAGGGTGTCCGAAAAGTCTTAGTATTTGCAACTCATTTTAATACGACCAAAATAAACGTAATTAAGGCGGATTTCAAGAAAATCGTCTATATTCCTATTTAAACGTGTGAGTGTTAGATTGAATGTATACAGGGTGTCCAAAAATTCTTGGAATGGGCAAATACTCCTACTAGTACTTAGATAAACTTTATTAGGTCGAATTTCAAGCAAATCAAATATATTTGTATTAATATGTGTTTATGTTTGTATGTATGTATACAGGGTGTCCGAAAAGTATTTTTGTTGCCAAAAATAGTTTCTACGTGTAGGTGTTTGTATGTATGTAGCGATGGGGTCACGAAGGGCGGTCTATTCTCCATCATCAGTCCGAAGGAGTGTGATATCTTCCTTAATACATGGCATAGAAACACGAAATTTTCAGGGCATGACAATGATGATATTACCGACCTTATAGAGCCCCCTCGGGGGGCGATTAGGCGGTCTACCCGTACTAGTTATAGACCGCCTTTCAGGCTCGGTCTATATACCGAGCCCTTGGTCAGAAAAATGTGTGTATGTATGGCCGTATGTTGTCCGTTTCGACATTTTCACCTTTTCAATTTTTTTTCTCGAAAACGGTTAGAATGAGGGCAACCAAATTTTCTGGGTTAATAGAGGGATAGTGCGGCTAGCTTCGGTAAAAAATTCAGTTATACCGGGTGTTCCGTTTCGGAGATATAAAACGTTAAAGTCGAAATTTCAGCGATTTCCTATGGGATCGATTACAGGTCGCAAAACTTAATTAAATCGATTTAAATTTTCGGAGGTTGTGGAGGTCAGGGAGCTTCAGAACCCTATTGAAACTGGCGGTATTCCTAAAATGGGAAGTAATTTTTTTTAATTTTTTTATGTCGAAAAATGCCCTTTGTAGACCCCAATTTGGCACCGAATAAGTCGAAACCGGAACATCGGACAGAAAAACGTATTTGAACTTAAAACTAAGGAATCTCAAATACTTTCTTTTTGCAATACATTTACCTATACCTAAAACGACTGGAAATTGGAAAAATTTGGGAAAAAGTGGAAATTACGAATTTTCATGCAAATTTTTGACGGTTGTCAATTTTTTTGGGGGTCAAAATGGATCCAAATCGAAATCCCATGAGCCTTATCGGAAAGAGCTCGCCGAAATACGTTAGAAACGTATTTTTTAGTTCCTTTATTCCTAATAGGAAAGGAGCAATTGATAATTAAATTTAGAGTTTTTATGATTTTTTTTCATGACATCTCTACATTCGAAACACTCTGTAACTTTTCCTATCTAATTTCTTCCAACTTTTTCAACGCTATCCCTTGGGGATATAATCAGGCTTTAAAATGATTCCCGAATGGGTGATCCTGGACCGCATTTAGGGGGTAAAAACACATTTTTTCTGTTTTTTTCCATCAAAATTCATCTTTAAATGGCATTATTATGCATTATTTCTCTTATTTAACAGCTCTTTTTTGGTTTATTTTCTTCCGTCATCATCTGAGAACACTGCTAACTAATTAAAACTCCATATTTTTGCGTTAAAGTTATAAATAAATAGGTTTTCTTCCTTCGGTGCAGGAAAAATTTTAAAAACTGCGAATTTTAAACCATGCCATGAAAAAAAAACAATT
This sequence comes from Philopedon plagiatum, assembly GCA_963971165.1. NCBI lineage: Eukaryota > Metazoa > Arthropoda > Insecta > Coleoptera > Curculionidae > Philopedon > Philopedon plagiatum. Next base: position 1,078,794 of record OZ020196.1, on the reverse strand, counting down.
GAGCTGTGACGCTTTACATCGAAATTAAAATATGACCTGTCAAAATGTCATGAAAATAACAGTTTTTGTAGCGATATTGGAAGCTTCCTGGACCGATTTCGGCTTGAAATATACATGGCAAAGGTAAAACGGAGTTTATATTTTTAATTACGGTACATTTCATTGGACGATGTAAGCATTAAATACATATTTTATTGGTTTTGCTGAGGCCCTGCATTGCATTATAAAAATCAATTTCTATACGGGGAAATGTATTAATTTAATTATAATGTATAAAATGTCACAATTTGGCTTAAATGTCAGCATTTTGATGCGAGATTGGAAGGAGTGTGGACCAACTTCGGCTTTAAATTTACCAGGCAAGGGATTTAGGGACCTTATACTTACGGTAGAAAGACATTTCATTTCATATTATACAGATTAAATACCATTTTAATCGATTTTCCTATGACGCTACAAAGCATCATTGAAGATTCTAATATGAAGCTCAGTGGCATCGAAAAAATTCAAAATATGCATTTTATTTTCTAACCATGAGCGTGTATACCTTTGGGGCAATATATTAATTATTATTGAACAATTTTAATTTAATTTTAGGGAAATTACTTGATTCGGATCGTTTTAAAGTAACCAGAACGATTCGAAAATACATTTTATACCTTCCGGCATGTGCATGATTGTATATATGTCTACAGGGTGGCCGAAAAGTCTTTGTATGCGCAAATATCTTTGTCATTGGCACGAAGAAAAACTTAATGAGTCTTATTTCAACGAAATCGTAAATTTTTCATTCCTTTGTGTGGTTGTTTATATGTTGGTATGTATACAGAATGTCCAAAAAGTCTTTGTATGCGGAAATATCTTTGCCGTTAGTACGAAGATAAAATTAATTGAGCCGGTTTTCAAGAACATCGAAAATATTTAAATTACTGTGTCGTGGTTGTTGTGTTTGTATGTATGTATAGTACAGGGTGTCCGAAAACTTTGTATGCGCAAACATATTTGTCATTGGCACGAAGAAAAACTTAAACGAGTTTTATTTCAAGGAAATCGTAAAGTTTTTATTCCGTTGTGTGGTTGTTTATATTATTATGTTGGTATTTATACAGAATGTCCAAAAAGTCTTTGTATGCGGAAATATCTTTGCCAAATTTAATTTTAGGGAAATGAATTGACTCGGATCCTTTTAAAGTAACGAATTCGAAAGTACATTTTAGACCTTTCGGCATGTGGGTGATTCTGTATATGCCTACAGGGTGTCCGAAAAGTCTTTATATGCGCAAATATCTTTGTCATAAGTACGAAGATAAAATTAATAGGGTCGGTTTTCAAGAAAATCGAAAATATTTAAATTACCACGTGTCGTGTTGTGTTGTGTTTTTATGTATGTATACAGGGTGTCCGAAAAGTCTTTGAATGGGCAAATACCTTTGCCTTTTGTACAAATAGTAACTCAATTGTCGGATTTAAAGCAAATCGTAGGTATATATTTGCATTTCTATGTGTACGGATTTATATGTTTGTATACAGGGTGTTCGAAAAGCCTTAGTATGGGTAAATACTTCTACTAGTACCAAGATAAACTTAACTAATTAGGATTTTAAGGAAATCGGCTATACTCCTATTTAAACGTGCGAGTGTTAGTGTGAATGTATACAGGGTGTCCAAAAAGTCTTGGAATGGGTAAATACTCCTATTAGTACTTAGATAAACTTTATTAGGTCGAATTTCAAGCAAATCGAATATATTTGTATTACTATGTGTTTATGCTTGTACGTGTGTATACAGGGTGTCCGAAAATTCTTATTATTTGCAACTCCTTTTATTACGACCAAAATAAACTTAATTAAGGCGGATTTCAAGAAAATTGTCTATATTTGTATTACTATGTGTTTATGCTTGTACGTGTGTATACAGGGTGTCCGAAAAGTCTTCTTATTTGCAACTCCTTTTATTAGGACCAAAATAAACTTAATTAAGGCGGATTTCAAGAAAATCGTCTATATTTGTATTACTATGTGTTTATGATTGTACGTGTGTATACAGGGTGTCCGAAAAGTCTTATTATTTGCAACTCCTTTTATTAGGACCTAAATAAACTTAATTAAGGCGGATTTCAAGAAAATCGTCTATATTTGTATTACTATGTGTTTATGCTTGTACGTGTGTATACAGGGTGTCCGAAAAGTCTTAGTATTTGCAACTCATTTTAATACGACCAAAATAAACGTAATTAAGGCGGATTTCAAGAAAATCGTCTATATTCCTATTTAAACGTGTGAGTGTTAGATTGAATGTATACAGGGTGTCCAAAAATTCTTGGAATGGGCAAATACTCCTATTAGTACTTAGATAAACTTTATTAGGTCGAATTTCAAGCAAATCAAATATATTTGTATTAATATGTGTTTATGTTTGTATGTATGTATACAGGGTGTCCGAAAAGTATTTTTGTTGGCAAAAATAGTTTCTACGTGTAGGTGTTTGTATGTATGTAGCGATGGGGTCACGAAAGGCGGTCTATTCTCCATCATCAGTCCGAAGGAGTGTGATATCTTCCTTAATACATGGCATAGAAACACGAAATTTTCAGGGCATGACAATGATGATATTACCGACCTTATAGAGCCCCCTCGGGGGGCGATTAGGCGGTCTACCCGTACTAGTTATAGACCGCCTTTCAGGCTCGGTCTATATACCGAGCCCTTGGTCAGAAAAATGTGTGTACGTATGTTGTCGTCCGTTTCGACATTTTCACCTTTTCAATTTTTTTTCTCGAAAACGGTTATAGAGGCGGCAACCAAATTTTCTGGGTTAATAGAGGGATAGTGCGGCTAGCTTCGGTAAAAAATTCAGTTATACAGGGTGTTCCGTTTCGGAGGTATTAAACGCCAAAGTCGAAATTTCAGCGATTTCCGTTGACATCGATTACAGGTCGCAAAAGTGAATTAAATCGATTTAAATTTTTGGAGGTTGTGGAGGACCGGAGTGTTCCGAACCCTATTGAAACTGGCGGTATTCGGAAAATGGGAAGTAATTTTTTTGAATTTTTTTATGTCGAAAAATGCCCTTTGTAGACCCCAATTTGGCACCGAATAAGTCGAAACCGGAACATCGGACAGAAAAACGTATTTGAACTTAAAACTAAAGAATCTCAAATACTTTCTTTTTGCAATACATTTACCTATACCTAAAACGACTGGAAATTGGAAAAATTTGGGAAAAAGTGGAAATTACGAATTTTCATGCAAATTTTTGACGGTTTTGAATTTTTTGGAGGGTCAAAATGGATCCAAATCGAAATTCCATGTGCCCTATCGGAAAGAGCTCGCCGAAATACGTTAGAAACGTATTTTTTAGTTCTTTTATTTCTAATAGGAAAGGAGCAATTGATAATTAAATTTCGATTTTTTACGATTTTTTTTCATGACATCTCTACATTTGAATCACTCTGTATCTTTTCCTATCTAATTTCTTCTAACTTTTTCAACTCTATCCGTTGGGGATATAATCAGGCTTTAAAACAAATCCCGAATGGGTGATCCAGGGCCGCATTTAGGGGGTAAAAACTCATTTTTTCGGTTTTTTTCAACCAAAAGTCATCTTTAAAAGGCATTATTATATATTATTTCTCTTATTTAACGATTCTTTTTTGGTTTATTTTCTTCCCTGATCATCTAAGAACACTCCTAACCAATTAAAACTCCATATTTTTTCGTTAAAGTTATAAATAAATACCTTTTTTTGCATCGCTGCAGGAAAAATTTTAAAAAGTGCATATATAAAAGCCGTGCCTTGACAAAACAATTGAACGGCCCCTCTTTACATCGAAATTAAAATATGACCTGTCAAAATGTCATGAAAATAACAGTTTTTGTAGCGATATTGGAAGCTTCCTGGACCGATTTCGGCTTGAAATATACATGGCAAAGGTAAAACGGAGTTTATATTTTTAATTACGGTACATTTCATTGGACGATGTAAGCATTAAATACATATTTTATTGGTTTTGCTGAGGCCCTGCATTGCATTATAACAATCAATTTCTATACGGGGAAATGTATTAATTTAATTATAATGTATAAAATGTCACAATTTGGCTTAAATGTCAGCATTTTGATGCGAGATTGGAAGGAGTGTGGACCAACTTCGGCTTCAAATTTACCAGGCAAGGGATTTAGGGACCTTATACTTTCGGTAGAAAGACATTTCATTTCATATTATACAGATTAAATACCATTTTAATCGATTTTCCTATGACGCTACAAAGCATCATTGAAGATTCTAATATGAAGCTCAGTGGCATCGAAAAAATTCAAAATATGCATTTTATTTTCTAACCATGAGCGTGTATACCTTTGGGGCAATATATTAATTATTATTGAACAATTTTAATTTAATTTTAGGGAAATGACTTGATTCGGATCGTTTTAAAGTAACCAGAACGATTCGAAAATACATTTTATACCTTCCGGCATGTGCATGATTGTATATATGTCTACAGGGTGGCCGAAAAGTCTTTGTATGCGCAAATATCTTTGTCATTGGCACGAAGAAAAACTTAATGAGTCTTATTTCAACGAAATCGTAAATTTTTCATTCCTTTGTGTGGTTGTTTATATGTTGGTATGTATACAGAATGTCCAAAAAGTCTTTGTATGCGGAAATATCTTTGCCGTTAGTACGAAGATAAAATTAATTGAGCCGGTTTTCAAGAACATCGAAAATATTTAAATTACTGTGTCGTGGTTGTTGTGTTTGTATGTATGTATAGTACAGGGTGTCCGAAAATTTTGTATGCGCAAACATATTTGTCATTGGCACGAAGAAAAACTTAAACGAGTTTTATTTCAAGGAAATCGTAAAGTTTTTATTCCGTTGTGTGGTTGTTTATATTATTATGTTGGTATTTATACAGAATGTCCAAAAAGTCTTTGTATGCGGAAATATCTTTGCCAAATTTAATTTTAGGGAAATGAATTGACTCGGATCCTTTTAAAGTAACCTGAACGATTCGAAAGTACATTTTAGACCTTTCGGCATGTGGGTGATTCTGTATATGCCTACAGGGTGTCCGAAAAGTCTTTATATGCGCAAGTATCTTTGTCATAAGTACGAAGATAAAATTAATAGGGTCGGTTTTCAAGAAAATCGAAAATATTTAAATTACCACGTGTCGTGTTGTGTTGTGTTTTTATGTATGTATACAGGGTGTCCGAAAAGTCTTTGAATGGGCAAATACCTTTGCCTTTTGTACAAATAGTAACTCAATTGTCGGATTTAAAGCAAATCGTAGGTATATATTTGCATTTCTATGTGTACGGATTTATATGTTTGTATACAGGGTGTTCGAAAAGCCTTAGTATGGGTAAATACTTCTACTAGTACCAAGATAAACTTAACTAATTAGGATTTTAAGGAAATCGGCTATACTCGTATTTAAACGTGTGAGTGTTAGTGTGAATGTATACAGGGTGTCCAAAAAGTCTTGGAATGGGTAAATACTCCTATTAGTACTTAGATAAACTTTATTAGGTCGAATTTCAAGCAAATCGAATATATTTGTATTACTATGTGTTTATGCTTGTACGTGTGTATACAGGGTGTCCGAAAAGTCTTATTATTTGCAACTCCTTTTATTACGACCAAAATAAACTTAATTAAGGCGGATTTCAAGAAAATTGTCTATATTTGTATTACTATGTGTTTATGCTTGTACGTGTGTATACAGGGTGTCCGAAAAGTCTTCTTATTTGCAACTCCTTTTATTAGGACCAAAATAAACTTAATTAAGGCGGATTTCAAGAAAATCGTCTATATTTGTATTACTATGTGTTTATGATTGTACGTGTGTATACAGGGTGTCCGAAAAGTCTTATTATTTGCAACTCCTTTTATTAGGACCTAAATAAACTTAATTAAGGCGGATTTCAAGAAAATCGTCTATATTTGTATTACTATGTGTTTATGCTTGTACGTGTGTATACAGGGTGTCCGAAAAGTTTTAGCATTTGCAACTCCTTTTAATACGACCACAATAAACGTAATTAAGGCGGATTTCAAGAAAATCGTCTATATTCCTATTTAAACGTGTGAGTGTTAGATTGAATGTATACAGGGTGTCCAAAAAGTCTTGGAATGAGCAAATACTCCTATTAGTACTTAGATAAACTTTATTAGGTCGAATTTCAAGCAAATCGAATATATTTGTATTAATATGTGTTTATGTTTGAATGTATGTATACAGGGTGTCCGAAAAGTATTTTTGTTGGCAAAAATAGTTTCTACGTGTAGGTGTTTGTATGTATGTAGCGATGGGGTTACGAAGGGCGGTCTATTCTCCATCATCAGTCCGTAGGAGTGTGATATCTTCCTTAATACATGGCCTAGCAACACGAAATTTTCAGGGCGTGACAATGATGATATTACCGACCTTATAGAGACCCCTCGGGGGGCGATTAGGCGGTCTATCCGTACTAGTTATAGACCGCCTTTCAGGCTCGGTCTATATACCGAGCCCTTGGTCAGAAAAATGTGTGTATGTATGTATGTATGTATGTATGTATGGCCGTATGTTGTCGTCCGTTTCGACATTTTCACCTTTTCAATTTTTTTTCTCGAAAACGGTTAGAATGAGGGCAACCAGATTTTCTGGGTTAATAGAGGGATAGTGCGGCTAGCTTCGGTAAAAAATTCAGTTATACCGGGTGTTCCGTTTCGGAGATATAAAACGTTAAAGTCGAAATTTCAGCGATTTCCTATGGGATCGATTACAGGTCGCAAAACTTAATTAAATCGATTTAAATTTTCGGAGGTTGTGGAGGTCAGGGAGCTTCAGAACCCTATTGAAACTGGCCGTATTCCTAAAATGGGAAGTAATTTTTTTGAATTTTTTTATGTCGAAAAATGCCCTTTGTAGACCCCAATTTGGCACCGAATAAGTCGAAACCGGAACATCGGACAGAAAAACGTATTTGAACTTAAAACTAAAGAATCTCAAATACTTTCTTTTTGCAATACATTTACCTATACCTAAAATGACTGGAAATTGGAAAAATTTGGGAAAAAGTGGAAATTACGAATTTTCATGCAAATTTTTGACGGTTTTGAATTTTTTGGGGGGTCAAAATGGATCCAAATCGAAATTCCATGTGCCCTATCGGAAAGAGCTCGCCGAAATACGTTAGAAACGTATTTTTTAGTTCTTTTATTTCTAATAGGAAAGGAGAAATCGATAATTAAATTTCGATTTTTTACGATTTTTTTTCATGACATCTCTACATTTGAATCACTCTGTATCTTTTCCTATCTAATTTCTTCTAACTTTTTCAACGCTATCCGTTGGGGATATAATCAGGCTTTAAAATGAATCCCGAATGGGTGATCCAGGGCCTGATTTAGGGGGTAAAAACTCATTTTTTCTGTTTTTTTCCATCAAAATTCATATTTAAAAGGCATTATTATATATTATTTCTCTTATTTAACGATTCTTTTTTGGTTTATTTTCTTCCCTGATCATCTAAGAACACTCCTAACTAATTAAAACTCCATATTTTTTCGTTAAAGTTATAAATAAATACCTTTTTTTGCATCGCTACAGGAAAAATTTTAAAAAGTGCATATATAAAAGCCGTGCCTTGACAAAACAATTGAACGGACCCTCTTTACATCGAAATTAAAATATGACCTGTCAAAATGTCATGAAAATAACAGTTTTTGTAGCGATATTGGAAGCTTCCTGGACCGATTTCGGCTTGAAATATACATGGCAAAGGTAAAATGGACTTTATATTTTTAATAGCGGTACATTTCATTGGACGATTTGAGCATTAAATACCAATTTCATTAATTTTGCTGAGGTCCTGCAAAGGCATTTAAAAATCAATTTCTATACGGGGAAATTTATTCATTTAATTATAATGTATGAAATGTCACAATTTGGCTAAAATGTCAGCATTTTGATGCGAGATTGGAAGGAGTCCGGACCAACTTCGGCCTCGAATTTACCGGGCAATGCATTTAGGGACCTTATACTTTCGGTAGAAAGACATTTCATTTCATATTATACCGATTAAATACCATTTTAATCGATTTTCCTATGACGCTACAAAGCATCATTGAAGATTCTAATATGAAGCTCAGTGGCATCGAAAAAATCCCAAAATATGCATTTTATTTTCTATCCATGAGCGTGTATACTTTTGGGGCAATATATTAATTATTATTGAATAATTTTAATTTAATTTTAGGGAAATGACTTGATTCGGATCGTTTTAAAGTAACCAGAACGATTCTAAAATACATTTTATACCTTCCGGCATGTGCATGATTGTATATATGTCTACAGGGTGTCCGAAAAGTCTTTGTATGCGCAAATATCTTTGACATTTGTTGGTACACAACAGAATGTCCAAAAAGTCTTTGTATGGGGAAATATCTTTGCCAAATTTAATTTTAGGGAAATGAATTGACTCCCTTTTAAAGTAACCTGAACGATTCGAAAGTACATTTTATACCTTTCGGCATGTGGGTGATTCTGTATATGCCTACATGGTGTCCGAAAAGTCTTTATATGCGCAAATAACTTTGTCATAAGTACGAAGATAAAATTAATAGGGTCGGTTTTCAAGAAAATCGAAAATATTTAAATTACCATGTGTCGTGTTGTGTTGTGTTTTTATGTATGTATACAGGGTGTCCGAAAAGTCTTTGAATTGGCAAATACCTTTGCCTTTCGTACAAATAGTAACTCGATGGTCGTATTTAAAGCAAATCGTAGGTATATATTTGCATTTCTATGTGTACGGATTTATATGTTTGTATACAGGGTGTTGGAAAAGTCTTAGTTTGGAATGGGCAAATACTCCTATTAGTACTTAGCATTATTAGGTCGATTTTCAAGTAAATAGAATATATTTGTATTAATATGTGTTTATGCTTGTACGTGTGTATACAGGGTGTCCGAAAAGTCTTATTATTTGCAACTCCTTTTATTAGGACCAAAATAAACTTAATTAAGGCGGATTTCAAGAAAATTGTCTATATTTGTATTACTATGTGTTTATGCTTGTGCGTGTGTATACAGGGTGTCCGAAAAGTCTTATTATTTGCAACTCCTTTTATTAGGACCAAAATAAACTTAATTAAGGCGGATTTCAAGAAAATCGTCTATATTTGTATTACTATGTGTTTATGATTGTACGTGTGTATACAGGGTGCAACTCCTTTTATTAGGACCTAAATAAACTTAATTAAGGCGGATTTCAAGAAAATCGTCTATATTTGTATTACTATGTGTTTATGCTTGTACGTGTGTATACAGGGTGTCCGAAAAGACTTAGTATTTGCAACTCATTTTAATACGACGAAAATAAACGTAATTAAGGCGGATTTCAAGAAAATCGTCTATATTCCTATTTAAACGTGTGAGTGTTGTATTAATATGTGTTTATGTTTGTATGTATGTATACAGGGTGTCCGAAAAGTATTTTTGTTGGCAAAAATAGTTTCTACGTGTAGGTGTTTGTATGTATGTAGCGATGGGGTCACGAAGGGCGGTCTATTCTCCATCATCAGTCCGAAGGAGTGTGATATCTTCCTTAATACATGGCATAGAAACACGAAATTTTCAGGGCATGACAATGATGATATTACCGACCTTATAGAGCCCCCTCGGGGGGCGATTAGGCGGTCTACCCGTACTAGTTATAGACCGCCTTTCAGGCTCGGTCTATATACCGAGCCCTTGGTCAGAAAAATGTGTGTATGTATGTATGGCCGTATGTTGTCCGTTTCGACATTTTCACCTTTTCAATTTTTTTTCTCGAAAACGGTTAGAATGAGGGCAACCAGATTTTCTGGGTTAATAGAGGGATAGTGCGGCTAGCTTCGGTAAAAAATTCAGTTATACCGGGTGTTCCGTTTCGGAGATATAAAACGTTAAAGTCGAAATTTCAGCGATTTCCTATGGGATCGATTACAGGTCGCAAAACTTAATTAAATCGATTTAAATTTTCGGAGGTTGTGGAGGTCAGGGAGCTTCAGAACCCTATTGAAACTGGCGGTATTCCTAAAATGGGAAGTAATTTTTTTGAATTTTTTTATGTCGAAAAATGCCCTTTGTAGACCCCTCTTTGGCGCTTAATAAGTCGAAGCCGGAGCATCGGACAGAAAAACGTATTTGAACATAAAACTAAAGAATCTCAAATACTTTCTTTTTCCAATACATTTACCTATACCTAAAACGACTGGAAATTGTAAAAATTTGGGAAAAACTGGAAATTACCATTTTTCGTGCAATTTTATGACAGTTTTTAATTTTTTGGGGGTCAAAATGGATTCAAGTTGAAATTCCATGTACCCTATCGGAAAGAGCTCGCCGAAATACGTTACAAACGTATTTTTTGGTTCCTTTATTCCTAATAGGAAAGGAGGAATTGATAATTAAATTTCGGTTTTTGACAATTTTTTTTCATGACATCTCTACATTCGAATCACTCTGTATCTTTTCCTATCTAATTTCTTTCAACTTTTTCAACGCTATCCCTTGGGGATATAATCAGGCTTTAAAATGAATCCCGAATGGGTGATCCAGGGCCTGATTTAGGGGGTAAAAACACATTTTTTCTGTTTTTTTCCATCAAAATTCATCTTTAAATGGCGTTATTATGTATTGTTTCTCTTATTTAACAGCTCTTTTTCGGTTTATTTTCTTCCGTCATCATCTGAGAACACTGCTAACTAATTAAAACTCCATATTTTTGTGTTAAAGTTATAAATAAATAGGTTTTCTTCCTTCGGCGCAGGAAAAATTTTAAAAACCGCGAATGTTAAACCATGCCATGAAAAAAAAACAATTGAACTGTGACGCTTTACATCGAAATTAAAATATGACCTGTCAAAATGTCATGAAAATAACAGTTTTTGTAGCGATATTGGAAGCTTCCTGGACCGATTTCGGCTTGAAATATACATGGCAAAGGTAAAACGGAGTTTATATTTTTAATTACGGTACATTTCATTGGACGATGTAAGCATTAAATACATATTTTATTGGTTTTGCTGAGGCCCTGCATTGCATTATAAAAATCAATTTCTATACGGGGAAATGTATTAATTTAATTATAATGTATAAAATGTCACAATTTGGCTTAAATGTCAGCATTTTGATGCGAGATTGGAAGGAGTGTGGACCAACTTCGGCTTCAAATTTACCAGGCAAGGGATTTAGGGACCTTATACTTTCGGTAGAAAGACATTTCATTTCATATTATACAGATTAAATACCATTTTAATCGATTTTCCTATGACGCTACAAAGCATCATTGAAGATTCTAATATGAAGCTCAGTGGCATCGAAAAAATTCAAAATATGCATTTTATTTTCTAACCATGAGCGTGTATACCTTTGGGGCAATATATTAATTATTATTGAATAATTTTAATTTAATTTTAGGGAAATGACTTGATTCGGATCGTTTTAAAGTAACCAGAACGATTCGAAAATACATTTTATACCTTCCGGCATGTGCATGATTGTATATATGTCTACAGGGTGTCCGAAAAGTCTTTGTATGCGCAAATATCTTTGTCATTGGCACGAAGAAAAACTTAATGAGTCTTATTTCAACGAAATCGTAAATTTTTCATTCCTTTGTGTGGTTGTTTATATGTTGGTATGTATACAGAATGTCCAAAAAGTCTTTGTATGCGGAAATATTTTGCCGTTAGTACGAAGATAAAATTAATTGAGCCGGTTTTCAAGAACATCGAAAATATTTAAATTACTGTGTCGTGGTTGTTGTGTTTGTATGTATGTATAGTACAGGGTGTCCGAAAACTTTGTATGCGCAAACATATTTGTCATTGGCACGAAGAAAAACTTAAACGAGTTTTATTTCAAGGAAATCGTAAAGTTTTTATTCCGTTGTGTGGTTGTTTATATTATTATGTTGGTATTTATACAGAATGTCCAAAAAGTCTTTGTATGCGGAAATATCTTTGCCAAATTTAATTTTAGGGAAATGAATTGACTCGGATCCTTTTAAAGTAACCTGAACGATTCGAAAGTACATTTTAGACCTTTCGGCATGTGGGTGATTCTGTATATGCCTACAGGGTGTCCGAAAAGTCTTTATATGCGCAAATATCTTTGTCATAAGTACGAAGATAAAATTAATAGGGTCGGTTTTCAAGAAAATCGAAAATATTTAAATTACCACGTGTCGTGTTGTGTTGTGTTTTTATGTATGTATACAGGGTGTCCGAAAAGTCTTTGAATGGGCAAATACCTTTGCCTTTTGTACAAATAGTAACTCAATTGTCGGATTTAAAGCAAATCGTAGGTATATATTTGCATTTCTATGTGTACGGATTTATATGTTTGTATACAGGGTGTTCGAAAAGCCTTAGTATGGGTAAATACTTCTACTAGTACCAAGATAAACTTAACTAATTAGGATTTTAAGGAAATCGGCTATACTCCTATTTAAACGTGTGAGTGTTAGTGTGAATGTATACAGGGTGTCCAAAAAGTCTTGGAATGGGTAAATACTCCTATTAGTACTTAGATAAACTTTATTAGGTCGAATTTCAAGCAAATCGAATATATTTGTATTACTATGTGTTTATGCTTGTACGTGTGTATACAGGGTGTCCGAAAAGTCTTATTATTTGCAACTCCTTTTATTACGACCAAAATAAACTTAATTAAGGCGGATTTCAAGAAAATTGTCTATATTTGTATTACTATGTGTTTATGCTTGTACGTGTGTATACAGGGTGTCCGAAAAGTCTTCTTATTTGCAACTCCTTTTATTAGGACCAAAATAAACTTAATTAAGGCGGATTTCAAGAAAATCGTCTATATTTGTATTACTATGTATTTATGATTGTACGTGTGTATACAGGGTATCCGAAAAGTCTTATTATTTGCAACTCCTTTTATTAGGACCTAAATAAACTTAATTAAGGCGGATTTCAAGAAAATCGTCTATATTTGTATTACTATGTGTTTATGCTTGTACGTGTGTATACAGGGTGTCCGAAGAGTCTTAGTATTTGCAACTCATTTTAATACGACCAAAATAAACGTAATTAAGGCGGATTTCAAGAAAATCGTCTATATTCCTATTTAAACGTGTGAGTGTTAGATTGAATGTATACAGGGTGTCCAAAAATTCTTGGAATGGGCAAATACTCCTATTAGTACTTAGATAAACTTTATTAGGTCGAATTTCAAGCAAATCAAATATATTTGTATTAATATGTGTTTATGTTTGTATGTATGTATACAGGGTGTCCGAAAAGTATTTTTGTTGGCAAAAATAGTTTCTACGTGTAGGTGTTTGTATGTATGTAGCGATGGGGTCACGAAGGGCGGTCTATTCTCCATCATCAGTCCGAAGGAGTGTGATATCTTCCTTAATACATGGCATAGAAACACGAAATTTTCAGGGCATGACAATGATGATATTACCGACCTTATAGAGCCCCTCGGGGGGCGATTAGGCGGTCTACCCGTACTAGTTATAGACCGCCTTTCAGGCTCGGTCTATATACCGAGCCCTTGGTCAGAAAAATGTGTGGATGTGCGTTTGTATGTTGTCGTCCGTTTCGACATTTTCACCTTTTCAATTTTTTTTCTCGAAAACGGTTATAGAGGCGGCAACCAAATTTTCTGGGTTAATAGAGGGATAGTGCGGCTAGCTTCGGTAAAAAATTCAGTTATACAGGGTGTTCCGTTTCGGAGGTATTAAACGCCAAAGTCGAAATTTCAGCGATTTCCGTTGACATCGATTACAGGTCGCAAAAGTGAATTAAATCGATTTAAATTTTTGGAGGTTGTGGAGGACCGGGGTGTTCCGAACCCTATTGAAACTGGCGGTATTCGGAAAATGGGAAGTAATTTTTTTGAATTTTTTTATGTCGAAAAATGCCCTTTGTAGACCCCAATTTGGCACCGAATAAGTCGAAACCGGAACATCGGACAGAAAAACGTATTTGAACTTAAAACTAAAGAATCTCAAATACTTTCTTTTTGCAATACATTTACCTATACCTAAAACGACTGGAAATTGGAAAAATTTGGGAAAAAGTGGAAATTACGAATTTTCATGCAAATTTTTGACGGTTTTGAATTTTTTGGGGGGTCAAAATGGATCCAAATCGAAATTCCATGTGCCCTATCGGAAAGAGCTCGCCGAAATACGTTAGAAACGTATTTTTTGGTTCTTTTATTTCTAATAGGAAAGGAGCAATTGATAATTAAATTTCGATTTTTTACGATTTTTTTTCATGACATCTCTACATTTGAATCACTCTGTATCTTTTCCTATCTAATTTCTTCTACCTTTTTCAACTCTATCCGTTGGGGATATAATCGGGCTTTAAAACAAATCCCGAATGGGTGATCCAGGGCCGCATTTAGGGGGTAAAAACTCATTTTTTCGGTTTTTTTCAACCAAAAGTCATCTTTAAAAGGCATTATTATATATTATTTCTCTTATTTAACGATTCTTTTTTGGTTTATTTTCTTCCCTGATCATCTAAGAACACTCCTAACCAATTAAAACTCCATATTTTTTCGTTAAAGTTATAAATAAATACCTTTTTTTGCATCGCTGCAGGAAAAATTTTAAAAAGTGCATATATAAAAGCCGTGCCTTGACAAAACAATTGAACGGACCCTCTTTACATCGAAATTAAAATATGACCTGTCAAAATGTCATGAAAATAACAGTTTTTGTAGCGATATTGGAAGCTTCCTGGACCGATTTCGGCTTGAAATATACATGGCAAAGGTAAAACGGAGTTTATATTTTTAATTACGGTACATTTCATTGGACGATGTAAGCATTAAATACATATTTTATTGGTTTTGCTGAGGCCCTGCATTGCATTATAACAATCAATTTCTATACGGGGAAATGTATTAATTTAATTATAATGTATAAAATGTCACAATTTGGCTTAAATGCCAGCATTTTGATGCGAGATTGGAAGGAGTGTGGACCAACTTCGGCTTCAAATTTACCAGGCAAGGGATTTAGGGACCTTATACTTTCGGTAGAAAGACATTTCATTTCATATTATACAGATTAAATACCATTTTAATCGATTTTCCTATGACGCTACAAAGCATCATTGAAGATTCTAATATGAAGCTCAGTGGCATCGAAAAAATTCAAAATATGCATTTTATTTTCTAACCATGAGCGTGTATACCTTTGGGGCAATATATTAATTATTATTGAACAATTTTAATTTAATTTTAGGGAAATGACTTGATTCGGATCGTTTTAAAGTAACCAGAACGATTCGAAAATACATTTTATACCTTCCGGCATGTGCATGATTGTATATATGTCTACAGGGTGGCCGAAAAGTCTTTGTATGCGCAAATATCTTTGTCATTGGCACGAAGAAAAACTTAATGAGTCTTATTTCAACGAAATCGTAAATTTTTCATTCCTTTGTGTGGTTGTTTATATGTTGGTATGTATACAGAATGTCCAAAAAGTCTTTGTATGCGGAAATATCTTTGCCGTTAGTACGAAGATAAAATTAATTGAGCCGGTTTTCAAGAACATCGAAAATATTTAAATTACTGTGTCGTGGTTGTTGTGTTTGTATGTATGTATAGTACAGGGTGTCCGAAAACTTTGTATGCGCAAACATATTTGTCATTGGCACGAAGAAAAACTTAAACGAGTTTTATTTCAAGGAAATCGTAAAGTTTTTATTCCGTTGTGTGGTTGTTTATATTATTATGTTGGTATTTATACAGAATGTCCAAAAAGTCTTTGTATGCGGAAATATCTTTGCCAAATTTAATTTTAGGGAAATGAATTGACTCGGATCCTTTTAGAGTAACCTGAACGATTCGAAAGTACATTTTAGACCTTTCGGCATGTGGGTGATTCTGTATATGCCTACAGGGTGTCCGAAAAGTCTTTATATGCGCAAATATCTTTGTCATAAGTACGAAGATAAAATTAATAGGGTCGGTTTTCAAGAAAATCGAAAATATTTAAATTACCACGTGTCGTGTTGTGTTGTGTTTTTATGTATGTATACAGGGTGTCCGAAAAGTCTTTGAATGGGCAAATACCTTTGCCTTTTGTACAAATAGTAACTCAATTGTCGGATTTAAAGCAAATCGTAGGTATATATTTGCATTTCTATGTGTACGGATTTATATGTTTGTATACAGGGTGTTCGAAAAGCCTTAGTATGGGTAAATACTTCTACTAGTACCAAGATAAACTTAACTAATTAGGATTTTAAGGAAATCGGCTATACTCCTATTTAAACGTGTGAGTGTTAGTGTGAATGTATACAGGGTGTCCAAAAAGTCTTGGAATGGGTAAATACTCCTATTAGTACTTAGATAAACTTTATTAGGTCGAATTTCAAGCAAATCGAATATATTTGTATTACTATGTGTTTATGCTTGTACGTGTGTATACAGGGTGTCCGAAAAGTCTTATTATTTGCAACTCCTTTTATTACGACCAAAATAAACTTAATTAAGGCGGATTTCAAGAAAATTGTCTATATTTGTATTACTATGTGTTTATGCTTGTACGTGTGTATACAGGGTGTCCGAAAAGTCTTCTTATTTGCAACTCCTTTTATTAGGACCAAAATAAACTTAATTAAGGCGGATTTCAAGAAAATCGTCTATATTTGTATTACTATGTGTTTATGATTGTACGTGTGTATACAGGGTGTCCGAAAAGTCTTATTATTTGCAACTCCTTTTATTAGGACCTAAGTAAACTTAATTAAGGCGGATTTCAAGAAAATCGTCTATATTTGTATTACTATGTGTTTATGCTTGTACGTGTGTATACAGGGTGTCCGAAAAGTCTTAGCATTTGCAACTCCTTTTAATACGACCACAATAAACGTAATTAAGGCGGATTTCAAGAAAATCGTCTATATTCCTATTTAAACGTGTGAGTGTTAGATTGAATGTATACAGGGTGTCTAAAAAGTCTTGGAATGGGCAAATACTCCTATTAGTACTTAGATAAAGTTTATTAGGTCGAATTTCAAGCAAATCGAATATATTTGTATTAATATGTGTTTATGTTTCAATGTATGTATACAGGGTGTCCGAAAAGTATTTTTGTTGGCAAAAATAGTTTCTACGTGTAGGTGTTTGTATGTATGTAGCGATGGGGTTACGAAGGGCGGTCTATTCTCCATCATCAGTCCGAAGGAGTGTGATATCTTCCTTAATACATGGCCTAGCAACACGACATTTTCAGGGCATGACAATGTTTTATATTACCGACCTTATAGAGCCCCCTCGGGGGGCGATTAGGCGGTCTACCCGTACTAGTTATAGACCGCCTTTCAGGCTCGGTCTATATACCGAGCCCTTGGTCAGAAAAATGTGTGTACGTATGTTGTCGTCCGTTTCGACATTTTCACCTTTTCAATTTTTTTTCTCGAAAACGGTTATAGAGGCGGCAACCAAATTTTCTGGGTTAATAGAGGGATAGTGCGGCTAGCTTCGGTAAAAAATTCAGTTATACAGGGTGTTCCGTTTCGGAGGTATTAAACGCCAAAGTCGAAATTTCAGCGATTTCCGTTGACATCGATTACAGGTCGCAAAAGTGAATTAAATCGATTTAAATTTTTGGAGGTTGTGGAGGACCGGAGTGTTCCGAACCCTATTGAAACTGGCGGTATTCGGAAAATGGGAAGTAATTTTTTTGAATTTTTTTTATGTCGAAAAATGCCCTTTGTAGACCCCAATTTGGCACCGAATAAGTCGAAACCGGAACATCGGACAGAAAAACGTATTTGAACTTAAAACTAAAGAATCTCAAATACTTTCTTTTTGCAATACATTTACCTATACCTAAAACGACTGGAAATTGGAAAAATTTGGGAAAAAGTGGAAATTACGAATTTTCATGCAAATTTTTGACGGTTTTGAATTTTTTGGGGGGTCAAAATGGATCCAAATCGAAATTCCATGTGCCCTATCGGAAAGAGCTCGCCGAAATACGTTAGAAACGTATTTTTTAGTTCTTTTATTTCTAATAGGAAAGGAGCAATTGATAATTAAATTTCGATTTTTTACGATTTTTTTTCATGACATCTCTACATTTGAATCACTCTGTATCTTTTCCTATCTAATTTCTTCTAACTTTTTCAACTCTATCCGTTGGGGATATAATCAGGCTTTAAAACAAATCCCGAATGGGTGATCCAGGGCCGCATTTAGGGGGTAAAAACTCATTTTTTCGGTTTTTTTCAACCAAAAGTCATCTTTAAAAGGCATTATTATATATTATTTCTCTTATTTAACGATTCTTTTTTGGTTTATTTTCTTCCCTGATCATCTAAGAACACTCCTAACCAATTAAAACTCCATATTTTTTCGTTAAAGTTATAAATAAATACCTTTTTTTGCATCGCTGCAGGAAAAATTTTAAAAAGTGCATATATAAAAGCCGTGCCTTGACAAAACAATTGAACGGACCCTCTTTACATCGAAATTAAAATATGACCTGTCAAAATGTCATGAAAATAACAGTTTTTGTAGCGATATTGGAAGCTTCCTGGACCGATTTCGGCTTGAAATATACATGGCAAAGGTAAAACGGAGTTTATATTTTTAATTACGGTACATTTCATTGGACGATGTAAGCATTAAATACATATTTTATTGGTTTTGCTGAGGCCCTGCATTGCATTATAACAATCAATTTCTATACGGGGAAATGTATTAATTTAATTATAATGTATAAAATGTCACAATTTGGCTTAAATGTCAGCATTTTGATGCGAGATTGGAAGGAGTGTGGACCAACTTCGGCTTCAAATTTACCAGGCAAGGGATTTAGGGACCTTATACTTTCGGTAGAAAGACATTTCATTTCATATTATACAGATTAAATACCATTTTAATCGATTTTCCTATGACGCTACAAAGCATCATTGAAGATTCTAATATGAAGCTCAGTGGCATCGAAAAAATTCAAAATATGCATTTTATTTTCTAACCATGAGCGTGTATACCTTTGGGGCAATATATTAATTATTATTGAACAATTTTAATTTAATTTTAGGGAAATGACTTGATTCGGATCGTTTTAAAGTAACCAGAACGATTCGAAAATACATTTTATACCTTCCGGCATGTGCATGATTGTATATATGTCTACAGGGTGGCCGAAAAGTCTTTGTATGCGCAAATATCTTTGTCATTGGCACGAAGAAAAACTTAATGAGTCTTATTTCAACGAAATCGTAAATTTTTCATTCCTTTGTGTGGTTGTTTATATGTTGGTATGTATACAGAATGTCCAAAAAGTCTTTGTATGCGGAAATATCTTTGCCGTTAGTACGAAGATAAAATTAATTGAGCCGGTTTTCAAGAACATCGAAAATATTTAAATTACTGTGTCGTGGTTGTTGTGTTTGTATGTATGTATAGTACAGGGTGTCCGAAAACTTTGTATGCGCAAACATATTTGTCATTGGCACGAAGAAAAACTTAAACGAGTTTTATTTCAAGGAAATCGTAAAGTTTTTATTCCGTTGTGTGGTTGTTTATATTATTATGTTGGTATTTATACAGAATGTCCAAAAAGTCTTTGTATGCGGAAATATCTTTGCCAAATTTAATTTTAGGGAAATGAATTGACTCGGATCCTTTTAAAGTAACCTGAACGATTCGAAAGTACATTTTAGACCTTTCGGCATGTGGGTGATTCTGTATATGCCTACAGGGTGTCCGAAAAGTCTTTATATGCGCAAATATCTTTGTCATAAGTACGAAGATAAAATTAATAGGGTCGGTTTTCAAGAAAATCGAAAATATTTAAATTACCACGTGTCGTGTTGTGTTGTGTTTTTATGTATGTATACAGGGTGTCCGAAAAGTCTTTGAATGGGCAAATACCTTTGCCTTTTGTACAAATAGTAACTCAATTGTCGGATTTAAAGCAAATCGTAGGTATATATTTGCATTTCTATGTGTACGGATTTATATGTTTGTATACAGGGTGTTCGAAAAGCCTTAGTATGGGTAAATACTTCTACTAGTACCAAGATAAACTTAACTAATTAGGATTTTAAGGAAATCGGCTATACTCGTATTTAAACGTGTGAGTGTTAGTGTGAATGTATACAGGGTGTCCAAAAAGTCTTGGAATGGGTAAATACTCCTATTAGTACTTAGATAAACTTTATTAGGTCGAATTTCAAGCAAATCGAATATATTTGTATTACTATGTGTTTATGCTTGTACGTGTGTATACAGGGTGTCCGAAAAGTCTTATTATTTGCAACTCCTTTTATTACGACCAAAATAAACTTAATTAAGGCGGATTTCAAGAAAATTGTCTATATTTGTATTACTATGTGTTTATGCTTGTACGTGTGTATACAGGGTGTCCGAAAAGTCTTCTTATTTGCAACTCCTTTTATTAGGACCAAAATAAACTTAATTAAGGCGGATTTCAAGAAAATCGTCTATATTTGTATTACTATGTGTTTATGATTGTACGTGTGTATACAGGGTGTCCGAAAAGTCTTATTATTTGCAACTCCTTTTATTAGGACCTAAATAAACTTAATTAAGGCGGATTTCAAGAAAATCGTCTATATTTGTATTACTATGTGTTTATGCTTGTACGTGTGTATACAGGGTGTCCGAAAAGTCTTAGCATTTGCAACTCCTTTTAATACGACCACAATAAACGTAATTAAGGCGGATTTCAAGAAAATCGTCTATATTCCTATTTAAACGTGTGAGTGTTAGATTGAATGTATACAGGGTGTCCAAAAAGTCTTGGAATGAGCAAATACTCCTATTAGTACTTAGATAAACTTTATTAGGTCGAATTTCAAGCAAATCGAATATATTTGTATTAATATGTGTTTATGTTTGAATGTATGTATACAGGGTGTCCGAAAAGTATTTTTGTTGGCAAAAATAGTTTCTACGTGTAGGTGTTTGTATGTATGTAGCGATGGGGTTACGAAGGGCGGTCTATTCTCCATCATCAGTCCGTAGGAGTGTGATATCTTCCTTAATACATGGCCTAGCAACACGAAATTTTCAGGGCGTGACAATGATGATATTACCGACCTTATAGAGACCCCTCGGGGGGCGATTAGGCGGTCTATCCGTACTAGTTATAGACCGCCTTTCAGGCTCGGTCTCTATACCGAGCCCTTGGTCAGAAAAATGTGTGTGTGTATGTATGTTGTCGTCCGTTTCGACATTTTCACCTTTTCAATTTTTTTTCTCGAAAATGGTTAGAGGGGCAGCAACCAAATTTTCTGGGTTAATAGAGGGATAGTGCGACTAGCTTCGGTAAAAAATTCAGTTATACCGGGTGTTCCGTTTCGGAGTTATTAAACGTCAAAGTCGAAATTTCAGCGATTTCCGTTGAAATCGGGTACAGGTCGCAAAAGTGAATTAAATCGATTTAAATTTTCGGAGGTTGTAGAAGACCGGGGGGTTCCGAACCCTATTGAAACTGGCGGTATTCGGAAAATGGGAAGTAATTTTTTTGAATTTTTTTATGTCGAAAAATGCCCTTTGTAGACCCCACTTTGGCACCGAATAAGTCGAAACCGGAACATCGGACAGAAAAACGTATTTGAACTTAAAACTAAAGAATCTCAAATACTTTCTTTTTGCAATACATTTACCTATACCTAAAACGACTGGAAATTGGAAAAATTTGGGAAAAAGTGGAAATTACGATTTTTCATGCAAATTTTTGACGGTTGTCAATTTTTTTGGGGGTCAAAATGGATTCAAATCGAAATCCCATGTACCTTATCGGAAAGACCTCGCCGAACTACGTTATAAACGTATTTTTTGGTTCCTTCATTCTTAATAGGAAAGGAGCAATCGATAATTAAATTTAGATTTTTTACGATTTTTTTTCATGACATCTCTACATTTGAATCACTCTGTATCTTTTCCTATCTAATTTCTTCCAACTTTTTCAACGCTATCCCGTGGGGATATAATCAGGCTTTAAAACAATTCCCGAATGGGTGATCCAGGGCCGCATTTAGGGGGTAAAAACTCATTTTTTCGGTTTTTTTCAACCAAAATTCATCTTTAAAAGGCATTATTATATATTATTTCTCTTATTTAACGATTCTTTTTTGGTTTATTTTCTTCCCTGATCATCTAAGAACACTCCTAACTAATTAAAACTCCATATTTTTTCGTTAAAGTTATAAATAAATACATTTTTTTGCATCGCTGCAGGAAAAATTTTAAAAAGTACATATATAAAAGCCGTGCCTTGAAAAAAAAACAAATGAAACTGACCCTCTTTACATCGAAATTAAAATATGACCTATCAAAATGTCATGAAAATAACAGTTTTTGTAGCGATATTGGAAGCTTCCTGGACCGATTTCGGCTTGAAATATACATGGCAAAGGTAAAATGGTCTTTATATTTTTAATAGCGGTACATTTCATTGGACGATTTGAGCATTAAATACCAATTTCATTAATTTTGCTGAGGTCCTGCAAAGGCATTTAAAAATCAATTTCTATACGGGGAAATTTATTCATTTAATTATAATGTATGAAATGTCACAATTTGGCTAAAATGTCAGCATTTTGATGCGAGATTGGAAGGAGTCCGGACCAACTTCGGCCTCGAATTTACCGGGCAATGCATTTAGGGACCTTATACTTTCGGTAGAAAGACATTTCATTTCATATTATACCGATTAAATACCATTTTAATCGATTTTCCTATGACGCTACAAAGCATCATTGAAGATTCTAATATGAAGCTCAGTGGCATTGAAAAAATCCCAAAATATGCATTTTATTTTCTAACCATGAGCGTGTATACTTTTGGGGCAATATATTAATTATTATTGAATAATTTTAATTTAATTTTAGGGAAATGACTTGATTCGGATCGTTTTTAAAGTAACCAGAACGATTCTAAAATACATTTTATACCTTCCGGCATGTGCATGATTGTATATATGTCTACAGGGTGTCCGAAAAGTCTTTGTATGCGCAAATATCTTTGTCATTAGAGCGAAGAAAAACTTAAATGAGTCTTATTTCAAGGAAATCGTAAATTTTTCATTCCTTTGTGTGGTTGCTTATAATATGTTGGTACACAACAGAATGTCCACAAAGTCTTTGTATGGGGAAATATCTTTGCCAAATTTAATTTTAGGGAAATGAATTGACTCCCTTTTAAAGTAACCTGAACGATTCGAAAGTACATTTTATACCTTTCGGCATGTGGGTGATTCTGTATATGCCTACAGGGTGTCCGAAAAGTCTTTATATGCGCAAATAACTTTGTCATAAGTACGAAGATAAAATTAATAGGGTCGGTTTTCAAGAAAATCGAAAATATTTAAATTACCATGTGTCGTGTTGTGTTGTGTTTTTATGTATGTATACAGGGTGTCCGAAAAGCCTTTGAATGGGCAAATACCTTTGCCTTTCGTACAAATAGTAACTCGATGGTCGGATTTAAAGCAAATCGTAGGTATATATTTGCATTTCTATGTGTACGGATTTATATGTTTGTATACAGGGTGTTGGAAAAGTCTTAGTTTGGAATGGGCAAATACTCCTATTAGTACTTAGATAAACATTATTAGGTCGAATTTCAAGTAAATCGAATATATTTGTATTAATATGTGTTTATGCTTGTACGTGTGTATACAGGGTGTCCGAAAAGTCTTATTATTTGCAACTCCTTTTATTAGGACCAAAATAAACTTAATTAAGGCGGATTTCAAGAAAATTGTCTATATTTGTATTACTATGTGTTTATGCTTGTGCGTGTGTATACAGGGTGTCCGAAAAGTCTTATTATTTGCAACTCCTTTTATTAGGACCAAAATAAACTTAATTAAGGCGGATTTCAAGAAAATCGTCTATATTTGTATTACTATGTGTTTATGATTGTACGTGTGTATAGAGGGTGCAACTCCTTTTATTAGGACCTAAATAAACTTAATTAAGGCGGATTTCAAGAAAATCGTCTATATTTGTATTACTATGTGTTTATGCTTGTACGTGTGTATACAGGGTGTCCGAAAATTCTTAGTAATTGCAACTCATTTTAATACGACCAAAATAAACGTAATTAAGGCGGATTTCAAGAAAATCGTCTATATTCCTATTTAAACGTGTGAGTGTTAGATTGAATGTATACAGGGTGTCCAAAAATTCTTGGAATGGGCAAATACTCCTATTAGTACTTAGATAAATTTTATTAGGTCGAATTTCAAGCAAATCAAATATATTTGTATTAATATGTGTTTATGTTTGTATGTATGTATGCAGGGTGTCCGAAAAGTATTTTTGTTGGCAAAAATAGTTTCTACGTGTAGGTGTTTGTATGTATGTAGCGATGGGGTCACGAAGGGCGGTCTATTCTCCATCATCAGTCCGAAGGAGTGTGATATCTTCCTTAATACATGGCCTAGAAACACGAAACTTTCAGGGCATGACAATGATGATATTACCGACCTTATAGAGCCCCCTCGGGGGGCGATTAGGCGGTCTATGCAATCTTTAGAGACCGCCTTTCAGGCTCGGTCTCTATACCCCCTGCTTGGTCAGAAAAATGTGTGTATGGACGTGCGTTTGTTTGTTGTCGTCCGTTTCGACATTTTCACCTTTTCAATTTTTTTTCTCGAAAACGGTTATAGAGGCGGCAACCAAATTTTCTGGGTTAATAGAGGGATAGTGCGGCTAGCTTCGGTAAAAAATTCAGTTATACAGGGTGTTCCGTTTCGGAGTTATTAAACGTCAAAGTCGAAATTTCAGCGATTTTCGTTGAAATCGATTACAGGTCGCAAAAGTGAATTAAATCGATTTAAATTTTCAGAGGTTGTAGAAGACCGGGGGTTCCGAACCCTATTGAAACTGGCGGTATTCGGAAAATGGGAAGTAATTTTTTTGAATTTTTTTATGTCGAAAAATGCCCTTTGTAGACCCCAATTTGGCACCGAATAAGTCGAAACCGGAACATCGGACAGAAAAACGTATTTGAACATAAATCTAAAGAATCTCAAATACTTTCTTTTTGCAATACATTTACCTATACCTAAAACGACTGGAAATTGGAAAAATTTGGGAAAAACTGGAAATTACGAATTTTCATGCAAATCTTTGACGGTTTTAAATTTTTTGGGGGGTCAAAATGGATCCAAATCGAAATCCCATGAGCCTTATCGGAAAGAGCTCGCCGAAATACGTTACAAACGTATTTTTTAGTTCTTTTATTCCTAATAGGAAAGGAGCAATTGATAATTAAATTTCGATTTTTTACGATTTTTTTTCATGACATCTCTACATTTGAATCACTCTGTATCTTTTCCTATCTAATTTCTTCCAACTTTTTCAACGCTATCCCTTGGGGATATAATCAGGCTTTAAAACAAATCCCGAATGGGTGATCCAGGGCCGCATTTAGGGGGTAAAAACTCATTTTTTCGGTTTTTTTCAACCAAAATTCATCTTTAAAAGGCATTATTATATATTATTTCTCTTATTTAACGATTCTTTTTTGGTTTATTTTCTTCCCTGATCATCTAAGAACACTCCTAACTAATTAAAACTCCATATTTTTTCGTTAAAGTTATAAATAAATACCTTTTTTTGCATCGCTGCAGGAAAAATTTTAAAAAGTACATATATAAAAGCCGTGCCTTGAAAAAAAAACAAATGAAATTAAAATATGACCTGTCAAAATGTCATGAAAATAACAGTTTTCGTAGCGATATTGGAAGCTTCCTGGACCGATTTCGGCTTGAAATATACATGGCAAAGGTAAAACGGACTTTATATTTTTAGTTAAAATACGTTTCATTGGACGATTTAAGCATTAAATACGAATTTTTTAAATTTTTCTCAGACCATGCAAATGCATGTCAAAATCAGTTTCATACGGAGAAATGTATTAAAATATGAAGGGTCGAAATGTCGCAAAAAGTCAGTTTTCCTTGCGAGATTTTAGGGTTTCTGAACCGTTTTCGACTTGAAAAATACCGGACAACGCCTCTATAGACCTTCCCGTGTGGATTTCGGAACATATAATTTGAAGAATTAGTCATTAAATACCAATTTTAACAATTTTTCGATGACGCGGCGAAGCATCATAGAAAGGCCATTCCATGAGGTAGTATACGGGGTAAATCACAATGACGGGTCTGATTTAAATTTTGCTTAGATTTGATATTAATTGAGAACGGATTATTCGATTGAAAAGAGTGATGTGGCAATCGAAAGGGGAGGAAGTAAGCTATTTTATTTGAAAATACTTTCGACATTTCGTTGGCATGACGACGAAAAATTTGCTATTTCCGATATTTATTGAGTTAGACAGCTGAAATTTGATATATGGGAAGAATTCGGTCAATCATTCAAAATTATATGTGTAAATTTTGATTCGCATGGTCTCTATAGCAACGATTAAGGATAAAGTTGACAATTTCTAACTCACGTACGGCTGATCTGATTGAAACGAGTGAGGTGGCAATCGAAAGGGAACGAAGTAAGCTACTTTTTTATGTGAAAATAATTTTGACATTTCGTTGCCATGACGACGAACAGTTTGCTATTTCCATTATTTATTGAGTTTTAGAGTTGAAATTTGATATCTGGGTAGAATTCGGTCAATCATTCAAAAATATTTTTATAAATTTTGATTCCGATGATTACCATAGCAACGATTGAGCATAAAGTTGATCATTTTTAACTCGCGAACGGCTTATCTGATTGAAACCAGTAAAGTGACGATCGAAATGTTAGAAAGTACACTACTTTTTTATGTGAAAATAATTTTGACATTTCGTTGCCGGGACGATGAACAATTTGCTATTTTCGTTATTTATTGAGTTGGAAAGTTGAAAACTGATATCTCGGAAGAATTCGGTCACTCATTCAAAAATATATCTGGAAAAATCGATTCCCATGGTTGGCATAGGCTTAAGGATAAAGTTGACAATTTATAACTCGCGGACGCCTTCTGCGATTGGAACGAGTGATGTGGCAATCGAAAGGGATGGAAGTAAACTACTTTTTTATTTGAAAATAATTTCGATTTTTGGTAGTCATGACGACGATCAATTTGATTTCTCCGTTATTTATTGAGTTGCAGAGTAGAAATTTCGCGTCTAAGTAGAATTTGGTCAATCATGGAAAAATATTTTCGCAATTTTAAATTTTGATGATTGCCATAGCAACGATTAGGGGTAAAGTTAACAACTTACATCTCGCGAACGGCTTCTTAGATTGAAAGAAGCGACGTTCATAATATGTATGCACAATTTTTTTCCATAGAGACATCAGTGGCGTGCCCGAAGGGCTCGCCACCAATCTTCATCCAGCTCGACCATTTCAGGAAGATGATGCTATCTAATGTATGGTTCAAAGCCGATCGAAAGATGACAAGTTTAATTTAGTAGGGTTTCAGCGAAATCGTACATATTGTATTTATATGTAATATGTGCTTGTATGTATATAGCGATACGGTTACGAAGGGCGGTCTATTCTGCATCATCAGTCCGTAGGAGTGCGATATCTTCCTTAATACATGGCCTAGAAACACGAACTTTTCAGGGCATGACAATGATGATATTACCGACCTTATAGAGCCCCCTCGGGGGGCGATTAGGCGGTCTATCCGTACTAGTTGATATATGATTTTTCATGAAATTACTATTTTTACATTTTTAAGTACTTACATATATAATTCTTTTATCAATGGTTAAAGTGAAAATGCTCATAAAAACAAATATTTGTATTTCATTGTTGGTCAGTAAAATAAAATACATTCTTTGGTTTGGCTTAGCATACATTATTCTACTAAGGAACTGTCTAATAACACAGACGTTGAATAACACAAATATAAACAAAAAAATAAAACAAGTACCTATAAAAACTACATATTATGTAAAAAAAATAAACTCAAAGAGTAAAACAAACATTAATAAATATACTACTTATGATCTGCCTAATAACACAGACAATGAATTATGCTTACAAAGAAAACAAAATAAAACTAATGTCATTTGGTATCAACCTCGAGTTAACACATGTAATAAACTACAGCTATTAAAAATCATCACATAACTGGACATATCAATGAACAGGTGCTACCTGTCACAAGAACAAACACCTACATATAATTTCAGTGATTTCAAGTAGATATGACAAGGTTTGGGTTTAAGTTAAAAGAAATATTTAAAATTTAAAGAACAAGCCAAAGACCCCTTTTTTTGATGGCACAAGAAAAAATGTAAATGAGACAACTAAAACATAAACTTAGCTATTTTATAAACTATTCAGGTATTTTACAAAAGAACTAATAAGTGTTCATTAATCAACCAACTGATTGGTTACTGACAAGAGAGCTAAATTTATATTTCAGCTGTAACACATACACATTTATTTTACCTGATGTTTATCGATTTCATCTGCGATTTGTACAAGAAAGGCGGCCTTTAATCTTAATTTTGCACTCTCTGGCAATTGGTGCATTGACTCCCTCATGCTTAATAAAAAATGATGATCTGCCCTATTTAAATCAGATTTCGGAATGGCTGAGATATTTTCTTCTTCTGTAATTACGTTTTGAATATTATGTCCTACTGTTGTGCAGGTGTTAAGTAAAGCTTCAAGGGTCTCGTCATTTTTTCTTTTTGGTGTCTTTTGTTTACTATATACATTTTGTATTTTAGCTTTTTTTTTGTTTGGTATTGGAGTCTTTGCATCATTACTAGAAGTACCTTTTTGAGAATCACAAATTATAATTTCGGAACAGTCTTCATCCCCAGCTTCTTGAAATTTTGAAACTGACCCAGAATCTTCAGATTCTGAAAGAATCATTTCTTCTTGCCACAGACTCTCTGAATATGAAACCTGTGTGGAAGAGGCTGAGGATGTAGATGCTACTGGAACCTGGCTCTGAAACCTTGGTTGAGGGATCTTGATGTTTCCTCTTGTCCTAAAATGTTCAATAAATATATATGAGTAAATATCATACAAGAAATTTGTAATAATGGCTATATGGTTACACAAGTTTAATACCTACATTCTACTTTGAATGGCTTGGTCTAAAAACCCTAATCTTTTAAAGAAAACCTAAACGTCTTTGAGTGCACCCGATCCTGAAGAATGTTTTTTAAAAGCCTCCTTTCTCTGACATATTTTGCTCTTATATATTCCCAAGATTCCTTGCATTCATGTACTAAAAAATAAAGTATAAGGTATAAGCGCAATGCTTATCAAAATATATTTGGAGAAATCTTACCAGGCTTTTCTATTACGGCGGAGATGGTTTTCCATGAGTTTTCTTGAGCAATGTTATCTTTATACTGGGAATGTTTCTTGTTCCATAGATTCGGAAATCCCTGAATAATATCTATTAAAGAAGACTGATCTTCCAAATTCATTTTTGTCACAAAATAACCTCATCAATATTTAAACCAATTTTTTACGTTCACAGACTGTCATCCATCACCAAACGTCAAATTAACCCGGATAACAATGTCATTTGTCAAGATCTGTCTAAAACAGCTGAACAAGCCGCATGCGCATTTAATATTTCCTTAATTCTTTATTCGTAATTCGTAAAAGTTAAAAATTGGCAACTTTCAAGGTCGTTCTTAAAAATTAAGGATAAAGAATAAAGAATTAAGAAACTGGGTAATCAGTGTCACTTAATAGTACATTGTGAACTTGCTTATGAGTTAGGAATTAAGAATTAAGAAGTTGGATAAACCCGGCCTTAATCATTTCTTTTATGTTACTCACGGCTCTCTCGATAACAGAAAAATAAAGGGGTATGTAAACAAAACACAAATCTAATTTATATTTTTTAAAAAACAAAACACTGACGTGTGACCTAACCTCAAATATTTCAAGATTTAGAAGTAGCAGTGTTGCTAGACATTACTTTATTTGGTACTGGATTTTAATTGAGAAAGTACTAAATTTAATGAAAATGTACTAGATCTTCACAAAACAGACCAGACAAGGGAGTGACACAGGAGATATAAAGAACCTGTACTTGGTATAAAAAAATAAAATACGTAATTATTCCCAATTTTAAAAATGAAACAATTACTTCCAATCTCTGAGAAAGGTAGGATCTAACCTGCGGCAAAACAAAACAAAAAATACGAGACCTGTAAAATATGAGTAGAGTATCTCTTAAAAACGTCGGATGGCATTTTCTATTAAGGTTTTGACTCAAGTGTACTAGCGTACTAGGGATATCCTAAATCCTAAAAAGGTTCTAGATCTAGTACAATTGTAGTAGACTGGCAACACTGTTCACCACCAGATCAGAGCCTGGCGTGTTCGATGGACAAAATTGCATCGATCCCGACGACTTTACGAGATTTACGAGAAATACGTAACTGAATCAAGAATGAATGCAGAACGAAATAAAATAGCGCTGGAGTGTCGCAACGTAATTTGTTTCAAGTGCATATTCAACTTTCTTAAATTTAAAAATAACATTAATGCCACAGATCAATCTTAAAAAAAGGATTTCAATTATAATTATAATAAAATAATATAATTAAAATAATAGTTTTTATTATGGAATCTTTATCTAGTTTTACAAATTTTCAGGGAATAATGAACAAAGATATAAAGTAACTGATGTAAACTTATGTTTTGAAAAATCACAAAACATGTAAATATCAAATTTTTATTTAAAAACTACTTTAACATTGGTAACACCAGTAGGTATTTTTTAAGCCCATCTTTACATCAAAATATCTGCAAGTTTTTTCTTGTGACTTATCTGGTACCTGTAACAAAAGAAAACAAAGCAAATAAAGTAAAAAATTACACAATTACATAATAATTTTAATAAAAGCACTATGTTCTACAGTGTACACCCAAGTAAATAACTTGTTTATAGATATCTTATTCTAAATAGTAACAAGTGTATGGAGATATGGGCTTTATATTCACATGGTAAAAATGGTAGTCAAGTAAATGTGTGAAAAAAAATTAAAGTCAATGAATCATGGCAAAAAGTTTATTAAAAGAGAAACAGCAAAATTTCACTTAAACGAATTTGAGGTGGATTAAATAAATACTCTACAGTTTGCTTGGGTTTGATCGTGACACATGGTTAAAGAAATTATAATCATGATCTATACTACCAGCAATTAGGTTTACAAATTGACCAGTATACTCACCCAGACAAAAATGTTTTGTTAGCTTAACTGGACAAAAGCTAGATAGTATGCTATTACGGGTATAAACACAGAACTTGAGGTAAAAATAAGGAACAAAATTGTACTCAAAAATTTTGTAACGAAGTAGTGTATAGGTGAGAGCTAGGTACCTATTTAACTAAGATATTAATGACAATATTTTACCTTTATCAAGAAAATAACGACAAAGGTTTCGTTTCCAAATTTTTTCCTTGGCAGTAAGGTATTTCACCGAATATTGATTGTGTCTGGATAATCTCTCAAATAACATTCATTTAGAACTCCATTCCTTACATATAGGTTTATCAGGAAGTATGTTTTTGTGCATTATCTATCATCAAAAGTCCGATTTTTAGGATTAGGAATTCACCTTCTTTAGAAATATTAGGATCCTTCGGATGTACCTAAAACAAACACATAAATGGATAATAAGGTCAAGAGTATAGTAGTTAAGGAAGCTGAAAAGTAGCAAATTTTTTACGTAAAGCATTTTTTAGGCAAATTTTAAAAATCAACAGAAAAATTATACAAATTTTGCTGGGCCTATGTATCTGTATGGTAGTTTATGGTTCAATGGTTTCATACAACTTACCTTATACCACATACTACATATATACTATATACTCGTATATGTTCAGAAGTTCATTTTCTTCTATATTTGTGTAATTTTCCTATTCGCTTTGCCTATTTTCCCAAAAATATTTGTTTTTTTGATTCAAAATAACCTCGCTTTACAAGAAATACAAAACGCTTTGTTGACATTAAAATGTGACGTTTATCGTTCGACTTTTCCCGAAACTGCGACCGCTTCCAAATCGAAAAGCCGATGTTAAGCGATTGCTGTTTCAAGTGGGCCTGGGCCGGCTTTGATTAAATCTTGGGTAACTTGACCAAAATTTAACAACGTGTTAAAAATTGGCAACTTTCAAGGTCGTTCTTAAAAATTAAGGATAAAGAATAAAGAATTAAGAAACTGGGTAATCAGTGTCACTTAATAGTACATTGTGAACTTGCTTATGAGTTAGGAATTAAGAATTAGAAAACGTTGTTAGCTAATCACGAATTAAATGTTCTTTCTGCAACCCGCCGTTAGAGTACTAATTTTTAGAGAGGCAAAATTCTTCCCGCGCGGCATAGGCGTGCGCGTCATAGTAAGTTTGGCCGCCCCGCTTGCCGTCAGGGAATTTCGAAGGGGTAAGGGGGGTAGCTATAAAGCCGGCTAAACGGCGGAAAAATGACCTAACATGGAGCAAGTTAAACGTCATTAACGTCAATTTAGAGTATACAAATTCAATTGGCAACAATTTGATCGATCCGAATCAGATTTTGAACTTTTAGCGAAATGCCTAATTGCAGCAAGACGGGTAGTAGAAAGAGATACACTGACACCAAAGTGTCCTAAAGTGATCTGGATCGATCCAATTTTTGCAAGCGAATAGAGTTCTGCAAATACGCGTAATGAAAAATTAGCCTATTTCACGGGGTCAATGTCCACGAGCACATCAGAGATGGGTCGGTTAGTTTGTTTATTCTCGACTACGAATAAGGAATATGTACGTAATTTTTATTGCATAAATCGTTTAAGAAAGTCATTACAAACCCAAAAAAAATATTTTAAAGAAAATACGAGGATAATTTAGCTAGAATTTTCTTTTTTACTTTTCGGTATAATTTATTACAATTTAAAAAGCAGCCATTTGCCCCTCATGGAAAATGACGTCAGGAAGTGAACAGTGACGTCAAAGATTAGCAAAAATATCGTGAAGCTTAACCTAAAGTCGAACAGGTTTGTTTTTCTCGGAAACAGTCAAAGGGGGAGAAATCGAATTTTCTGAGCTAATAGAGGAATAATTCAACTAGCTTCGGAAAAAAAAAATTAGATATACAGGATGTATCGTTTCGGAGTTATTAACGTCAAAGTCGAAATTTCCGCGATTTCCGTTGAAATCGGGTACAGGTCGCAAAAGTGAATTAAATCAATTTAAATTTTTGGAGGTTGTAGAGTACCCGGAGCTTCAGAACCCTATTGAAACTAGTGAGGAACGGAAAATGGCAAGTACATTTTAGATTTTTTTTAGGTCGAAAATTGCCATTTGCAGACCTCTCTTTGGTACCTAATAACTCGAAAACGAAACGTCGGATCGAAAAACGGATTGACAAGTAAAGCTTTAAAATATCTAATACTTTCTTTTTACAATACATTTACCTAAACCTAAAACCACTGGAAAATGGATATATTTGGGAAAGCTGGAAATTTCGATTTCGACCCAAATTTGTCACGGTTTTTATTTTTTTTTTGGCCAAAACGGATCCAAATTAAAACCTAATCTACGTCACCGGAAAGACCTCCTCGAAATACGTGATATCCATATTTTTAGTTTCTTCATTCTTCATAGGAAGGGAGCAATCGCCGATTAAATTTCTATTTTCTGACTTTTTGCACTCGATATCGGTCGCTCCGTATTTTTTCCTATCTATTTTTTTCCAATTTTTCAACGCTATTTTATAGAGGGATAATCAGACTTTAAAATAAATACAGAATGGGTCATCCAGGAGCGTATTTAAGGAGTAAAAACTGAATTTTCTTGATTTCTTCCAACAAATCCTATTTTTAACCGACATAATTCTACACTTTTTTTCCTATTTAGTGATTCTTTTTGGGTTTATTTTATCCGTTAATTATCTAAGGATACCGCCCACTAATTTAAATCGCTTATTGTTTCCTTTAAGTTATAAATAAATATGTTTATTTGCATCGGGGACATACAAAATTTGAAACTTTTACAGCCAGATTCTCCAACGCTAGTCCGGTCTAATTTGACAACCAAAAGTTTTAAACTGACAAGTGTAACAATAAGGCAGTTGTCTTATGGCAAAACTTAGTTAAGTTTGATACTATGAATTTGTTTCTGAGGTTTTTCGCAAATTTATAAATAAAGCTTTGCAAACGTGGGTTATTCCAGGGATGGCTCTAGCCTAGTTGAAAATATAATTAGGATCCGATTTAAAAATAAAATACAAATATTTATTTACCCACATTGTGTAATTTTAAAATGCGAAA
Source organism: Philopedon plagiatum (assembly GCA_963971165.1). Lineage (NCBI taxonomy): Eukaryota > Metazoa > Arthropoda > Insecta > Coleoptera > Curculionidae > Philopedon > Philopedon plagiatum. Next base: position 1,044,504 of record OZ020196.1, on the reverse strand, counting down.
TAAGGGGGGTGACGCTAGGGACTTGAGGTCAAAATTTTTAAATGCAATAATTTAATTCATGGGCGTTGCCGTGATTGTGTGAAATACCAAAAAACGATTATTTGCGAGTTCTGCTTGCGCAAAGAGGGTTCCGTGCCATATACAATATTGCGAATTTCTCACAGGACTCAAAAGTCTCAATAACAATGGTAAGGCATAGCAAGATGCGGCCATGCCGGGAATAAGTCGGTGCGTATATGTTATATAACTGATTAGTAAGGCTGGCACGGTTGGTCTGTTCCCAGAGGCGCCAATGCCGAAAATAAGTACGTACGTTACGTATACGGTATTTGAAAAAAATAATTTTATTCATGGGCGTTGCTGTGATTGTGTAAAAAAACGGTCAAGTGCGAGTTCGACTTGCGCATAGAGTATTCCGTACTACCGTAAGATTATATTTATATATTTTTAAAAAATTTTCTGATGTTTCTTCCCATATTCTTGTGTGTCACAATGTCACAAAGAATGTTCAAAAAAGTAAGATATCATAAAATCGTAGAAATATGTGAAATACGTAGTTGTAGTTTTACTATTGGAGATATATTCTTGAAAGTGGATAGGCTTGAATGTAGACACCAAAGTACATCTCCTGGAAATTCCGTGCACATGCCTAGCACGCTCGGTTTGCGCGTGGTACGCATTTTGGTCTACTGCGCAAAAACGAAAAATAAAGAAGTAAAAAAAAAATTGGGAAGAAAGTTATAAAGTTAAATACGTAGTGGTACTTTTACTATTGGAGATTTTCTTTAAAATGAATGGGTTCGAATGTAAAGACCTAAGTACATCTTCTGAAATTCCGTGCGCATGTCTAGCAGGCTCGGTTTGCGCGTGGTATGCATTTTGCAAAAAACGAAAAATAAAGAAGTCAAAAAAATTGTGAAAAAAGTTATAAAGTTAAATACTTAGTGGTACCTTTACTATTGGAGATATATTCTTAAAAGTGAATGGGTTCAAATGTAGACACCAAAGTACATCTCAAATTCCGTGCGCATGTCTAGCTCGCTTGGTTTGCACGTGGTACGCATTTTGGTCTACTGCACAAAAACGAAAAATAAAGAAGTAAAAAAAAATTGGGAAGAAAGGTATAAAGGTAAATACGTAGTGGCACTTTTACCATTGGACATGTTCTTTAAAATGAATGGGTTCGAATGTAAAGACCTAAGTACATCTTCTGAAATTCCGTGCGTATGTCTAGCACGCTCGGTTTGCGCGTGGTATGCATTTTGGTCTACTGCGCAGATGTCAAAAAATTTATATCAATTTATTACCTACCTAAACTTTTATTTATACATCCAAAGAAATGCAATGATTCACTCAGTTTATTGAGTAGAATAATACAACAACGCTTTTTAGACCAAAATCTAGAAATTCTACATAATAGGAATATAAACTCGTAGCAACATCGTTTTCTGTGGCCATTTCATTAAGCCATCTAGAAAAAACTTTTTGTGCCAACATGTTTACTATCTCTGAGTAGCAAACATTTATTAGAATCTGTGATAATATCCTGTGAGTGATAACTATCATGTCTAAATGGCCTGTGGCAAATGTGCAGGTTTTAGCTATAAAAATTATTCTGTTAAAAAATGAATAAAAAACTAAAAATAAATAAAACGTACTGTGTTATAAGGGATATGATAGCAAACCGGATCCGTTTTGAAGACAACAATAAACTTGCAGCAGGTTCACTGGCCTATGGTCGCCTAAACTTTCGTTTAACTTAATAATCACTTTCTTTAATTTAAAAAGAAATCGATATCAATTTTGCAAAATATCAGTGGCGTGCCATTTTTTTCGCTAAAAATAAAGTCTTACCAGCACGCACGCCACTGATGGAAGTACTTTAGAAAATAAATTTTTGCAGGTAAAAGTACCCTTTGAATACATACTGACCTGAATCAAAATTCATGTCAATATCTTAACGCATTTTCGAGAAATTAAAAAGAAACATTTAAAAAATATTAAACACCCTGTATCTCGAAAAAGAAGCGTTTGAGGATCCATGTCTATATAAACTTATTTTTATATTTTGAGTTGTAGAATCTGTCCTTAAAAGCTTCTTGTAACACCCTGTATATGCTTAATTACAATCTCCTACACCTCAGACCAAAGTTTAAAAAGAAAAACATTACTATTAGCCCCTGCATGTGATCTTTTAATCGACTACTTGTGAATAATTGTTAACTTGTATTGATACAATGACAACAGAGACATTGAATAAAATAAAGGAAAACGTTTTTCGTTTGATGTGAGGATTATTTTTTCAATGTTTAGGTGATTTTTGCAAAAAAATTTTCCTGTCATGTCATGGTGTTTCTTAAATACACAAGATTTGTAATCCATGCTTGTAATTCTAAGCTTTGTTTAGAATTATTTTCAAATGGGAAGGTTAATATAAACTAATACAGCTGAACAGGACCGGACTGTGTAGAAAATTTGCCCGCTGTAACCATTTCCTTCAAATACGATACATAGTCTTATTCTTGCTGGGTTTTCTATGTAGCAGTGTTTTAAATTTTTTATTTCGTTTTTAAAATATAAATGGTCGGAAAATAGCTTATATTTAGATCGAAATTATTTTTTTCAAAAACGTAGGACTGAACCAAAAGTTTTTAAATACCAAATTTATATCAATTTATTACTTAAAATTTTATTTATACATCCAAACAAATGCAATGATTCGCTCAGTTTATTGAGTAGAATAATACAACAACGCTTTCTAGACCAAAATCTAGAAATTCTACATAATACATAACTATATATGAACTTGTAACAACATCGTTTTCTGTGGCCATTTCATTAAGCCATCTAGAAAGCAACTTTTTGTGCCAACATGTTTACTATCTCTGAGTAGCAAATACTTATTAGAAGCTGTGATAATATCCTGTGAGTGATAACTATCATGTCTAAATGCCCTGTGACAAATGTGCAGGTTTTAGCTATAAAAATTATTCTGTTAAAAAATGAACAAAAAACTAAAAATAAATAGAACGTACTGTGGTATAACGGATATGATAGCAAACCTGATCCGTTTTGAAGACAACAGTAAACTTGCAGCAGGTTCACTGGCCTATGGTCGCCTAAACTTTCGTTAACTTAATAATCACTTTCTTTAATTTAAAAATCAGCAGAAATTTTTGCATGGAACTTTCCTTGTGAAATAAAATTAAATAAATACAATACATTTTCGTCTTTTATCAACAGTAAGACCCAAGTTACATTGACTAGTGAGTTCTAATAATAAATAAAAAAAAACATTTGGAAAAACATTTTCTCATTTTGTATAAAAAATTAAATTTTTCATGACGTGAATCTTAATTATTCTACAAGCAAAACCTTTCATTAGGAGTAACATTTTTACGTATCTTGCAAAATTTGGTCAGTTTGTCCTCTTCTAAACCCCATTCGCAGACATACTGTATATTAAAAAAGAAGAGTATTACGTGCAGCAACTCCTGTTCTGGCCACACATAACAATAAATTACATAATGATAACGATAAGTCTTGTTAATGTTAAAGCGATTGGCACATCGCTGTGTATCATATATGTACTTTGTTTTTTTTTAAATTTTATTTTATTTTGGTAAAGAGTGCGTACAGTACAACTTTATTGTTAGTTTAGTATATGTGAATATCGTTAAATTCATGAGATATCCTTGATTTTAGTTGCAGCAGTAGCTGCTACCAGGATATACTCTCATTTAATTTTTTTTTGTGTTTAAAATTCTTGCTAAAACGTTAGAATGCAGTTATTACAAGTAATATTTAGTGTTTGTCTTGTTGTACAATATGCGCTTAGTGCAAATATTTTGGGGGTATTTCCAATGGAGTGGGGAAGTCACTATATTTTAGGAACTAAACTTCTGAAAGGATTGGCAGAAGCGGGGCATAATATCACTATGATTAGCCCTCGGAAGTTTAAAAACCCACCAAAAAATGGAAGTTGGACTGATATTGTATTGGAAGGATTCGGAGAAACATTTAACAGTAAGAATACTTCAGAAAATGTATTAAAAAATTTGTTTAGGTGATGAAATTTTTCTACAAGTAAATTATATTGGTTGGTCTCTTTGTTCAAAGTCACATACTTAGGGAAAAATTACATCCATCTTGGGTCTCTAGTTAGTAAGTGTATGTATACTTATATACATAGCTTGTTTAGATCAATTAAATATTTCTCTCAACTCTTTTCATGTCATAACTTATAGGAATAATAGATAATTTCATCAAAAAATAACTAAGACCCTTTTTGTTTAGGACTGAACTTGCGATTTATTATTAGTAAACTTTTATCTTATATATTATAGGGTAAAATTAGAATAACTAATAGATCATCGCATAACAGAAGAATAAGTTAAATTACGAATCTTGTAAATACACTGTAAAAAAAAATGATTAAATTTTAAATCAAATTCAACCCAATTTTGACTAAATCCAGGTCCACGCCAGATTGATTGAAAAAATTAACACTGCATATTGATTAAATCGAATGATCTGTGATTAAATTTCCTTATTCAAAATTGATTAACCTAACAATTAATTCTGATTACATCTAAATCAATTTTTATTAAGATTTTCTTCCATAATGATTAAATTTCCACAATACTCTAATCATTTTTTATTAAGTCTTAAATCCAATGTGATTGATATGCAATCATCAGTAGCACCGCCCTTCCCCTCTCCGCCCTATAAAGTACCTGATTAGGGCGTCGATTTTATTTATTAAATGACAATACTATAATACATAAGAAAAGGGAACACATTAAAGAACAAACAGATGAATTATATAAAAGATAGGTAATGCAAATTCCCAAAGCATGGGAATTGTTTGTCCCATATCATAAACAAAAATCCGGGGAGGTGAGGCGTGGACCTGGATTTAGTCAAAATTGGGTTGAATTTGATTTAAAATTTAATAATTTTTTTTTACAGTGTAAAAGGTGAAAATAATTATATGAAGTAAAAACACCAAAAATTATTTACTCATCTGTAAATAAATACATAAAACACTAATGAAGACCTGTCATGACAAATCTTTTCTTTGAAAATACATGGAAAATAACTTACATTGGTGCATGAGTTCCTCCAAGGGATTGGATTCAAGATCTGAGATTTTTGCGTATTTCTTTTGTTTTTGAAACATAATTTCACCAACATGATGTAACAACAAAGTTTTTAAAAGAATATTCGTAAAATTTTAGAACAGGTTGACCACTTCATTCGTTATAACCTCACATTGCACATTGCACTACCACAGAAACCGCCATACCTACTGCCGATTAAATGGAATTTTTGCGCATTGCAGCGGGGTGGATGGATATCGGTACTCCCTTGTGATTAAAAGGTTGCGTACTGCGCGTGTGTTGGCGGCTTGGTTTAGAAGTTTGAGTATTTTTTAGTCAGTAGGTGATTGATACTGATTATTGTGATTATTTTAACAAGGAAATATGATTTAAAATGTTTGTCTTTTTTATGCATTTGATCAGTATCGATTTAAAGTAATCGAGAATGAGTAATTTGTTTGAATTATAACGAAGATTATGAAACTGATTTAGAATATAATTACAAATTAAATCAAAAAATTTAATCCGGCCAATAAAATCAGACATCTCTTGTGGTTAATCAACTGGATTTTTTACTGTGTACAGATTTGAAAATTTGTTTGGGCACACTATTTAAATTTTGGCCTATCTAAGGAAAATATCAATCGTAATTGTATGCACAGCCATTGGCAATTCAAAGTTTTAGAGCTAAGTGGAAACTCAATGCATATCCGAAAGTTTGAGTTGTCACTGTCTGTATAGTGTATGTCACAACGAGTTCGCATTAAAAGTTTATGAAAAATGACTATATTAAATTGTAATATGTGAATAGTTCAAATAAAATATAACCATCGGTATAACTTTCATGGTTACCATGGCAACCAATACCAACTATCACATTTGAACATGGACATGGACATCTTATTAAAAACTAAACATTTTTTATTCCGCATCCTATGTGCCTAACTCCTTCAGTTTTCGACATAATTGGTTTATTTAGAAATTTGATTGATATCACCCTAGGTTTTTTCGGTGAAAATGTTACCATGTTTATTAACAAGAACTTACTTTAATACTAAAAACTCATGACAAAGAAGTAAGCTATTTAAAAATATAACTATAAATAACCACAACATTCTATACAAGGTGTTTCAAATTAGGCTTTTTCAACGCACAAGAAAAAGCACAGTATATCAATTTTTTCAAATGAAAACATGCTTATTTTTTAATACTCCCAGATTCTACATAACATTTCAGTATAAGTTTATATAGTACACCCTACACCAAAACTAGAACAACTTTTTTTTACTCCCTACCAGTGGCGATCCGTGGTCAGTAAAAGAGGTGAGGCCAAAAAGTTATAATATGAAGCATATAGTTTTATTTAAAACACACATCAAAACGTAAAATATCATAAAACGGAAATCAAATGGCAAACTTAAAAACAAACTAAGAAAAATGCAAAATTATGTTTTATAGATTAAGTCTATCTTTCTGTTGCACTTAATCGCAAACGATCCTATTACTAAGTTATAAAATGAGTCAGAAGAATGCATTTTAATTATTAAGTCTTTTCTATAGACACTACAGCCAAACCATTTAACCTTTCTTGTGCAATCGAATTTCTCGAATAAGTTTTATAAGTTTTAAAGCTAAAAAATTTCTTTCAACTGAAACCAATGCTCCAGGTAGTGTTGGCTATTAAACATAACAATTTGTACATTTCTGATAAAACCTCGCTTAGACCATTTTTGTACATTTTGTCTCTATAATCTCTGGCAAAGATTAGAAACGGAACTGTTTATCAGCAAAAAAAAATTGTAAGCTCGGTTTTGCATCGGTCTTTTTGGAAAAGATTTTTATAACTTTGAACTAAATTGTTAAATAACTGATTTAGAAATGATACGTCAAAATCGGCAAAAAGCGTTTGGTTAAATTAGGTTCAAAAATAATAACTTATTAATACCGTTAAATCGATCTGTAATTTGATTATTATCAAGCACTTCATAAAATATCGCCTGGTAACTCAATGTAACATCATTGTTAATTAGGTCCTTATTTTCGGTTCTTGCCCGTATAATAGTACTTCTGAAGTAGGTCTCCCATTATAACAGTTTCATTTTTTTCACGTTGAGAACGCATAGAAAATGATGTTTGCCGCAGCAATTAAACATCATAAAATACGTAACTCCGTTCTCAAATAAAATATCTAGTATATCAGGAGGCCAAGCGCTTTACAGGCCTCTTTCACTATAAATTCGCGCGTGGAAGCAACGAATACCAATTGCGTGGAAGTGAGTAATATAAACATACTAAATAAAAACAGAACCATTCACAGTATTCACACACATCCAGAGACTAGGGATGTTGATATCGGAAAAAAATATCGATATTTATTATATCGTTATTTTAAAAATATATTATATCGGGTATTCGATATATCGGTAAAAAATATCGATATTTCGATATATCGATATTTCGTTCTCACAAAAACTGTCCATGTTAGATACACTAAAACTGTATCAAATTTTTAACTAAATTATCATTAAGTTTTCAATAACGATTAGATAGTGCAGGACTTGTAAATCGCACAGTCAGTCGGAACAATAAATTCGCTAGTGGCGCGATGCTGTGACACGCTTCATTTCAACTTTCGACGATCGAGATTATACATTTATCTTTTAATTTTTAATGCTGTCATGAAATAAAAAGAGATGTAAACACACAGATCAAATGAAGTTTAGTATTCCATGGTACTGTTGCGATCCGAGCTACGTTCCAAAACCCAAACTCAAATATTTTTAGATGCTACTTATTTTCGTTTGGTATCCAAAAAGTCCGAAATAGTCCGAATTTCTTCAAGGTCCGAAAAAAGTCCATAGCTTCAAAAAAAGTCCGAAAATCGGACTAAAGTCCGCCGATTGGCAACACTGGCTTGCGGCGTTGGAGCGTTGCAAAATGGCGTCCAACACAGTCGAAACCATATACTTACTATATAAATATACTGCGGGTTGTCTGGAATTCTTGATGCCAACAATATGAAATGGAGATATACAATCTCGCATAAGTCTATCCTTTAGTCTGATATTTCTGTATATGCGCATGCGTTAATACGAATTTTTTCATTGGTCAGAAATAGTACAGAATTAGATGGTGAATTGTACTAATCATCGGCTGTTGTGCGTATATTTCGGCTTCTTTCAGCTTTCGGTTTTTTTTTAGTTTACAGTTGGATCGCCATTCGCCATTTTTTCTTTGTGTCGTGTTGTATTTTGTATTCGGTGTTCTTGTGGTTGATTTTGAAGCGTTCTAACTTATGCCCTGATGTACAAAAAGTAATAACCTAGTTCAAGTATTAACAAAAAACCAGCCCTGTCAAGAAACGTATGAAGCGTGGCGCCGTTAGATGGCCAATAGCAACACAAGATTTAGCGCAATCGCAGTTTACGAAATATCAGACTAAAGGATATACTTATGCGAGATTATATATCTCCATTTCACATTGTTGGCATCAAAATCCGCACATTGGGTAAATGGGGAACCCGCAGTATATTTATATAGTAAGTATATGGTCGAAACGAACCGAAATTCGTAAATCTTCTCTTCTAAAATACAATGGCGTCTCGTCGGCTAGCAACGTCCAGCCAGAAATTCGTATTGTAAATTGTCCGAATTGCCAGTAAATTTCTTCTTATCTTGCGATGGCCTCTTGCTTTTCACCATCTAGCTACTAAAGCTGGCGAAAAATATCGGATCCGATAGTAAGATTTTAATATCGATATTCCGATATATCGGTATAAAAAATATCGTCTAAAAATATCGATATATCGAACAAAAAATATCATTTATTTGATATATCGATATTTTTTCAGCATCCCTACCAGAGACCCAGAGACGAGCTGCTTCGAGAGTCTAGCGCTCACCGGGCCTCTGCTGCATAGGCCGTTCTCCCATAGATAGAAGAACTTGTTAACATACAGCGCATACTGCGAATATCGCATGTGGTTCTTTTTTAGTCGAATATATTGTCGCAAATATTAGCGCTTCCCTTGTAAATAAAAGTGGCTGTATAGACGTTTGCTAAACCTTTCGACATTTATAATTGCCAAATTTATATAATAAATTTTAGATTTGAAGTAATGTGATGAAGAAGTGCAAAACAAAACATGTTAATCAATCTTACGAAAATTTTCATTTTTACATTTTAAATTAATTGTAGTGAGGCCGGGCCTCACCTGCCTCATGCTACCGATCGCCACTGCTCCCTACTCTAATATTCAAATTAAATGTCTTCAATATATTTCATAATAATTATGTTCATTATGATACAAATTTTTATTATGAAACCGCGTTATTAGCCAATTTGAAACCCATACCTACTTATAATCAGGTGGCCTCTTTTTAATACAAATGATCTGACTTAGACAGTTATTTTACTAAAATTTGTATTTTCATTAAAACTTTTAAGAATATTGAAATTAGTAATTAATTATGTCAGATTATTATATCAGTGATAGTAACTAATTTAATTTCTTTAACTGTTGCTAAATTAAATAAATGTTGTTCAGTTTAATATTTATTCATGGTCGTAAAAAAATGTATGCAACTCTCATGTAATGGTCATTAATACACTCGCATTCGTAAAGACACTCGTCAAGGCTCGTGTATTTACAGCCATCATAACATAATCGTTGCGTAATATACTATTATTTTATAACTTTCCTATTTTATATTTATCATCAAACACAAGCTTGCCGTATTTAAGTGAATAGTAGCCTTTGGCTGATACTGTTTTAAATAAATGAAAAATTACCCTGTTTTTATAAAATGAAAAATCCAAGAATAACATATAGATTGAGAAGGCGGAAAAGTTAATTAATGGCAAAATAAAAATTAATTTTATTTTAGAAAACTGTTAGCTATTGGAAGTTGTTATATAAACGCATGTGAAATTTTCTGTAGAGTTCTTAAAATTTTCATAAGAAAGCATATTTCCATTTGAAAAAATTAAAATATTGTATTTTTGTCTATGCGTTGAAACAGAGTAACTTCAAAACACCCTGTGTCGAATTTTGGGGTTATATTTTTTTAGTTAATTATTTTTCATGAGTTTTAGTAAGTAATAGTAACATATTCACGCAAGAAAACTACGGTAAAACAATCAAATTTTGGAATAAAACCAATTATTTCGAAAACAAAAAGAGTTATTATTATTAGTAATTATATAATTTTTAATGCGTTAAATATCAGCTCTGTATTTTCAAATTATTATATAGGTGCTTGATCATGAATAAATGTTTGTTACATATAAGAGCTGAACAACTTTACTAATGATAAAGCATCTATATAGTAGTTTGAAAATACAGAACATACTAAAAATTACACATAAAATTGTCATATAACTAAAATATATCCATTAGAAAAATGTATGTAAAATAATTATTACTGCAATGTGTAATTTAATGACAAGTGATGAGATTTCAGTCCGTTTCAAATAAATAAAACACCAATTTCTATAAACGTCAAATATATGTATAAGTAAAAATCATTCGGAACTGTCATAACTAATTGTAACGTAAAATGTTCAGTTTTGTTTTACATAATATTTAAAACTAAAAAATTGAAGATAGCGATATATTCCCGACTTTTGCGAAACGTGTTTGGGAACGTTTAATTCTCGCCTTAGTTCAAAAATATCTTCAACATATTGTAAAAGTTATGGCAGAGTTAACAGTGCTTTTAAGAGAGGACCTGAAAAATAAAACAAATACAATGAACAAAAAATATACATTTATAAATTCATCTTATTAACAATATTGTTATGGGCGCCCATAGAGTAAATTCCAAGGGGGGGGGGCAACCAGCAAAAAAACCCTATGTTACAAAGTCACGAAGTTGCGCAGTTGTTAAAAAGCACCGTGGAACCCGACCCCAGGGGGGCAACTGCCCCCCTTGCCCCTCTCTATGGGCGCTCATGAATACTGTTAAAGTTTGTTGAGTTATTGGTGATTTTTATATTGCTCTTCATCAACAAAACACTTTTGTTGTCCTTTAACAATAATAAAACCCCTTGATTTTTACCTGTATCTTGAATTTGCGGACCATATTGATAAAAAACGTGATGGTTTGTTGACCGATTTACAGTAGTTTCATTGGTTCCGACTAGTTGATATCTGCGGGAACAGTTATTTTTTTATTTCTTTAACAAAAACCTCGCCTTGTATCAAAATTTTTCCGTTGTTTCTTACGTTATCCCATTAAATTTTTCCATAAAGTTATTTTATTTTTAAATCAAAATAATAAATTTTCCCCATCAATCACCCTTTCAAAAATACAAAATTTTATGCTTACCTACTAAAGTTTTGTTCTGGAACCACATATCTTTCATGCTTTGGCCCCTGCTGCTAGGATGGCATTAGCTAGTTCGGGCAGTTTGGTGTAAGTTAAATCATCCTTGTCACTATATTTGACATCGACGTCACTTTCAACCTAAGGAGTGCTTTTACTAGTTACTGGAAAAACAATTTTTGGTAATAAAGTACACATCTCATAAGTATACAGTATACACACAAAATTGTATGCTTACCAATTTTTTTTCTGGAAGCACACATATCTTGCATGCTTTGGCCCCTGCTGCTAGGATGGCATTAGCTAGTTCGGGCAGCTTGGTGTAAGTTAAATCACCCTTGTCACTATATTTGACATGGACGTCACTTTCAACCTAAGGAGTGCATTTTACTAGTTACTGGACAAACAATTTTTGGTAATAAAGTAAACATCTCATAAGTATACAGTATACACACAAAATTGTATGCTTACCAATGATTTTTTCTGGAAGCACACATATCTTTCATGCTTTGGTTCCTGTTGGTAGGATGGCATTAGCTAGTTCAGGCAGTTTGGTATAAGTTAAATCATCCTTGTCACTATGTTTGTCATCGACGTCACTTTCAACCTAAGGAGTACATTCTACTAGTTACTGGCCAAAAATGTTTGGTAATAAAGTACATAAAATTTCGCTCTTCAATGTAGAAAAAATATATTAAAAATGAGCCCTGAACATGAAGTAGGGTAGAGCGGGGCTAGTTGAGCCGTGGGGCTATTTGAGGCACCGGGTCTACCCCTTGAGTCGAGCAGTGTACGATTAAAACGCGCATTGCGCGGGATGCATGAAGTCGTGGTAGCCGTCCGTTGAAATTTTAGTCGGTATCCAGCATTCGCTGTGAGAGTACGGTCACTTTGTTTATTATTTCGCACCAAAAGTAAAATATTGTTTCGAGGTATTTGTGGTCTCAGACAGACATTTTGGGAGAAACAGAGAAAAAGTAAGTTAATTATTCTTTATCATACAATTGCTGCTGTGGTTACTTAGTTTAAAAGACGAATTTGTTACTACTTTTTTGTTATTAAATAAGATGTATCAGAAAACCGTGGTGCAGCAGAAGCTGTTGAGAAATATGGTAAAAGCAAAAGAAGCGCAGCAAAGGGATTCCACATTGACAGAATGACCTTATCCAGATATTTGGACAAGTTTATACTATGTTTGTGTGAATTGTGAAAGTGATTAGATTAAGAGTTAATAACTTTTCTCAATTATTTAGAATTAAAAGATTTGATTTTGTTTTTTTAAATGTTTCTTTTTTATTATTTTAATTTCCCAATGCCATGGTGTAAGGTAAGCCAACAGGCTCAACATGCCCCATATATTGGCACAACTTGCCCCCTAGTTGGGTTTAGTTGAGTCTGTGGAACCCCACCACAGTAAAGGTATTTTTGCCCCAAAACTGAAACAACTTTCACAATTTATAGATGTAATTAGATTGCCAAATAACCAAAGTAATATTTGATAAAAAATATTTGTACAAAATGTAACGTAGATACGGAACAAAATGGCTATTACCAAAAACTGGCTCAACTAGCCCCGCTCTACCCTACAGGAAGAAGTAAATGTGAGGAAATCTTTGCCTGTCAATCCTTTAATCCCTTTTACTTCTTCAAAATAACTGTGTTCGTTTTTCGATCGGGCTAAAAAAATATGATCATGTATAGAGATGGAACATTCTCGAGAATTTATTATTGGGAAATATTCTCTGAGAAAAATGAGAATTTATCGGAAATTTTGGAGAATTTATTTTATATGTTGGAGAGAATTTTATGTTTTGTTTGACTGCATAAATTGGAAGAACATATTTTTTTACCCAAAGTAGTTTTTACAATAATTTTATCTGAAAAAATAAAGAGATAGCACTGCACAGTACCTAATTTAGAAAATTAGCATCTTAGTCAAAATCAAGACACATTAAATTTTTTCTTCGATTATTTTCGAGTAACTTTATTTATAAATAAAACACAACTTAGAAACGCATTGTATAAAATAGCATGTCTAAACAAGTTGTTTAAAACAACACAGAAAAGAAATAAAGATAGAAAAGCTCCTGGCTCCATATATGATACAATAGGGGCATTAAAATAAATTACCTCAAATTTCCGTAAATTCTCATCGATTCTCCGAGAATATGAATTTTCCCGAGAACAGCCTCGTTCTGGAAATAGTCTCTGTAATTTTCCAGTAATTTATATATTTTTTTCTAAAATCATAAATTCTCGAGAATTTATGCTGGGAAATATTCTCGGTAATTTACCGTTCTCCGGAAACATTCCCTTGAGAACATTCTCATGGCACATCTCTAATCATTAAGAGTGGTGAATTTTAGGCACTTTCAGTGGCGGGACGCTGTGTTGCCAAGATTGACTTTAGCATTCAATTAAAAATAGCGTAAAATCCGTGAGACTCGTGAAAATAGCCGTTCCTAATTTTAAAAATTATGTAACGTTACGTCAACCATATGTCTTAAGAATTTTCATTTAGAATTTTAAAATACTTATCTACTTTGATGCCACCTGCTAGGTAGTTTAGGCTAACTATAAAAGTAAAAAGCGAGCAAGCCGACAACACAGCGGTGATCCATCCGGCGCCAGAGTTGACCTTGTACGGTGCTTGACTCCCTGATCTACAAGCACAAAGCGTATGTGCATCTTTGTTGTGTATTTGTCAAAAGAATAAGAGGGATAGATAAACGACCTTTACTTGCATTGAAGTTTACAATCGCAGGAAGCAGGGCGGATTTGTGTAGGGGAACTGTGGGTTGCTCAGTATCACCGTGGCGGTAAAAATGTCGCGAAAAGTGTTACCGTTTGTTACAACAGTAAATAAATATCTTAGTCGCTTCCCTGGTTTAACTTATATGGGGAGGTAAGTTTTTTGCAAATATTGTCAAGTGTTTCTTGTGCATTCAAAAAAATTAGCTTGCCAACAAGATGTGCAGAGTAAAAACACAATGAAAATAGAAAAAGCGCCATACCCTATTGGAAATTTCTGTATGATTTAGTTTTTGTAATAAGTGTTTGTATCATTCCGCAGGCAAGAGTTGAAAATGCACAATTTAAATTATTTTGGAAAACTTATGTACCAAAGTGGAAGCTACCAACCCGAAATCAACTACGGTATCAGTTGCCAGACGTAAAAAGTCGGTTGAAGTGCTCATAAAATCTGAGCTGAAAAATAAACAAATATGGGTAACTGTGTACGATACGACCAATACTTGGAACAGCTGTATTGCTAACATTTTAGTGCGACTTTAACTGTGAACGGTTCTCCTCTTCCATATCTTTTATGTCGTATCTATATCTACTTCACATAACATGCTTATTGCATGCCTGTAATTTAGTAGCAGAAACAGTCCGAAAATGTTACCCAGCAGTGGATAAGTTAATAACCGAAACAAAAAAATGATTTTTAAAATCACCGAAACGGATTCGTATGTTTCATACTGTTTGTCCTAAAATGTTTCTAAATAGTGACACGGTGGGGGACATGGCTCGAAGCAGTAGTATATTATAGCAAATATAACCATGAAGTAAAATCTGTCCTCGGTAAATTTAAGGGGGCAGACCCAGTTGGGACGTCCAAAAAAGCTCTTTATTTAGGATTTTTTTTGGCCGCACCTTAAAATAATTAATGACAAATGTTTTTCCACATGGAAGATATGTATTTGAAGAAAATATTATAAATTATTCAAGACTAAATATGGAGAAATACGTGGGATACAACAAATTTGCGAGGGGTCCAAAAAAAAAAGGGTTTTGCCGTGATCACTGCAGCTCGTCAGTGGATCATCTTAAAGCAACAAAACAAAAAGGGATCAGTAGTTAATGACATAGTGCTCCGGATGGACGTAGGGATTTGAACAATTTCGATTTTTCGAAAAATGGCGGATGTTGAAATTCAAAGTTGTTTATTCGACCAAAATTTCACTCACATTTTCGGCTATAAAAAAATATAATCGTCCAAAAAACAAATCCTTCGTCCATTCGGAGGACAATTATATTATATAGAATAAGTGAGAAAAGTTTCAAACTAATCGTGAAAGCCGTTCTCAAGTTACAGTGATCACCGACTTCGAAAACATGGTTTCGAGAAAAACGCGTTTAAAGTTTTGAGTACGATTTGCATGCAGATAAAAAATTTATTTTAGAACTGAATTTATTTTGAACACTGAATTGTCTATTCCAGGACCATATAATGCTTTAGTAGCTGCATCAGCAGTGATTTTTAGCTGTCGTCGAGCAAGGGTCAAGCGATACGTCTGCTGCCAAATTTGACATGACGAGGCATTAGAGTCGGCTCCATTCAAAATTATTTATCTCTATAAATAATAGTCCGATTTGTCTGAAATTTTCAGAGAATACTTTCGAAATATTCTACTTTTAGAAAATGCAAAAAAACATAAATCGATTTTTTCAAAATTCTAACTAGGTCTGCCCCCTTTCTAATCCCCAAGAAGCCAAATCAGTTCACTACAGTAAACAACTTTTTGAAGATCCCCAAGTACAAGACGATTTAGATGTCATCTCGCGCCAGTATTCCCTGTTGTTAAACTCTCTTTCAGACTTACAAAAATCTAGTGTCACTGCCGAGGAGTCATTGAGTATTATACAAAATTTAGAGAGTGCGTTGAACAGTATAAATTAAATGATATTCCAGGACGGCAGGCATGTAATAAATTGTGTGCAGTTTTAAATAAAAACCCGGATTTCAAGAACTTACATCAAAATATAATTCGCAAAAATCTTGAAACAAGTGCACAGTATTTGAAATATGCAAATCTCACTTCGTACGATGCAGAGAGATCGTTTTCCCATTATGCGCATACATTCTCGCAGTATCGTCGAAGGTTGACCGAAACCAATATGGAGGGCTTGTTAATGCTTTAATTTTATTCCAAATTTATCAATTAGCCTTTTACATTTCATTTGTAAACGGTAAGCACCGTTAGTATTCTTATTTATATGTTTTTAACGCTAGTGTCACTAGTGCGACTTTTAATTTCTTTGCACATTTGTGATTCGTACACTACTCTCCCCTACCTTCCCATGTGGGCCGCTTCTGACATTTACATTTTTTAACCATCTTTACATCATGTATCAACTATTTTTGAAAAACATAATTTAATTAAGTTAGAAAAAAGACGCGAAATCCACATATCCTGTTTTATCCACAAAATAATTTTAACTCAGAAACCTAATTATTTATTTGATAAAATTGAATTCGGGAATAATATTCATAATGTAAATGCTAGAAATCAGAACACACTAGAAATACCTAAACATCATACTGAAAAATATAAGTCTTCATTTAAATATATATCTTGTATGATTTATAATGATATTCCTTCTAGTCTGAGAGACTTAAACTATAAATCTTTTAAAAAGAATATTAAAAATTATTTAGTAGGGGTTGGATTGGAAGAATGATGTTTTATAAATCAAAATCCTACCTATTTGTGCCAACTATTATTCTGCTACCATTTTTCATTTTCTTTTTTAATTTTATAACTTTTATAATTATATTTTTAATTGTTTTATTGGCATAAATACATAACTTTATTATTATTATTTCCGAACGCAGCCGACATCACGCTCTGCCCTGTAAGGAAAGTAATGTATTCGTGCAGATTTGTGACTTTCGATTTTTGGGATACCCTTATGTTTTAAGATATTTTGAAGATGTTTTGACTATTTTTGGCTATATTATGTCGCAGGCTATACAAATCACGCTTCTTTTGTTGACTAACAGTTTAGTTAATTAATATTTTTTATAATAAGTTAATTAATACGGAGTCATATTTTTAGCTCAACTGGGAACTATGAATTTATTTGACGACAGCAAGAAAAATTCCCATCAAAAAATGAAACAATATACAGATTTATTACTTTTTATGTCAAATCAAACACTTCGCCATCCCAACGTGAAGAAACTGATTAATTCTAATGTCACATTTGAAGCGGTGATAATAGAACAATTAATGAATGAGTGTCATCTTGGTTTTGCTTACCATTTTAAGTGTCCTTCTATACTTTTAAGCAGCATTGGGCCCAATGCAATGGTTAATCCGAAAGTTGGAAATCCATCACCTGTATCCACTGTCCCATCTTTTATGAAGATTACCGAATCAGAGGAGATGACTTTTATGGAAAGACTAGAAAATGTATTTCATATTATGGTTATGTACTACTACTATTACTATGCTATTCCTAAACATAACAAATTATTACATGGAATATTTCCAGATGCACCAGACATAAAAGATTTGTACTACAACGTTTCTTTAGTTCTACTTAACTCTCATACAAGTTTAGTAAAAGCTGTTCCTGTGGTACCTAACATGGTGGAAGTTGGTGGATACTTCATCGATCCACCTCAAAAACTACCCTATGACTTGCAAGATTTTTTGGATAACGCAAAAGATGGTGCTATTTATTTTAGTATGGGGTCAAATTTAAAAAGTAAGGATATGACCGATAAGAAAAAGACGACGTTACTTGGCGTATTTGGCAAATTGAAACAAAAAGTTGTGTGGAAATTTGAAGAAGATTTACCTGGTAAACCTAAAAATGTTTTAATCAAAGCCTGGATGCCACAACAAGATATTTTGGGTAAGTCTTAAGAGTATGTACTAACAGTTGAATAGGCGACCGTACAATCACTATGCTCATATAGTCAGAAAACCGAATATTATTAAGGTCTCTTCGCTAATAATAACTATTTTTTCTTTATTATTAAAAGCTAGTGTATTGGCAACATATTGTTATCTCACAGAAATATTTTAGTACTTAAATACTGGGTATTGGCTGGTTTTGGTATTGGCTGTTTTTTTTTGTTTTTCGACATTTTTTTAGTCAAGGCAATAGTATTATGTAAAAATCATCAGTACTGTATGTGACCCTTAAATACTCGAACATTATTGCTATACTTTATATTTTTGTCATATTATGTTTACACTAATGTACATACTTACCTTATTTTAGCGCATCCAAATATCAAATTATTTATTACTCATGGAGGACTCCTGAGTACCACAGAGACGATTTACCATGGAGTACCTATATTAGCAATTCCAGTATTTGCAGATCAGGAAATGAATGCTAATAAAGCAGTTCAAAATGGCATTGGTCTGAAAATCAGCTACAATGACGATAATTTTAATGAAGTCACTCTAAATGACCTTATTCAAGAACTTTTAAATAGTCCAAAATATAGGAAAAATGCCCTGGCCAGATCAAAAATCTATCATGACAGACCAATGACGCCCATGGAAAGTGCAGTGCATTGGGTAGAATATGTCATAAGGCACAAGGGCGCTCCGCATTTAAGGGTGGCTGGAATTGGAATGCCTTGGTACAAATATTTTATGGTGGATGTGCTTGTTGCTGTATTAGTTAGTGTTGTATTGTTTATACTTATTTTCAAAATCGTTGTTAAAAAGTTATTAAAATTAGTTTTCGCTAAAATTGCTAAGCGAAAAGCGGACTAATCTTTCTTTGGTTATTTTAAAACAGAATTGGCAGATTTTTTTTATTTTTTAACAGGTGATATTTGGAGTTGTCTTCTATATTAGCAATAAGGATAATGTTAAATCAAAATATAACATGAATACATATTAAAATGTTAAAAGAGTGTTTTGTGATATACAAGTTATGGAAATTGTTTTTTTACATATTTCTATATTTTGTTATAATTTACAGGCGCGGCCCGTCCATAAGGTCATTTGGTCAATGGCCCACCTAAATTTATTTTCAATGATCCATCAAATAATGTATTTTTTAAAAGCAAACTTTTCTTTCAAAAAAGTGCAAGTTGCATGCGAAAACTCCCTAAGAAAGAATCAAGCCAAGCCATCGTCGAAAGATATCTAAGCTTGTTCCGGGCTGGGTCGTATTTTAAATTGGCCTCATGTTTATATTGACGATATAAATTCATTAAAGTTAAGAGATAAACAGACATACGCGCTTTAGGAAATTAAAAAGAGACAACATTTGTCGGCGACCCACCAATAATATCGCGCCAATCCCACTATGGAAATACACTCGAACCGCCCCGTGAAATTTTCTCTCTCAAAACATTTGGGGTGGACAAAGAAAAACTAATTGGGTACCTAATATGCGCATTGTATTTGCATTGTATTAATGTACTATTAATTAGCGGTTAATACTACGGGCTTACGCCACGCCAAAATTTGTCATCAAATATAACGGCATCGGCATGGGTTTTGTTACATTAGCAACGTAGTCCAGAGGTAGAGTCTCAGCTACTTATTAACAAAATAGGAGAACTAATCTGTTTCCTACAGAAATACAAAACTCACATAATGATAATTAATAAGACAAAACTTACAGACAACGACAAACTTCAAATACGCAACTATACCATACATAAGAGTAAATAGAAATGTAAGAGGTGGAGGAGTGGCGATGCTGGTCAAACAGACAATACCACACATCGTTTTACCCAACACTAATAGTGTTATAGAACACATAGCGATAAAATTAACACATGGTGTGGTATTGGCTGGAGGTTATGCAAGACCAAATCTTAGATTGGTGGATAAATATTTTGATGTACTGTTCAGTCTGGGAAACGAAGTGCTAATTTTTGGAGATCTGAATGCTAGACACGTTCTGTGGCATAATCGACGAAACAAACGTAATAGAAATTTCGTAAGAGATGTTGCCCCAGAGCATAACATACAAATTATGCACACATCAACCCCTACGCACTATCCATTGAATGGCATGTCGCCGTGATATATTGATATATTTTTAAATAAAAATATTTTGGATCTTCCAGAGCTGACAGTTTTAGACGAGCTGTCATCTGATCATCTGCCGGTCATGATTGAATGGAATTCTAATATAGTAGAGGAAACTTCAGAGACATCGTAAACCAAAAAATTAACATTAATATCAATATAAATGACATTAAGACATTGGAAAATGAAGTTACGATGATGACGGAAGGTCTCCAGTTGACTAGAAATCGAGTCAGGCCGGCTGAGCGGTGACTGCCGGATGAGATTGTGCAGCTCATTAAATTTACGAATAAAATCAGGAAAGGATAGCAACGGCATAGACGTCCAATGGATAGAGCGAGGGTAAGAGATCTCCAAAAATCCATCCGCGATAGAATAAATCAGCACAAAAATGGAGCCTGGTCGGACATCCTAAGGGGAGTGTCAGTAATGGACAATTCTCAGTGGCGTTTGACTAGGCGGCACAAGAATAAATTTAATAATATCCCAGCGCTGGACAGTAATTTACCTCAAACAAGCTTCAAAAAGTCAAACATGTTGGAGTAGCACCTTGCGGATGTTTGCAAGGGAAAGTCCAATGTGATACCTATACGAAACAACATTGCGGAGTTAGTAAACAAAGTTATCCACCAGAAATATCCTATTCCTCCACCTATGCTGCAAGAACTTCTGTCTGTCGAGCAATTTGGATTTAGAAAAGACCACAGCACCCCGATGTTAGTGTCTAAAGTTGCCCAGGACTCCCTGGACAAAATTAATATGCAGCGGAACACTGTGCTGTTGGCCTTGGATATTAAAAGAGCGTTCGACAGTATCTGGTTTAAGGGTTTACTTTATAAATTAATAAAACTTGACCAATTTCCATTTTACCTAGTTATCTTGGTACACTCGTACATAACAGGACGTACATTTCGAGATAGATAGAGGAGACCTTGTTCAACCCCCAGAGAATACACGCTGGTGTTCCACAGGGCACTGTGCTATCTCCCAGATTATTCAATCTTTACACTTCCGATATCCCACATCATCCCTCCACAAGTTTAGCCATGTTTGCGGACGACGTGCAGGTTTACGTCAGCTCAACATTCCCATCCAAATTAACGGCGTTCGGATTGCTCCAGCGAAGAAGCTGAAATATCTGGGCGTCGTTATCGATTCCCGTCTTGGATTTCACAATCATACGTCCTTTATTCTTCGGAAACCTTCCTTGCTATGCAAAGTTTATATGCAATCCTGTGCCACCGATCCCCGCTATCTCTTTAGAACGAATTAATAATTTATAACCAGACCGGTGCTAACATACGCCGCACCGGTCTGGTGTGGAATCTCTAATACGCAAATGTATCGTATACAGAGATTCCAACATAAAATATTAAGATGTGCCGCTGCATTACCACGTTACACAATAATCCAAGAATTACACGAAATAACGAACACGCTTAAATTTAATGAGTATGTGTGTAATGCAGTGGACAAATTCTTTAGAACAAAGACCCAAGTCTCACAGATAACAAGGCAATTAACGCAAACAAGGCATAGCAACGAAGTCACGCATAAGCCAATTTATGCGCGGCTACCACTATATTCTGAAGAGATATAAATCCAATCATCCCCTAACCTAACCTACCCTTGATTATTCGTGAAAAACTAAGGAAAAAATCATAATTTAAAAAAAAGTATTATTCAGTGCCCTTAACAAGCCCCACCCACACACCAATAATCCTATGGCGCGCGAGCTTCCATTCATTTCTAAATCCAGGTTCCCATTAGTCCTTTCCAGCGGACGTTCAGTCCTCCCTTCGTCCGCTCCGATATACTCCTAAAATTTGTCGCACGACACCCCCCCCCCCCCCCCCCCCCGCCCCTGGATTTACCAAACGCATTTCGAATCGGCTACTGTCACGAAATCATTAACTTTCACGCCCAGAAACTCTCTGCAAGGAGTTCCTGAACGCGGTTGTGGTGGAAAACGGTCCCTCCTGGCTTCTGCCATGAATTACTAAGTTCAAAGTTGCAAATAATATCCGGGAAAGCCGTCCTGCCCATCACCGATTTCCCCTGACTGATGTTTACAAGAAAACAATCTAATTTTGTCCCCTATTGAATTCTGTCCCAAGAGTTCTAAATTCCCTCCCAGGGTTTAACTTTAGTATGCTCCGAAGACGCGTACCTACTTTAATTTTGGTGTTTACAATCTTTTCTGCAAGGCGCAAATAGCCTTGTTATTTGAACTACTAAGCGACGTTCATTAAGTTTAACTTCTTGAATGAAGGTCACCTTAAACGGAGCTATCAGTGGCGCCTTATTTCTAAGTTTCCTTAAATATTGGATTGTCGCCCAGTGGTCTTTGTCAGGAATGCCAGATACACTAGGTACCGATTCGACAAAAGGCGGACAACGCGTCTGTCTTTGTCATGGGTGGACCCATTACTTTTTGTACCCCGCTAGCTGGAACAGTGATCCACCAAGGAAGAGGTGATGATAATATTGTAAAAATTTCAAAAAATGTTTTTCCATAAGGTATCCCCAGGATGGGACAAAGCCCGGAGATCTTCTATGAAGTAAGAAAGCTGTCACGGGCCTGTATATAGCTAACCTATAAATATGAAATTTGGTCAGTAGTTTTATTTTATAATGTAGAGCTCACTAAGAAGGGATTTTTTAAAATTCAACCCCTAAGGGGTCATAAGGGGGTTGAAAGTTTGTATGGAGAAAAAATATTAGATGGTCCTTTTAACTTGAAACTTTATAGAAGTATTCCAAAAAATAAATGATTAAACATGTGTTTAACAGTTTTTAATAAATCAACCCCTAAGGGGGTAAAATGGGGGTTCAAAGTTGTACTGGAGTAAAATTGTAATAGTCGCGGGCGCAAGCTAGTTTCTAATGAAGCGCACTAGCTTCTGATAGCAAAAGCTCACCTTCACTAAAAAATATCTCATTAATTATAATTAATTTTTGAAGCCCCATAATATTGCGTGTCCACTCTAATTGCGTTTTGTTCAAGGTTATTACCAAGTGCTTATTTACAATAGAGAATATAATTATGTAATTATAAAAGTAACAGGGATATGTTTAACGCAAAACCACTTATTTGCCAGATATACAGCGTGTTCTAAAAAATTATAGGCAGTGAAAAATTTCTCTCTGAATTATCGGATATTTTGCACAAAAGTTATGCCGAGAGTAAATAAGATTACCTTAGTTATGCTTAGTCTCTGGTTAGATACCGAGGGGCAAAAGTCACCCCCAGCTGATACGGGATTTTCTGACGGAGATAACACGACATCTTATTTTTTTTTTTATTAAACAGGGGCTGGATGGCAACTTATTTTAAATCCTGTTTTATACAGGGTGTCCAGGAATGGATTTCCCTTTTCAAACACAAATAACTTGGCAACCGTGTAGCGTAGCGGAGTCGGGTTAGCGGCATTCGATAGTCGAAGTGGATCCACGCGGACTGTTTAGTAAAAATGGAGCGTTGGTCAGATGTGCATTGGGCATTCATTCACGGATTAGCATAAATGTAAGAAACGTAAATTTTTCGCCTCGCTAATCTACAAACCATTTAACATTGTCAATTTAAGAAAATTCGGACAGATTAGGACGATTAGGTAAGTAACTGTTGCTACTTTGTAAACACACATAACAGCTAAACTTCTCAAAATAGCGGGTGGGTGCTATCTTGAAGCTTGTATAAAATTTTCAGCGACAGCCCATTTTAAAGTCTAATTGTTCTCAATTTATGAGTATATTTAGCCATACTGTTTAAAGTTTGCGTTTTATATTTCTATGCACAAATATAAAGAATTAAATAGGATACTTTTAATGTGACAGCACTCAGATTAAGTTCATTGCCAAAGGTAACTCTAAACATCTATTAACAAACTTGATTAAAAATTTTGAGCAAGTTGTAATTGTTAAGTAGCCATTTTTACTTATTTATTTTACCAAATTGTTTCAAAAGCTTTAGAGCAAAGATACAGTTACTTGCAGATCGAATTTATATGTGGTCGCCATCTTAAGTTACATGTCTTACGGCTAAAACATACTGATAAATTAAGGAGAATTAAATTGAGCATAAATAAGCTGTCACAAGGCGTTTACTTAAGTCAACTTTAAAAATTGTCAGTCTGCATCAAAATTAGAGAAAGAAGAAAAAAACATATCCTAATAGGAATCTACAGCAACCTACGAACTTACCAATTTACTGTTAGACAGCAAGTGAACTAATTAAGGAATTTTTTTGCTTATCTGACTATTTTATCATCTTTTTTTGGGCTCGTTGATTTTTAATTTAGCTTGATTTTTTCAGTTAGTTTAAATCTATCTTTGTATCATTTTTTTGTTACAGTTGCGTTTAGACATTTTCTGAAAATCCAAGCTTGATTTTCTCTTCCAGAGTCAGAAAATACTTCTCCCCTTCCAACTTATATACCCTATATGTCTCTCAAATAAGATCTAACCTAGAATACCGTTCCCACATCTGGAGAGCACCTTCGACAACATCCCTGGCTCTATCCAAAAGATAGCCATTTGACTAAACAATGACCCAGTCCTCACTTCTCTCGCTCATTGCTCCGCTGTTTGGGATCCGCCTTTTTTCTACCGATATTTCCACGGATTTTGCTTAGAGGAACTAACTGCTTTTATCACCTTGACTGTTTCTAATAGAACAACAATAAGCGCGTTACATATGCATCATATTACACTCCAGCTACAAAAACCTAGAAAATCCCACTTCTCTCGCTCATTCATACCCAGGGTCTCTAGATTATTTAACAAATTGCCTGCAGATGTTTTCCCTTTCCCTCTCAACCTCCAATCCTTGAAGTTCCGTGTCAATAGATTTCATCTCTCTTCTCTTCAGATGCCCACGGTACGCGGTACGTTAGTACTTAGGCTTGCAGTCTACACCAAACAGCTGCGACGTAACCATTACCCATTTTGTCCCAACTTTTTAGGAAATGCTTCTCATGATGATTCGGATAGTAATGATAGTCGTAAGTTTAAAAAATACGTTTATATATATAAATATATATTATAAATATATATTTTGTTGAAAGTCATGTTGTAGTGGAAATAATTGACATTCACATTTAATACTCGCTTTGCTTCTGTTAATAGAAGGACGAAAGGTTAATAAAAACTAATAAAGCTAAACAGGACTGGACTGAAGTTCATTGGTAAATTGAAATGATTGATAAGAACACCAGTGTGTGTAAAACAAACACAACATACTGAGGTCTATTGCTTATTGAGTCGTGTATATCGTCTTTGTTACTTGTTTAACCAGGGTCGTGGCTTTTTTTTTGTTCCCTGTCCTGCAAACCCTTGCCGATCGAAAGCTTTTGGTAGGCAAACTGTGTGTATGCACTAGCTTGTAGGTGGCACATATGCGTTTTCATGTACAAAGTAGACATATGTTTAACAGCAGGCCTCTTGCTTATTAAACAACTCTCTTCTAACTGGGACTGTGGATTTAAAAACGGTTAAGAATTCTAAAGGAAATCCAAAAAAATCCATATATAAATTAATATTATGTATAGAAAATCCAGTGCGTTGATAGAAAGCAACCTCGTTAATCGGCAAGTGTTGATCTCTTTACACAAAAAATTTACTGAGCCATAAATATTTAATTTATGTAGAGAATTTAAAACATCTCAGATTTATTTGGGTTATATGCATATTTTCCTATTCAAATCTCTATCGGAACAGAACTGAGTTAAAATATTGTTATTGGCGCCAAAACCACTCAAAAAGAGTAAGTATCTAAAAAAAATCTAAAGTGATGCCATGTAAAGGGCGGCATGGCGTAATAGTATTAGGTATTAAAATTAAAGATCTAGTATTTAGCAAGAACCGTCAGTTTTTTTTAAAAGCCCTATAACGAAAATAGACAAGTTTGTCTTAAGACCCGCGCGGAGCAAGATCTAACAGACTTTTTCATTTGAATATAAAAAGGTGTCAGACTTAAAACAATGCATCATTTGCAAAGTATCGCCGTCAGCCGGTATGTAATTTAATAACAAGAATAGTGATTGTTAGGTCAAACATTGATCTCGGTGTTTAATATATTTGAGGGTAAGTACCAGCATTTTTTCAGTAGGGTTACTTATTTTATTTTTTGTAAATAAATTTGTACTAAAATTTTTTTAAAATTTTACGCAAATTAAGTAAATTGGTATTATACGTACACCAAATTACACAATCTATATTGCTAACAAATGTTTTACTGACTTGTACGCATACCAATAACAATAAATAATAATAATGGTAGTTTATACAAGTGACTAAAACAGCGCATTTTTACAAACGGTCGGTTTAAACTGCGAGCGCAGCGAGTAGTTTAAATAAGATCGCGAGTAAAAAAAGCACAGTTTAGCCTCAAGTTGTATGTAATATTTTTTAAAACACCATTTTTAATAATATACAAACCCATTTAAAGTAACAGCTGTAAAATAAAAGAAACAAAATTGACGCTTAGGCCTCTTTCAGACGAGGACGCTGTATCCCAGACGCGCGTATCTCAGATACAGAAAAAGCATGCAGTTAAATTGTAGCTTACACACGGCATTCGACGACGCATACAGTATCGCGCGACAGAATTTTTGAATCTTGACAAATCAGCCGCCCGGCGACGAAGGAGTATCCGGGATACAGAATTATCACGGTGGCTTAGGCCTCTTTCAGACGAGGATACTGTATGCGGGATTCTGTATACGGGATACCGAATAACAGCCGCATACTATCCCGATACTTTTTTTGGCATACCGTTTTATTACAAATTTCTAACAAATTTCATTCAGTGCGGTGCAATCATTGTCATAAAATGGATATTGAAGAGTGCGTTCTGCTATGGCATATATTTAATAAAAAGAAAAAGCTAATAAATTTTTCGTTATCGAAAACGGCACGATCCATGATTTAAAGTAGAGCAAGAAGTTTGTATTGCTGAACCTTTGAACTCACAATCACTTCTGAATTGAAAATACTGACCGCCTCTGAAATTGAACTTTTTGCATCGCAAAAGTATGCATGTCTGAACGGGTCCATAAGCCACCGTGATAATTCTGTATCCCGGATACTCCTTCGTCGCCGGGCGGCTAATCAGCCGATCAAAAATAATTTGCCAATATTTCAATGCTTTTTAAATGGGAATTCACTTTCAGCATTCACACGACATGGCGGTCAGCAAGGAGCGGGATAGTGTGCATGAATGCTTTCAAAAAGCTTTGATCGTGACTGGGCCTTGACTTGACCGTGCCTTGTGCGGCTAGTGAGAATAGACCTTTACTCGCATACTAGAGCAAAAAAATCGCCAGCCGAGATAAAAATTTTAGTCCGGGCGCATATATTAATTTAATTATATTTTTCGACCATAGTATTGTTCTAGTTTTTCTTACATGTTCACAAGGTGTGAAAAAGGTGTAAACTAATTTAAATACACTGTTTACAATAAATTTAAACAATAATTTTGTACAAATAACGAATTTATTTTATTATTTACTTAAACCGTTCAGAAAACCTATTCGTCTGGACTAAATGCTGGCGCTATCTTGAACAGTCGGCATATCTAAACAAAAAATCAGTTTTTATACCAATATGACTTATAGTTGACGGGGACTTATATACCAAGTATTTTTAGTCATTCCACTAATTAGGATATGCATGTGATACAACATAATTAATAACATATTCAGTAACAAAAAGGACTTTAGTCCTTTTTGCACAGCAGGATTTAGTTTCTTAAAGTTAGGTATGGCAGGTCCTGTCCTGAACCCACATAATAATTAATTATATAGTCACAAATCTTATCGGCTATTTTTTTCTACACTATGTACACACTATTCTACACTTAGAATGCTATAATTCATGGTTGTAAGTAGCATATACAATATGTTATTATTATTCTTACTCACAGTTAAATAAAGTAAATCTCGTTAACGTTTTTCCTTAACTGCTGCAGCACGCCAAGAGGTGTTGCATAACTAAACAATTAATTTTTTATGATAGAATAAAATATACTTCAATGAGACAAATAAAATTAATATTGAATATTTTTTTTTGTGGTAAAATGTGCGTTCAGTGCATGGATTTATTAGGACTGGATACGGGATGAGTTCACAATCTTTGAAGCCAAAACAAACCATTCTAAACGACACTGTAAACACAATTTGTAAACATTGGCCACATCTTATTTTACCTTGTATTTTTGTACAAAAAATACGTTAGAAGCATCACAAGATTTGCTAAAGGTAATAAAAGCTCTAAAATATTTTATTTTTCTGCTAAATAATAATAAATTTAAGTTAAAAATGTTTTAATATTTATAGGTTATGTTATTTCTAAAGGTGTTTATTTAAAGTCGCTCCGAGTCATTTATTAATCTATATAAATCTATACGTCGCACTTTTTCTTTTCTAGTTCATTAGACAAAGACGTATGTGTAACCGAGTGTTCAGACCGAGGTTCAGCCGTGTTCCTAAACAACCATCCAGACAGCAACACTTCTGGGCTGCGTTCGATATCATCGCCGGGTGACACACCGGTGTGATTTTTCAACCTGAGCCCCAACACTCCAATGCTATTTTATCTCGTTCTACTACCATTCTTGATTCAATTACGTAGTAATTCGTAGTCTTGTCTATGTTCGTAGTTCGTAAACTGCTCCCCCAAGAGAAAAACAAAAACAAAAACAAACAACAAAATATAAGGCTTCACGTTCGATACGCTCACAGTATACAGATATCGAATCCTATTATAATAAATCCATGGTTCAGTTCAAACATTTTGGGAGTTTTTCCTATGGAGTGGGGAAGCCATTATATTTTAGGGACTAAACTCTTAAAAGGTTTGGCAGAAGCGGGGCATAATGTCACTATGATTTCCCCGCGAAAGTTTAAAGATCCACCGAAAAATGGAAGTTGGACTGACATTGTACTGGACGGATTCGGAGAAGAAATGAAAAGTAAGTGCGATATGTTTGAGTTTTATACGTTACTAGTTTGGCAAGCGATTTATTAATGTTCAACTTATTTATGGACGCGGAGCCGAGTTCAGAATTCCTAAACAAGTATTGGTATTTTTATTTAACGGATAAAGGAATTTAAAGGATTGGATGTTGGGAGAGGAAGAGAAAACACCTACAGGCAATTTCTTCCATAATCTAGAGGCCTTAGGAATGAATGAGCGAGAGCAGTGGGATGCTGTAGGCTTTTTTAGCTGGACAGTAAAGGGATGTGTATGCTATCGGTAAAGTCCGTTTCTTTGTCATTCTTAAGTTTGCCTAGTAGGTTAACCGCACATTGCCGGAACGCTTTAGCAAAGTCCGAAATTGTTTTCTATTTCGGAGTTTGCCTAGAATTTAACCCGGTAAACTTAGGATTGCCAAAAACGATTTAGGAAAAGTCCGAAGTAATAAATTTGTGACCGTTACGTCGCTGTTCATTTTCTAGTCGTTTCTGCCTGTTTGTAATACGTCGCGGGTCTACCCATGCACACTGCGTTGATTGTTTTAAGTGTTTGTCTGTTCGTCTAAAGCGGGCTACTCACACGCCTGCCGCAGGGGCAATCTAGGGTTATGTTCCTTAACCCTTTGAGGACCAGTGGTTACCGTTACTTACCACAGTTTTAATCTTATAGTTCGCTGTTTGCCTAGTGGTTTTTCCTACAAACCATGCTGTTTTAAGGGTTGCCTATATTGGTAAAAAAATACTTTGAGCCAGATGCACTTCAAAATTTATTTCAGTTCGTCTTATTCACTTGTCATAAGAGAGGCCATTGCAGATAGGTTGATTGTCAATATACACGTGCTATTTGTTTACAATTTTGTATATAGTGGTGTTCAAAATGGCCCGTAAGTAAATAAATTATATCTTGACATTACAAAGAAAAATAATACTTGTTAAAATTATGTTTTTTTCAACTAGTTATTCAACTTTTTTTGTCATAGTTATGGCTGGTAACCACTAGGAACTAACATATAGTTACATAAGATGACATGAGAGTGAAAATGCTGTGTATACGAATAAATATAATATGTATTTATTTATATGATAGTTTATATTATTTATGTTTATATTTATTTTTTGGTCTGTGCCTAAATAAAGACAGAAAGTGCTTTCTGGATTTTCACAGAAAATAATACTTGGTTAGATAAGTCCTACCGGTTACCACCACAAACCACATCCTGCAGGATAACCTGTTATCCTTTTTTATGAAAAACATGATTTTTAGATTTTTGTAAGTCAAAATAAATGCATACATATAATTTTTTTTTAGTATTTCTCATTTTATTTTTTCCCGGCCTCAAAGGGTTAATTGCTTCCTTAAATGTGATGTGTGTAGGCAAGCAGGGGCAATTTCCTAAATCGTCTCCTAGGCAGGGCGGCAGGGGCTCCGAACCTTCCTAGATCCCTAGATTAGATCCTGCCGCCCTGCCACTCCACACGTGTGTAGTGTGATTGGGCCAATTTGAGTCAGTTCGTACATACCCAACGAAGCGCTGAGTAGAGTTTTTGGTAATTCATTATGACAAAATTGAAAATAAAGAGCATGAAGTTTGGACGCAGGTGATAGAAGTTTATAAAGACCGGCCTCACATGTGGGATAAAAAAAACAAACAATATTTCAACCGAGATATCAGAGAGCAAACATTTGTAAATAGCCAAACATGTCTCAGGAATCATTGTTGACATTAATTGAGGTGATATGTACTAAATTGTAAATCCTCATAGTTTTGTCCGCTAACCAAAAATCGTAGAGTAGCAGTTAGTCGTTCTCGAGCACTTATGGCCTTCCGCATTAATGAATCTTGTTTATCTATTATTGATTGGTGACACCATAACAAGGAGCCCTTCTAAGGAATCTGTGTCCACTCGCAAAAAGTTCTTAAGCTTCCAATTATTGCATGATGTCCATGTGGCACAAATCTTTTCTTTTCTGTAGCCAGTAGCCACCCCTTCACCCAGTATCTCCTTTTTCTTTTTTTTTTGGTAGGACAACGGAAAGAGCTAATGCTAAACCAATATTTTGGTGTAATGACAATATTGGCGCCATCTTCCTGTTATTAGCGCAGCACACTTCACACTCACTTGCACACTGAACCTGAACAGGAAAAACAAAAAACATCCAGGGATGTGTGTAGAAAAGCTTCCTAGATTGCCCCGTCTGCCGTGCGCCCTAGATTGCCCCTGCGGCAGGCGTGTGAGTAGCCCGCTTTAAATGTGATGCGTGTAGGCAAGCAGGGGCAATTTCCTAAATGGTCTCCTAGGCAGGGCGGCAGGGGCTCCGAACCTTCCTAGCTCCCTAGATCAGATCCTGCCGCCCTGCCACTCCACACGTGTGTAGTGTGATTGGGCCAATTTGAGTCAGTTCGTACATAACCAACGAAGCGCGGAGTAGTCATTTTGGTAATTCATTACGACAAAATGGAAAATAAAGAGCATGAAGTTTGGACGCGGGTGATAGAGTAGCAGTTAGTCGTTCTCGAGCACTTATGACCTTCCGCATTAATGAATCTTGTTTTTCTATTATTGGTGTCACCATACCAAGGAGCTCTTCAAAGGAATCTATGTCCATTCGCAAAAAGTTCTTAAGATCATCTACTTCCAATTGTTGCATGACGTTCATGTGGCACAAATATTCTCTTTTCTGTAGCCACCCCTTCACCCAGTATCTCCTTTTTATTTTTTTTTTTTTGGTAGGACAACGGAAAGAGCTAATGCTACACCAATATTTTGGTGTAAATGACAATATTGGCGCCATCTTCCTATTATTAGCGCGGCACACTTCACACTCACTTGCACACTGAACCTGAACAGTAACAACAAAAACATCCAGGGATGTGTGTGGAAAAGCTTCCTAGATTGCCCCGTCTGCCGTGCGCCCTAGATTGTCCCTGCGGCAGGCGTGTGAGTAGCCCGCTTAAAGTCTAACTGGACCGAGTTTGCTCAAGTTTGTTATTATTATTTAATAAGTTAGCAAGAGAACCAACGAAAAGTAAAAGTATTGATAATAAAATTTATAGGTTGCTTTTTAAACATAAAAATGAATTTACAGATTTAGAAAGGTCGCGCTTAACACCGCATTATAGTAAACCTCCACATTTTTGTGGCTTACCGAAAATTCATAAACCTGATATAGGTACTTCTTAGGCCAATATTTAGTAGCATTAAGTCTCCATTTATTACCTAGATATGTTGCCACGCTCTTTTTCGCACAGAAGTAGAATTTTACTTCTACTTACCATTCATAATTAAAAATCCAAAGGTCGGTAAAAAAAAAAAAATTTAAGAAAATAAAAAAATATTGAGAATTTCCAAAATTGACTCACGTAAAGAGTTGAGTTGAAGGCGAGAGGCTTGCGCATGCGTGCCAAAAAAAATTGCCCTAGCTCCAATGCCGGAGAGAGGGGTGGATTGAGGGCGCCACTGTTTTCGAAGCCGGGTGAAAAACAGAAACCCTCCTAGATGATGTTGGGACCTCGCTTTCAGCTCACTCACTCACATAAAGTTACCATATTATAAAAGTTAAAAATAGAAACTGCGCTGTCTGGTGAGGCAAATAAAACACTACCATTAAAAACAAATTTACTAATATATTACAGATTCGTTAGGGCAAAAATTTTGATAACACATCAGTGTATCGTGTCATTTTGTGAAATTTGATACAATAAAATTATTAGGTATTATTATTAATATTATGTTATTACTGTGACAGTTTGTAGTAAACCCTGAGGGGGAAATAAAAAAAAAGTACTAATCGGTTTTAAAATTAAATATTGCTAACCATGGTTAGAGCCGAAATTGAATAAATTTGTTATCGTGAAAAAGGTGATCCTGGTTATTACAATAAAAAAAATAAAAGGTTGCCTGAAGGGGTTCGTCCCCTTATGATGGTTTCCTAGGTCAATGCTGACGTGGCCTAGGCAGCTTAACTGTCTCAGCACGATCAAAGGCTGGAGATGTCTCCCAGCCCAAAAGAAGTTGTGGGGTAGCGGTGTTCCCCAGTAAAAAGAAAGATTGTGCTGTCTCCCAGCAAAAGAGATGGTGCTGTCTCCCAGCAAAAAGAAGTGCTGTCTCCCAGCAGAAAGAAAGACCCTGATAAAACAAAAGGTATGCGTCAAGGCAAGGTAAAATTCAGGTACTATGCAAATATAATTTAGAAGAAATATTAAATTTAAATCACAAAAAAAAAACTTTTAGTGGCTGAATGCCTTATACAATTATTCACTGGTATCAAGAAAATAAAACCGAAGGAAATATTTTGAATTAAATAGAAATCAGGTCAAAAAAAAAATAAACAGGCAATATCGAAGCCAATTAATTAACAAATCAAAGTTAAGTTAAAATTTACATAAAAGTAGCCATTGTACGCTACTGTACACAGACAAATATTCATTATAAAATAATTATATTTACATAAGTAATGCAGCTACAAAAATCTTAAACAATTAGATCATACACTGGTGACAAAATAACCAAAATTGTTAGGTAATCGCTTAATTACACAAAAGAAAAGTTTAGCCGCAAAATACAATGTGATAAAATTTAGCACGTTAAGTATAATCAAAAGAGAAATTCAGTATTACTATTACTAAACATATACATCCAAATATAGTAAATGTAGCTTAATATTTATGAATATAGAATAACCATACCGTATCTGTAAGCGTAACCCAAGAATGAACAAATACCATAGGCCATAGTGAATAGTTAACGGTACTATATTACACCCACCCTGAAATTTTGTAACCAAATCTAATAATTAAGAATCAGCCCTGTCTATGTTATACCCAATATTAATTAAAAGCTAATTAGCAGCAGAAAAAGAATAAGTGAAATACGAAAGTCAACACTTCTGACTGTCAGACATTTAAAATATTTACCCAAATTACTATAGTTTTAAATTGCCGGTCTCTAACGCTGTCAGCTGACATTCCAGAACACAAGATCTGAATTTTTAATGACCTGGCTATCGCTTATTAGCATAATTAGTTGATAAAAAGAAACATCATTAGGTTCCAAATCACGGGCATACACCAATGACTGATTCACTATGACTATGAATACGAAATAACAAAATAAAATTTAACCTTGGGTCACCCGGTAGAGTTCTGACCAACATTATCAAAGAATGTAGTAAATCAAGCTAGCATAGCTGACTAAAAAAATTTAGGTATCGATAAGAATTTGACCTACAAACCTGTGAAGGTCACATAAACCCCATTTAATTTTTAATAAAAAGAACCATCTGTACATAATTTTTCCTACCACGAAATGTAGCGATCTACTTGTATTTAGAGAAGTTTTAACTACAGAAAAACTAATTAAAAACGTGGACGTCGTAAAAAAAATAGAATCAAAAAGGAAATCAACGAAAATTAATTAAAATAGCAGTTTAATCGCGGAATTGTGTTTTTTTTTAAGGGTTTAATAGTGGCAAAAGGCATACCTGTCGATCTCGGGTCGGGTCTAAGTCCACATGTCCGCTGTCGTCGTAAAAACCGACGAAGAGATGTCGAATTTCTTCTACAAAAACAACTAAAACGGCCTCACTGGACCAACAACGTAACGCCAAAATGGCAAACAACAAAACAACGTAAAAGAAATTAGTTGTACCGCATTCACGGATCCCAATTTTGGGTGTCTTTCTAAAGACTTTAGAATACGATACAGTCGACGACGCGATCAGTTTGTGAAAAGAACCTCTTCCCCGGTGCCACACCCAATCCTTGTCAAAAATTCCAATATCGATTTTCTTGCACAAGTGGCGTCACAGGGTTGTTTCGAGGTACACTTTGGTACCCAATTATGTACAGTTCTGAAAGCTTTGATTCGATGGTATTCCCTTCTACCCCATTGGCACAATATTCTGCCAGTAAAAATTAACTAAACCAATGAACAACGGAAATATACCAACCAACAAATACATTTTTCCGTATCCATAAACCGACATTCATTAATAGTTTGTACAATTCATTATACTTTGTACAATTATTGGAAACAACTTATGATTTTCGTCAACCAGGAATACATGTAGGCGTGGATCAACATTAGAACCCTTTAAAATCAAGGGACCTAGAACTCAGAACGCAGATCCCATCGTTCCTGGCTTCGACGTTTTCCAACAACAGTCACAGAGGGCGGCTCAGGACAGAAAACTAAGATGTATGCAACTGGCTCGACAGAAAATAATTACGGCCGATTCAAATGTCAAAAATGACGTTTCACGTTTGTCAGGGTAAACAAATTCTAATTTATATTTATTGGCAACTATAGTTTTTAGGGCCAAATTCAGACATATTTCCTTAGGGATTAACTATACAGAAAGAGGGAAAACAAAGCTGGATCCAAGACAGACTAGTGACGGAAAATTTGTAAAAATTAAATTCGAGGTTAGGAAAGATTTTGACTAAATGGAAAACAAATCAAAATAAAACGTTCAAGGAATAAGGGAATATATTCAAAAAGGTAGGTCGAAGTCTTAAAACTCAACTAATTGTTGCAACTGCTATAATAATATTACTTTAATTTCGTATGACAAAACAAACCGTAACAACTCCCCCTCTCCTACGAAAGGAGGGAAATTTTCTCGAGAAAATTAACCGACGATAAGTACTCAAAAATCTACAGTATTTACAAGGTAAGGCAAAAAAAAAAAAAATTAACTCCGGAGCTCCGGGGGTATTCCCCTAGGAAGCAACGGACGAAAGTGATAGATACTAGTGGATCGCTACTAACAAAATATATACTCACACAACCATAAGAAAAACTAAACCAAAAAGAAACTCTGACATGACATGACTGGTCCGAGTGTTTCTGACGGCAGCCACCATCTCCGCACCGAAAAGTCAACTGTGCCTCAATGGTATAGTGGCCACATAGACCAACACTGGGAAGATGTGTCCCCAGCTCCGGAATTTCCACCAAGGTCATAAGACACCCGTACTCATCCTATCAGCCTCCAATAAAAGAAAATAAAGAAATAAGTTACTAAAGGTATGGTCTGGGTTTGGCAAAAACATATTAAGTTAAAAAGATTAAGTTTTCAAAGAAAAGTAAGACAGAGAAAAGCCAAACCGGGTTCGTAGATCGTGGCACGCTTGACGGCAGCCAAACACTTCAGCACCAAGAAAACCAAATGTGCTTTTTATAGTGTAGGGCCACGTAGATCGGTCCGGATTTGACACCCGAGAAACCGAAATTTCCGCTAGGCCAAGCATCACCATGGCCGACAACCCTAGCCAACCAAAATTAACCAAGAAAAGAAATAAAATGAAAATTCAGGAACCAGTGTGGTTCCAATACAGACGAAAACAACCCAAAGGCATAATGAGGTAATTTCTCAAACTGCCTATAAAGACACCTACTAAAAATAATACCCGCAGCTTAGTGGATTACTAAACCCACTAACTCAGGTAATCGACAACCCAAAATATTACAATAACCAAAATAATTAAAAATAAAAATTAACTTTGGTCCCCTTGCCGCTAGACAACCAGCGACCCCTCCAGGAGTATCCGGGGTGGAATAAAACTTCAGGGTGCAGGAAGCACAGCCTGGTAACATTAACCCAAAGATGGTAAGGGGGCTAGCATTGCGTAACACTCGAAGAAAGCGTGAGGTACCTCGTGTACTAGCCTCACTCCAGAGCGTCCCAAAACAGATAACCAACTGTCACGCGTCGAGTCAACCAAAAGGTGGAAAAACTAAAAAGAAAAGATAACTAATATACAACCAAGGTAATTTAAGAAGAGAAAGGGATAGCCCATATGTTCCACCGAGCATAAGGAAGTGAATTATAGTAGACACTAAACTAAAAGATGCACCGAATGGGTTAGTACATCAGTCCCTGTATAAAACAAAATAAATTAGGTAGGGTACTCTGAAAGGTGGCACTGCCACCGGCCTGTCGCAACCTAATAGGCCGACTTGAGCTCAGGCCGAACAAAGTAGCTTGGCCCTCCCCTGGCCCGCCGAACAAGTTCGATGGGCAAAATGTTACCCCAGGGGTCAGACTTCCGCCCCCCCCGAACAGCCCTTCCAGTCGGTCTGCTCTCCGAAGGATCAATAGTTCCAACAAAGAACGTCGAAGCGACATTCGGTAGCACCCAACACCGCGCAGCCTAAACAAGGAGATAGGGACAAATAAGTCATAATCGGGAAGGTTCTATTTTGGCTAGTTAAACTATAGCCCAAATATAGAACGCCAAAATAGGGGTCTAGGTACCAAGACCTAGGCCAAAGTCAAATCCAGGATATCAAAAATAGCAAGTCAAATAAGACTATAAAGAAATATCAAGGTAAAATTAAATTAATAATTAAACACAAGAAAAGATAAGGTAAATCAAGGTAAGGTAAGAAACACCAAGTCAAATACTTAAATAAGACTTGGAAGATATGAAGGTAAAATTAACCGAATAATTAAACCCAAGGTAAGATAAAGTAACCAAGCCAATGACTTAAATAAGGCTTGGAAGATATGAAGGTAAAATTAACTGAATAATTAAACCCAAAATAAAATATAGTAATAAAGGTAAGGTAAGATAAGATAATCAAGGTGAGGTAAGATAATCAAGGTAACGTAAGGTAATATAAGAAAGTCACAATAAGGACACTAAATCAGATCAAGCTAGGATAACGAAATCACTCAGCAAGATACGGATTAGTGTCATAAGTCAAATCAAGTTTAAGGTGAATTAAATTATCCAAAACTAATTATCAAGTATCATTGCAATCAGTGTATTACGAAATTCAAAATAGGTAAGTTTAAGGTAAATTAAAATAAGGTAATTTAAGGTAAGTTCAGATAAGGTAAATTTAAGGTAAGTTCAGATAAGGTAAATTTATAGTTACTAAAAGATTAATGAATTTATGACTCAAATAAAAATATGCTAAATTTCAGGTAGTTGAGCTAACAAGTAAAATAAATCATCGCCTTAAGAGAAAACAAACTAATGACCATGTGTCGTGTTTACTCCCATCACGTCTCGCGCCAAGATGGGTGTCTGCAAGACACCGCCAAAAAAAAAAAAAAACTCTAAATTAATGTTACTAAAGCCACAAAAGTTAAAGAAATTTATATAAGGTAAAGATAGATGATATCATAAGAAAAGACGTAAAGCGATGATAGCAAGTGAAAGTAGTAAAAATGCTGAAGGCAGACTTACTACGCGCAACAGCAGCAAGTTGGCTGAAGGCCTAGCTTGCCACGGCTTTCGGAGGACTCCTACCTCCACTAGTTCACCAGTGCAGCACAATTCTAAGCGATAGTGTTCAAATCCATCAAGTCTCGCGCCCAGATGGATCCAAACGCCACTGCGCCCGTCACTGCAGGGCATTAAAAAAAAGGTATTAAGAGAAAACGGAATAAGGTAACATTAAAGAAAAATATTCAAAGGTAATACTAATCATTATCTGAACTCTCATTTGTGGTCGATGGATTATACAGTTTGAGATCTTTTACGTGCCAAACACCTTTACTTTGTCCTGCTCGATCTTGAAGTTCGTAGGTGCAGGACCCTGTTTTCTTCTTAATAATAAACGGGCCCACATAAGCCGGAGCCAGTTTGGCACTATAATAGTTCGCGGCATCGGAAAGACTTTTGTTCTTATGCCAAACCTCTTGTCCAGGTGCATACTCAACGGGTCGTCTACGTAAGTTGTATCTACGTTGATTTCTAACATGAGATGTTTTAATTTTATCCTGAACTTCGCGATATAATTTCACAAAGGCGGCTTGTCTTTTCCTGACATAATCTTGAAGGTCTGCATTGGTGTTAGCAGTCTCTTCTGCAAAGTCTTGTCCGTACAATTTATGTTCCCTCCCAAAATTAAGAAAATGCGGAGTAAATCCAGTGGTCTCGTGTCTTGATGTTCGCAAAGCACAGCCTATAGAAGCTAGGTTCTCGTCCCAGGTACGGTGGTTATTGTTCTTGATGTAAGATCGCATCATGGTCTTTATGACTCTGTTGACTCGTTCGGTCGGATCAGCTTGTGGATGATAAGATGCTGTGTAGAATAATTTCGTTTTATACCGTTGACAAAGGTTCTGAAATTCCTTGGACTTCATTTGTACTCCATTATCACACATTAGGAACTGTGGTGATCCAAACATTAGGAAAATACCTTCTTCAACCTGTTTGGTGAGAGATTTAGCTGTCGCTGAACGAGAAGGAAATAAAACGGAGAATTTGGTGAAATAATCGGTAACCACAAGAACGTAAGTGTTACCTGACCTCGAACGAGGAAACGGTCCAATATAATCCAGGCTGATACACTGCCAAGGTTGATTTATTGTAGGACGATCACCCATTAATCCTGCAGGAGGTTTTTGTTCTACTTTGTGCTGGGCACAAACTCGACAAGCTTTCACATAACTAGTGACGTCACTCCTCATCTTAGGCCAATAATAGCGTTGGCATACTTTCCAGTAGGTCTTGAATACGCCCACGTGACCTGAAGCAGGTATATCATGGCAACGGGCGAGTATCTTGCGCCTTTTATCCTTAGGAACGACAATTTTCCAAGAACTGGATGGAGTACCAAGGTCCGGATGATTGGTTCTTGCATATTTATACAACATGTTGTTTTCTACACGCCAAGCAGGAAATTTGTCTGGTTGTTGTTCAAGCCTTACAAACATATTTTTATACCATCCATCAGTGGTGGAAGACATCGGAACATCACTATCGTCGGTGTCAATAGCTTCAGCGGAAACAGGAACGGATCTGGACAGAAAATCGGCAACAATGTGCTCTTTACCAGGGCGATGGATTAAGGTAAAATCATAGGGTTGCAGACGAAGCGCCCATCGCGCTAAACGACCTTGAGGGTCTTTTAGTCTGTGCAGCCATAGTAACGAATGGTGGTCAGTTACTACCGTGAAGTGTACCCCTTCCAAATAATGTCTTAATTTCTCCACACTCCAAATCACTGCCAAAAATTCTTTTTCGGTGACTGTATATTTCATTTCTTGTTTAGTCAGTGAACGTGATAGGAAGCATATTACTTTCTCACCATCATCAAAAGTCTGTGTTAAAACTGCACCAAGGCCATATGCGCTTGCATCGGTTTGCAGGACAAAAGGACGGTTAAAATCAGGACAGGTAAGTATCGGTGCTGTAACTAAAGCTTCCTTGATCGCTTTAAAGGCTCTATCACAGTCGGTTGTCCATGACCATCTGACATTTTTCTTAGTCAAGTTAGTTAGCGGAGCTATGGTGGATGAAAAATTCGGAACAAAGCGACGGTACCAAGATGCTGTACCAATAAATCGGCGAATTTCTGTGACATTCTTCGGTGGTATAATATTTACAATTGCCTCAACTTTTAATGGATCTGGTCGGAGTCCCTGACGGTCCACAACATATCCTAAGTACTTCAATTCTGGCAGGCAAAACTGACATTTTTCTAGTGAAAGTATGAGTCCCGCTTCATGTAGTCGGTCGAAAACTAAGCCCAACAGACGTAGGTGTTCATCGAAGTCCTGAGATATGAGAATTATATCATCCAGATATACCATGACCGCTGGTTGAAGGTCTGCTCCAAGGACGGTATCTACTATGCGCTGCCAGGTTGCTGGTGAATTGGTTAAACCAAAAGGCATGCGACGGAACTGAAATAGTCCTCTTCCAGGGACGGTAAATGCAGTATATTCACGCGAAGATTCACTTAAGGGAACTGTCCAAAATGCGGATTTGATATCGATGGAACTGAGGTAAGTTGCATCTCTCAGGCGGTCCAAAATGGCAGAAATATAGGGCAAGGGATATGCGTCTTTCTTGCTCAAACTGTTCAAAATTCTGTAATCTACACAAAATCTGTAGGAATCATCCTTCTTGCGCACTAAACATATCGGACTGGACCAAGCACTCTTCGAAGGTTCGATGACTCCATCCTCCAACATTTGTTTAAGTTCTTCATCGATAATTTTCTGCTTAAATGGAGACACCGGGTAATATCTTTGTTTGACAGGTTTCGTACCTGGCTCCACTTCAATAACATGTTCAGCCACCTTACAACATCCCAGGCCTGTACCCATTAAAGCAAGTTTTTCTTTGACTAAGTTATCAAGAGTCATTCGCTGAGCAATAGTAAGGGTACTCTCATCCCGTATGCTAAGTACTTGAGTAGAATTCGTTTC
The DNA here is from genome assembly GCA_963971165.1 of Philopedon plagiatum. Classification (NCBI taxonomy): domain Eukaryota; kingdom Metazoa; phylum Arthropoda; class Insecta; order Coleoptera; family Curculionidae; genus Philopedon; species Philopedon plagiatum. The sequence goes on along the minus strand of OZ020196.1, from coordinate 1,003,124 downwards.
ATCTGCGAAATGCCAAACATCCTGATTCAAATCTGGTACGATTCCCATGCTCTTCCAGAAATCGACTCCCAAAATTAAGGTATGAGCCAGTGCAGGCAGGACTAACACATCTATCATGCGGGTTTTTCCCATTAAACTAAACGGTACTTGCATGTAACCAATAGCAGAACAGCTCTCTCCATTAGCAACTGTACATCTTGTTTCTTTACCTAAAAGTTGCAGTCCCAAACTCCGTAGCAACTCATATCCAGGAAGGCCAACAAGTGTTCGAGTGGCACCAGAATCCAGCAAACCTCTTATAGGTTTACCTATAATAGAAACTTCCAAATAAGGACGTTGATCTCCTCGTGCGTGACTAATGATGAAATCTAAAAGAATTTTGGATGAAAAGTCAAAATCATTGGTCGATACACGCTTGGTATTGGGAGAAATCGTACGACCTATTGATTCCCCCGGGAAGCGTTTCCCGAATTAGCACATTTTGGGCAAGATCTTACAGTGACATTAGGTGTTCCACAACGATAACAGTGTGTTTTTCTAGGGCTTTGACAATCTCGATTAAAATGTCCCGTTTGTTGACAATTCCAACAGACTACTTCTCTAGGACCTCTACTGGTAGTAGGAGGGTTGACATGTCTCACTTCATTGACCTTAGTTGGAGGTAAGGCTTCTTGCATATCTGAGACGAAGGCGAAATCAGGTTCTACAAATCCTTGTCGCTTCCGAGATGGCGGTACATAATGTTCTGCACGGTATTTCTTGGCTTCTAAAACCAGGCACTGCTCCTCTAATTCTTCCAATGAGTTCACTATGGGTAACTGAGTGGTGTAAAATGGAGCTAAATTCCTAGTTATCATGTCCAACTTTGCATCCTCACTGAGGGAACCATAACGCCGAAACAGAGCCTGCATGCTTGAAAGATAGTCCACTATGCTTTCTGATGGATCTTGAGTCCTCTCGAGCATTTCTTTAAAGAGTCGAGCACGATAATCTGGTGGTTCAAAGTGTCTGCAAAGCAGTTCAGCTAGTTCTCTCCAGTTGTTAAACCGGGAACGGTTCGCTCTAAACCAATTCAATGCCTTGCCTTCAAATAAATCTATGGCAGACTCAAGCAGTTCTCTTTCTGATACATTACGAGCCAATCTCAGCTCGTTTACTCTCTCCAAGAATCCATGGACTGACATACCCTTGGGATCTCCTGTAAATTTAAGGCCCCATTTTTCAATACGTAGTGCCTTGAAGTTCGACACTGGCTGTCTATTTGGGGTCGAACCATGTTGAGTTGGTCCAGGCACTTCATCTTCTGACGAATCATCAGAATCAGAACATCCCGAGCGTGCTGCATCCAATAAGACACTCAAGTTAGGATCTCGTCTGGATACTTGCTCTAGCTCGTCAAGAGCAGATAAGGTTTCTGCAATTAATATTGCTCGTGCGTCAGCATCCTCTGACGACAGTTGGTTAACTGGTACACGATCAATTCGGTTGAGAAGATGGACCAAGTGTGTCTGTAGACGTTCAAATTTGGTCTTGGCTTTTTCTCCAGTAACGGACTTAATCGCCAATTTAGTCTTCCTCAAGTTAGTCGCCACATAAGCTCTTTCCTCAGCAAAATCCATATTATAGGGAGGGTGACTTATAGACTTACTAACTTTCTCCATCTGCAACAATGGGCGTAAAGATGCACGAAGGCTTTCGACAGTTTTCGTTTCATCAGCTGGAATGCCACGAACTTGCAACTCATAAATGAGCATATCCTTTCTAAGGTAATGCACTCTCATACTGTAATCCATCGTAAATTATTACGAGTCAAATAATACACAAGCAAAAATAAATTTAAAGAAAAATCAATAAAATATTAACACTGATTGCACTTGACACTGTAAACTGCAAATAATTTGCACAACAAAATTTTCAGATAAGTTTCACTAATTAAACTTCACCAAAAAGATTTAAAAAAAAAATAAACCGGTTAGGACAGCGATGTCCTAACAGAAAGAATAACGAAAACCCGTCAGAACAGCGAAGTTCTGATGGCTACTACAAAACAATAGGTAGGCCGCAAAAAAAAAAATATTGCATTATCAGCAAAAAAATCTCATCAGAGGTAAGACAACATATCAGAAGCGCAAAAATCGATAAATGAAAAATTAAAAAAAAAAAAATTTTGATGTTAGTACCAAAGTGCTCTATCTGGTCTCACCAAACGCAGTTTCTTTTTGCTTGAATGCCCCACGTTGGGCGCCAAAATTTGCCACGCTCTTTTTCGCACAGAAGTAGAATTTTACTTCTACTTACCATTCATAATTAAAAATCCAAAGGTCGGTAAAAAAAAAAAAATTTAAGAAAATAAAAAAATATTGAGAATTTCCAAAATTGACTCACGTAAAGAGTTGAGTTGAAGGCGAGAGGCTTGCGCATGCGTGCCAAAAAAAATTGCCCTAGCTCCAATGCCGGAGAGAGGGGTGGATTGAGGGCGCCACTGTTTTCGAAGCCGGGTGAAAAACAGAAACCCTCCTAGATGATGTTGGGACCTCGCTTTCAGCTCACTCACTCACATAAAGGTACCATATTATGAAAGTTAAAAATAGAAACTGCGCTGTCTGGTGAGGCAGATACAACACTACCATTAAAAACAAATTTACTAATATATTACAGATTCGTTAGGGCAAAAATTTTGATAACACATCAGTGTATCGTGTCATTTTGTGAAATTTGATACAATAAAATTATTAGGTATTATTATTAATATTATGTTATTACTGTGACAGTTTGTAGTAAACCCTGAGGGGGAAATAAAAAAAAAGTACTAATCGGTTTTAAAATTAAATATTGCTAACCATGGTTAGAGCCGAAATTGAATAAATTTGTTATCGTGAAAAAGGTGATCCTGGTTATTACAATAAAAAAAATAAAAGGTTGCCTGAAGGGGTTCGTCCCCTTATGATGGTTTCCTAGGTCAATGCTGACGTGGCCTAGGCAGCTTAACTGTCTCAGCACGATCAAAGGCTGGAGATGTCTCCCAGCCCAAAAGAAGTTGTGGGGTAGCGGTGTTCCCCAGTAAAAAGAAAGATTGTGCTGTCTCCCAGCAAAAGAGATGGTGCTGTCTCCCAGCAAAAAGAAGTGCTGTCTCCCAGCAGAAAGAAAGACCCTGATAAAACAAAAGGTATGCGTCAAGGCAAGGTAAAATTCTGGTACTATGCAAATATAATTTAGAAGAAATATTAAATTTAAATCACAAAAAAAAAACTTTTAGTGGCTGAAGGCCTTATACAATTATTCACTGGTATCAAGAAAATAAAACCGAAGGAAATATTTTGAATTAAATAGAAATCAGGTCAAAAAAAAAATAAACAGGCAATATCGAAGCCAATTAATTAACAAATCAAAGTTAAGTTAAAATTTACATAAAAGTAGCCATTGTACGCTACTGTACACAGACAAATATTCATTATAAAATAATTATATTTACATAAGTAATGCAGCTACAAAAATCTTAAACAATTAGATCATACACTGGTGACAAAATAACCAAAATTGTTAGGTAATCGCTTAATTACACAAAAGAAAAGTTTAGCCGCAAAATACAATGTGATAAAATTTAGCACGTTAAGTATAATCAAAAGAGAAATTCAGTATTACTATTACTAAACATATACATCCAAATATAGTAAATGTAGCTTAATATTTATGAATATAGAATAACCATACCGTATCTGTAAGCGTAACCCAAGAATGAACAAATACCATAGGCCATAGTGAATAGTTAACGGTACTATATTACACCCACCCTGAAATTTTGTAACCAAATCTAATAATTAAGAATCAGCCCTGTCTATGTTATACCCAATATTAATTAAAAGCTAATTAGCAGCAGAAAAAGAATAAGTGAAATACGAAAGTCAACACTTCTGACTGTCAGACATTTAAAATATTTACCCAAATTACTATAGTTTTAAATTGCCGGTCTCTAACGCTGTCAGCTGACATTCCAGAACACAAGATCTGAATTTTTAATGACCTGGCTATCGCTTATTAGCATAATTAGTTGATAAAAAGAAACATCATTAGGTTCCAAATCACGGGCATACACCAATGACTGATTCACTATGACTATGAATACGAAATAACAAAATAAAATTTAACCTTGGGTCACCCGGTAGAGTTCTGACCAACATTATCAAAGAATGTAGTAAATCAAGCTAGCATAGCTGACTAAAAAAATTTAGGTATCGATAAGAATTTGACCTACAAACCTGTGAAGGTCACATAAACCCCATTTAATTTTTAATAAAAAGAACCATCTGTACATAATTTTTCCTACCACGAAATGTAGCGATCTACTTGTATTTAGAGAAGTTTTAACTACAGAAAAACTAATTAAAAACGTGGACGTCGTAAAAAAAATAGAATCAAAAAGGAAATCAACGAAAATTAATTAAAATAGCAGTTTAATCGCGGAATTGTGTTTTTTTTTAAGGGTTTAATAGTGGCAAAAGGCATACCTGTCGATCTCGGGTCGGGTCTAAGTCCACATGTCCGCTGTCGTCGTAAAAACCGACGAAGAGATGTCGAATTTCTTCTACAAAAACAACTAAAACGGCCTCACTGGACCAACAACGTAACGCCAAAATGGCAAACAACAAAACAACGTAAAAGAAATTAGTTGTACCGCATTCACGGATCCCAATTTTGGGTGTCTTTCTAAAGACTTTAGAATACGATACAGTCGACGACGCGATCAGTTTGTGAAAAGAACCTCTTCCCCGGTGCCACACCCAATCCTTGTCAAAAATTCCAATATCGATTTTCTTGCACAAGTGGCGTCACAGGGTTGTTTCGAGGTACACTTTGGTACCCAATTATGTACAGTTCTGAAAGCTTTGATTCGATGGTATTCCCTTCTACCCCATTGGCACAATATTCTGCCAGTAAAAATTAACTAAACCAATGAACAACGGAAATATACCAACCAACAAATACATTTTTCCGTATCCATAAACCGACATTCATTAATAGTTTGTACAATTCATTATACTTTGTACAATTATTGGAAACAACTTATGATTTTCGTCAACCAGGAATACATGTAGGCGTTGATCAACATTAGAACCCTTTAAAATCAAGGGACCTAGAACTCAGAACGCAGATCCCATCGTTCCTGGCTTCGACGTTTTCCAACAACAGTCACAGAGGGCGGCTCAGGACAGAAAACTAAGATGTATGCAACTGGCTCGACAGAAAATAATTACGGCCGATTCAAATGTCAAAAATGACGTTTCACGTTTGTCAGGGTAAACAAATTCTAATTTATATTTATTGGCAACTATAGTTTTTAGGGCCAAATTCAGACATATTTCCTTAGGGATTAACTATACAGAAAGAGGGAAAACAAAGCTGGATCCAAGACAGACTAGTGACGGAAAATTTGTAAAAATTAAATTCGAGGTTAGGAAAGATTTTGACTAAATGGAAAACAAATCAAAATAAAACGTTCAAGGAATAAGGGAATATATTCAAAAAGGTAGGTCGAAGTCTTAAAACTCAACTAATTGTTGCAACTGCTATAATAATATTACTTTAATTTCGTATGACAAAACAAACCGTAACAATGTATTGGATATTCTAAATCCGTTAGCAGGCAATACAGATTATTTCATTAAAAATTCTAAACATTTTATCAAAAGAATAGGAGGAATAAGTTTAAATAACTGTTTGACGGTTAGTTTTGACGTAGTGAGTCTTTTCACTAACGTACCTGTAGATAAACCTTTAACCAGTGTGCGTAACAGATTAGAAAATGATAATTCATATATACAATGTGTCTACGTAAGTTGGCGGCATATGGGAAACTTTTTTATTATTAATTTTACGAAAAAAATTATTCTTTATAAAAAATTTTGCATGGTCCAAAACCTAAAATGCAACCATCAGATATCAAATTTTATCAGTCGTATACGAGGTTTTTTAGGCAGTCTAACAGTGTTTTTCATAGTTTTTAGAGATCCGTATTGTACAGTTTTATGTTTGACAGACTTATTTTTTTATGAAAAGGTAGTCCAACATTAAGTCTGGAAGAGAAAATTGAGATTGTGCTAAGAGTGGGTGATAAGTATAAAACATTTCGAGAAGCTGCAGTTATTTTCCGACATCCAGATAAAAATATTCACAATGAAACTGTAAGAAAAATATTTAATAAATTTAAGACTTGTGGAGATGTACATAATAAATTTAGCAAAAAACGCCAAAACATGGTAGAAAATAATGACATTGCGTTTCAAGTATTGCTCACTGCAACTGAACATCCTGAATATTCTTTGCGGAACAGGGCATCTTCATTGGCAAATGATATAAAAAAGGATACAGTTTCAAAGATTCTAAGAAAACACAAATATCACCCTTACAAACCTCAAAAAGTTCATACTTTAAGACCAGGAGATAATGATAGACGATTTGAATTCTGTTGTGACATACGGGGAATCTGAGAAGATACCTCATTTATGTCACGATGTATTATTTTTTCGGATGAAGCAACATTTTCATCAAATGGGACAGTTTCCAGCCAAAACTGCCGTTGGTGGAGTGATACGAATCCACATTTTACGTTGAAACTCGGGACCAGTATTCGTTCAAAACAAACATGTGCGGTGCGGAATTTATAAAAATCAAATAATTGGACTTTTTTTCCGAGAAACCTTGAATGCGGATCATTATTTGTGCTTTTTAAACAATGAAAGGTGATTTTCTGGACAACCTTCCCCTACTTGAACGTCAGCAGATATGGTTCCAGATGGTTCCAGCAAGATGGTGCCCCATGTCACAGCATATTAGATGTACGTCAATACATTGAAAATTATTTCAATGGAAGAGTTTTTCATCGTTTTTCGGAAATTCCTTGGCCTCCGCGGTCTCCAGATTTAACCCCACTCGATTTTTTTTTGTGGGGTTACTTAAAGCAAAAGGTATACCCTCAAAGTCCATTTGAAGATGTTAACCATTTAGGGAGAGTAATTACAGAAGCGGTTCGTAGTATAACGCCCCGTATGGTTAGGAATGCCTTAAGAGAATTTTGTAATAGAACGGTTACATGTATGAACACAGATGGAGGATATGTGGAGGCATTAGTAAATTGAGGATAGAGATAGTTCATTAGTAATTATTATAACAAAATAAATTATACATACAATTTGTTATTCATTTAAATGCATCGTTACAACATTAAGCCAATCAATAGAAGTTTTTGTGTGAAAAAAGACTAGTAGAAAACCACCTGTGTCATCATTTGAAAGATATATTCTGATGTGTTTTCGACTCACAACTCTCATTAATTAATTTGTTATTAACATTTTAGTGCAAAAAAAACGCGTTTTTTTTTGTTTTTTTGCTTATACTCGAAGAATTTCAATTCCGTAAATGGTAAAGTTGTGGAGAATTAAATTACGAAGAAAATGAGAGGTGGAGCGATCCGATCGGTTGATTAGAACCGAAGAAAATCCGGAAAAATCGGAAAATTCAGCTTTATTTTCAAAAATCCATAACTTTTCCATTTGTGAAATTTAAGAGCTGAAATGTGGCACAAAATTAGATAATTATATCAACTTTAAGACGGGAATTTGATCGCTCAAAATCTGACTAAAATTAACAGTCAAAAATAAGTGAAAATTACTCCCTTATATATTTTGTAGATGGCACCTACAATAGGGAATATGCATGTAATCCAAAAAATCCTGAAATATTTTTTTTTGTATTCTCTACATAAATTAAATGTTTATGGCAGTTGCTGTTTTGCATTTATTTTGGGTTTTATTAACAAAAAACAAGGTTTTATTTTGCAAATTTTCCTGCAAAATCCAACATCTCGTAAAACGGACTTCTTTTGTTTGTGACGTCACTTTTTTTATTACGTCAACGTTTTATAATGGCTAGTCACGGCTAGTGTAACGTAAATTTCAGTGTAAATCCATTTTCTTGAGTTTTTCCCAAAGACTAGGATATTTAGTCGATAGAAAACCTTTTATTTTATTAAACAGACTGGTTATAAATGACCAAAACGGCATTTGTGCAAAGAAAATCGGAAAATTGGCTGGAAGTTAGTGCTGGTGGATTTGCCTTTATAATTTAGTTAAAAACACTTATTATTTATTATACTATAAAAATAAATGTACAGCAACATATGATTACTTGAATTTAGCGATACTAACCTTTACAGATACCTCTTCATGTAAAATTTTTGATTAAATTTGCAGTAGGTACTTTCTTCGACATCGGTTTTTTGGGCACATGAAAAAGGAGGCTTTCAGTGCACGCACAGTGGTACTTTTGCACATTGGCATACTACAATAATTATAGTTTATATTTTTAATAGATTTTAACGTTTAATAAAAAGAATTATACACAAATAGCACTGTAATAAAAACACAACCGCTACCATCATAAACAACAAAATCACAACAAAATCATGTGTCAAAATAATGCTGGTCTCCAGAGTCCACACTTGCATTTCTACTCCTGTGATTGGTTGATTTCTTATTTGACGAGGAAAGAGAGGAGACGCATCAGCAGCTGCTTGGCATAGAGAAAGAAAGCTGATGTGTTGCGGAGTGAAAAAAAAAACAAGGATCTAGGGAATTCGTGGGCTTCTTGATGCAAAGGCTTCACCCACCCGTAAAGTAATAGCTATGTAACCAACAAAACACTTCTGTGTTTATGCCGTTGTATAACCGCGTTGGAATTGTTAAGCAAGAATGAAATTATTTTCTACGACTGCCTTAAAAACCGTTCAGTTCTAAAAAGCTTAATGCAAATAAAATAAAAGGATATGGCTTAATGTATATTTTAATGTCAAATAAATAACGCGTGTGAAAAGTGCTATTTTCAACACTAGTTGCACAATATAGTATTACAATTTGTAGCCAATATTTTAAATTGTTTTCAAATTATTGTAGCCTAGAAGGCAATATTTGAATCAGTAATTATTTACATAAAGAAAGGGGCATAATTTCATTAGGGAGTAAATCAAACCACAACAAAGAAAGTGAAAATTACTATTCATTATTTTAATTTTATTATATTTATTTATTAAAGACCGTTCGCGGACAGGTTTGCTCAGTTTTAGGTTTCATCAGTATCTTATTTAATTTTTTATCTATCATTGTTGAGTTTTTTACTGCGACTGTACGATTGATTCCTGTTGCTATAAAATGTTATCAACACAAAGTATTGTATTGTTCCAATGTGCACAAATACCAGCGCAACGAGCCCGAACAAACTTCTTTTAGCGTGCCCAAAAAATCCGAAGCCAGAAGAAGGTGGTGTAAAGTTAAGCGAAACCAAAAGAAAAATGTGGTTAAGAAAAATGTGGTTAAATTTAGTTTGACTTCCTACTTAATTTGGTCTTGAAAAACCAAGGCTAAATTAAGTTTGTATTAAGTAGATATAAAACAGGTATAAAAACAAGTTAACTTGTGATTCAAATACATATTATATTGTCACAACGGGGGTTGTTGCGACTGAGACTAAGTAATAGTTTCTGGGATGTTATGGAGGGAATAAAGTTAAAACAGGTTATAAAAATAGGATTTATTAATGAACTTACAATAAAATAAGGTTTGGCTTCGAATAAATAAAATAAAATATCGCCCCTGTAGAGCAACAAGGGGCCAAGCGACAAATATGTAATTTTTCGGATATCTCCTATAGCAATATCCTAGAACCCGAACTAACGTTGTGTAAAAAGCTGACAAGCGCCACGTAGAGGATTAAGTAAGGAGACAGCCGAGCCCTGGGCCCAAGGGCATTTTCGAGATACCATGAGATACCACGTGTTAGGTTTCCTAACGTGATGTTGGTAGTATAATATAACTGCCTTTTCTTTGCTTGCGTGCGATGTGGTGACGTTGAGTAAAAGCTTCTCTTTCCTCAGGTTTAGGTATAATGGATATATTCTGGCTCCTCTTTGGTATAGGGAGTTGTGCTTATTTGGCTCATCCCCAATCCGGCCCGTCAAGGGAGGGGGGCAGGGAGTGCAAAATGGAGCAAAAAGTCCAGGTCCGTATTTGAAAAAATCAAGTTAGTATTAGTAACTCAATAAAAACAAATGGTATAATCAAAACAATAACTTTACTTCAAGGAAGGTAAAACATCGTGTGATTTTGTTAAAGCAATTTTGTTCTAAATAAAATAGTTTTCGAGATATTTAAGAATTAAATTTTTGACTATTTTTAAAAAATCCCCTGTAGATAAGAAACTATAGAGAATTTGGCAACTCCGTAAACGGAATATGAATAGGGACTAAAAACGGCACATTTTCTCTAATTTAGCTGACCTCGTATCTTTTACCGTTTCGGATATAGCAATAGTGGTATCACCTATTTTAGACACCCTGTATACTCTAAAATAATAATAATAATAAATACTCGTAACTTAAGAATTTACTTGAGAACAACTTTATTGTTTCGAATAAAAAAAATCTTCTTATATGTATACTGAATTGTAACTCTCTTATTTTCTTACGTAAGTTTATTTATAAGTTTGGCAATTAGCTTATGCCTACGAAAAATGTTTTTCTTCATACAAAACTAGATAATCGCAGGATATGTTTCAACAACTACTCTGATTTGGCACCCATGACACCTTTTTATTCATTTAATTTCTGATAATTCCTTTGAATAGGTGGGTCTTCCTTCGATCCTTCTGTGCAACCATAGAAGAATGCAATAGCATGTTTACATCCTCCTGTAATGAAATGATTAAATAAATTGAAAAAATCATAGGATATAGACATAAATTATGTTATGTGTGGTTTTTAGTATAGTAATCCTCTTGTAACTTATTATATACACTAAAAAATATTAAGAATTGTTCCTACTATACTGTATGTATGCAATAATTTATTTACCTCAATGGGCAGTCTTCACACTGAACAGAGATAATTATATCCTTAGCCTCATCGCACATAGCTGTGACAGAATAAGCTGTATGCCTTACATTGCGCTCAGGTGTTATTCTTGCCTTAACCACATATATGTCTCCATCCCTATCTTTACCTGCACATATCCAATGGCATTATCACCATAGGATTCTCGCTCAGACCTGAAAAGATATTCAAAAATAATTTTAATCCTAACATAGAAAATACTTTTCCCATTTAAACTAGAGAGAATATCCCTAAAATATACTAATTAGTAAAAAATAAGGCAGTTGATTGAAGTTAAATGTAATAATGTTAAATGTCATAATGTGATAAATCACAAATTTTACATAAATTTCATTTAAATGTCAGTATCGCCAAATTCGAGTAAGCATATTTTGGGTAATTATTCGGATAAATGAGAATACCGAATTTTTTGATGAAATTCTGCTTGGATCCTAATTTTAGGTCGTAGAACACGAATCTGAAATCAGTTTTCGGCGGTCTCATATGGTTTTCCAAAAAAAAAAAATGCTTTAGCTTAGAGTTTTCTACGGATCTCGTTAAATTTCGACACTTTCACTTCTACAAAAGTCATCACACTATTATTCTGAAACATATTTAAGCAAATTTATATAATATATAAAAAAACATAAACATTTAAAAACAAAGAACACATTAAAAACCTAATTAAAAATAAACACGCACCTCGTAATATACATGATGCCTTCAAAATATTTTTTACTGTTTTAACCTCTAAAAATTTACCCTCACCCCTTTATTTCCAAATGGCACCCCCTATTTTTTTCTGCAAAAATAGAATTCTTATTTCATTTCACAACATGCCGTGTCTCATTTTTGAGGTTCCTTATACAAAAGTTGGTAAAATTAAATTTTGTAAGTAGTGCACCGAGAAAAATTTTTACTAACCATAAGTAAAAATCTAGTTATCCTAAGTAAAAAGTTGTATACGATATGTGACAAGTATTTTCTGTACTTAGGGTAGCAAACACTAGGTTGCTAACACAGATTGCTTGCTAGTAGTTCATAGTTTAGTAGCTACGAGTACTAACATTAGTTATCATAAATAGTCAGGTTATTAGTGGTAAGTATCAAAAATAATAACCACCAGTTAACGCTAGAATTGTCACAAGTACGCTCGTTGTTTATGGCTACTTAATTTTATTAGTGGCTAGTATTTAGTTAGTAGTCATGTTATTAGTGGCAAGTATAGGGAATAGTAACCACTAGTTGACACTTTAATTGTCACTAGTATGCTCATCGTTAATGCTAGTTAATGTTTATTAGTGGCTAGTATTTAGTTAAGTTGCCACGAGTAAAATATTAATAGCTGCTAATAGTTGGTTATTTATGATTAGTATTTTAACTGTATACAGTAATGTTCAGGCTATTAGCCACTAGTAATGTACTTTATTTATCACTGGTATGTATGTTATTAGTAGCTAGTATAGGACTTAATTGCTACTAGTCGATGCCTTAATTATAGCAAGTAAACAGCTAACTAGCTGCTAGTATTAAAAATTAATTATGTATTCACTTTATTACCATAGTACGGTTGCGCTTAATTCCTCTTTCACATTTCTCTTATTTTTAGCTTTTAAAACAAATGATTCAAATAGAAACCCTCAACAGCTAGCCAGAAATAGTAGGTGTCTATTATGTATGAAATCGGAAATACGGTTCTCCTTCAGAGGAAAGAATTGGCAATAAAAATACCAAAATATATTTTTATTATGACCCAACTACAAGATTATTACTAAAATGGCATACTTAAAAAGTTTTTTTGGTAACTTGGTAGCCAAGATTGGAAACACATACACTGTTTAATATTATGTTTCATTTATTAAGAATAACTTTATGCTCCATTTTATTCCATTTCCATTATCCATTTTAGTGATAGTAGTATTGCCATCTCTTAAACGGTAATCGCTGTGGGCTCAATTAAATTAGAGAGAAGCTTCCTGTTTAAGACATAATTTATGCTACGTTGTCAGTGCTGTTTTTATTTTCCGAGATACTTTCTAATTTCTGCTTCCTGCACTTTGGTTTTCAAATATTCTCTAAGTTTACCGGAGAAAATTAATCTTGGCCCATAAATAATTTTTTGGTTGTTTCATCATCAATAAATTCAAAACTTCGTCTGTAATCTCTTCTCCTAAAAATTATAAAATGTCTATAAATTTATTTGATACCAACGATTTAGTTGTTGATGAATCGTTGTTAATACTTAGTAAAGCTACTATAAGATTAGGTGCGGTTGATGCCTTATCAACGAAATTTTGAATTTTATGGCATTAAAGCTTACTTGGACTTTGATTTGATTTGATTAATCAATTACAGAATGACCAATAACATTATTACAAATCATGAAACAGTAAACAATTTGCAAATTAAATAATTTTAGTAGTTCAAAATTTCCCTATTAGCAAGGATAATATAAACTTAACACCTACGTAAAAGTAAACTTATTGAAACGTACGCATCTAAAAAAATTAACTGATTGTGCAGGATATCTTACAAAATGGGACAGCCTAACCTCTGTATATTATATTATCAAATTTCATGTTTGGTTAAAACCTAGGTACGAGTAAATTTAATAGTTATGAGACACTGATATTAGAAAATCGATATTTATAGACCTTTGATAACGTAGCATATAAATGGTACATTAAAAAAAAGTTACATGTCCCTACTTCGATACCTATACCTACATTCTCAAAATAACTTCGGTTTAACCAGAACTGACCAAAAGTCCAAGTTTTTACTTCCGACTGGACTTCCGATTAAACCGGATGTTGACATTGTTAGGTAGAGAATAAAAACTAGGATAGGGATATACAAGCGGTTTTTCTCTGCTCTGCACCATTTAAATGTTGCAGGCTGTCACGGAGCAAAACTGATCACTTCTCAAATATCAGTGTTTCGAAACCCAAGCATAGTGTTTCATATCATAAATACAGAATACTTTTAGAATCTTAAGTAGAATTTAAACATAAAATCGTATACAGAATATCCCATTTAAACTGTAAAATCAATCGATTTAATAAAAAAGAAATTTCACGCTGCTTTTGTACGTTCAACGAGCAACTGTCAAACCCGTAAAAACACTAAATTAAACAGTGGTTTCTATATGCTTTAGAAGCAACTGCAAAACTAATCCCTTTAATGAATTAAATTTAACTATGCCTCATGGTCATGTCCTATATAAAGGCTCTACGAGCAATTGTGGAAAATTAGCTAAAAAGCCGGGTAGAAACCTGAATAGGAAATGCCCCCCCCCCCCTAAGGCAAATTTGAAATAATGCCCCTGGTGAGATCCTAAATTCTTTAGAAACAACGGGGAAACCGGTTTATTAACTAAAAAATTTAAAAATGTCAGACATTAAATCTTAAAAATACATGATTCACCTATATTATGTAAATACGTAAACACAAAGGAAAAGCGTTGACGAGCAGTAACTTTCAAATGAAGGTTGTTTCTTTTATTTTTCTCTGGTTTTTTCAAATCTATTTGGCCACTGACCAGAGAGGTTATCAGAGAAGCCGAGGTTGGCTTGTGACATTCCCCATTCGCACGAAAAAACAGTAACTCTTTATATAACTTTAAAAATAAACATTCCATTTTTAACCAATCATTAAAATGTTCTTTTACGTAAAAAAATACCAATTTTAATTTACTAAAGCCGATGTTGGTACCTATGTTGATATATATGAATACGCGATACACAAAGAGATATGGGTCCCTAATTAGGTCATTAAATATAGGAACATTTACTTACTTTAATAACAACTGGTTCAAGCCCCATTCCGTTAATAACTTCCGATAGGCCATTCACTATGCGTTGCTACCTGTTAAAATCGTCTTAATCCACAACCTATTGCCAAATTGCCACTATGCAGCTCAGATCAAAATAAAACACAAGTCGGACGCCAACGTATACCGAACGCTCACTTAGCTCACCGAAGTTGCACGAAGCGAGTCGAATGGGCCAGAGATGACTTGTGGCAATTATAGGGGAGAATTACCACAAGTAATCCGATTATTAACGATTATTATTTTTTTTTTTAATAACACTAAGACAATAATGGCAAGAAGTCCATCACTTGCACTAAGTAAACGACTTTATAATGGTTAGTTATAATTATTAGCAACAAGCCATTATTTACGGCAAATAAAAGATTTTCTAGCCCTAAATAAAAAATTACTTGTGACAATTAGAAAAATGTTAGCAACACAGTTTAATTGGCCGGTTTTTCTCAGTGTGTAGAATTGAACGCCGAGAGCATAGAACAACAGGTAAGAAACGTTAAGTGCGTGCTAATTGGTCGCAACATTTCTGTCAATTGTGGCGCCCTCATCCGTAGGGTCCCAAAGTATTCATGGCGGAAGCGGGGTACGGAAGAAAAGCCACCATATGATCAGTTAAAGGTCAAATTGATGTTTTGACATTTTATAACCTTGTATTTAGATAATGTTTTTATTGGACGTTTATAAAAGAATTTTCAGATAAAATATAAAAAAAATGACAATCTAAAACAAATATATAAATACAAGGCATAAAATAGCAAAACATCAATTTACCTTTAAAGTCGGTACAAAATTGTATCGTATTTAAAAGTAAAACAACAAGGTCCTATTTTTACTAATTTCTTCATTTGATCAATATAAATCATATCGAAATGTTTATCAAGTCATCTCATAACAACATGGCTCACATGAGAATGTTAACGCAAGGTAAAAGTCACAATCGGGTGAAGGTTCTAATCAGATTTCTTCAGTTCCATTAACATCACATTGGGCTTGTGTGGAGGTCCAATTCCATCGAGCATTTAACATGAAACAAAACGAAAACTTCGGCAGAATCATCTTGTACACTAAATACCTAATAGTTATTTATATCACACAAATCATGTGCACTATTTAACTTTACTCAATAAGCGAATGGTACATAAAAAAACTCTGGTTAAGTTTCACTTTTTTATTACTGCTATTTATTTTGCTGTCAGTAAAAATGTTGTGCTTTCTACAGTGTCCAGTAGGGCAATCCAGAGTTAAAGTGTACTCGTCAAGACGTATATGTTTATTTCCGAAGCTTAACGCAGGGATGCTACGTACAAACGTTATGTATACCAATTGAGAACTTGTATTCAGTAAGCTGTTTTTCAAGCTTCTAATGTCGCAAAAGTTTAGGGAAAATAAAAAAAAAATTGTTTTTATAATCCTTTGGAAAATTAGTGTAACAGGAATTCTTACACGAGTACTTAACTCTGCCAAAGGAAGAAGCTGCTATGACTGCAGCCATGTTAGATAAAATACAGAGACAGTAACATGTAGGTATGGGTCAAGGGTACTGAACTTAGATAGGAGTGCTCAATCAACTCAATCTGTCAGCCAAATGAGGTTATGTCCTGTGACGTCACCACGTTACCTTTTTGCTTTGTTTACATTTTGTTGAATAGGCTGCTTGTGTATCTTCGCCTGTTTTTTGATAAAGTTTGAGACATTTGGAATGTATATTGTTATTGTAGCTATTAAACTAGTAATTTAGTTTTACGTACATAATTTGGTGTGATGTACAGAGACATTATGGCTTGGTATTCTAGACAGGAAGCTTTTTCAGTTTATAAAAAAGGTAATAAAGCATGTATCTTTTCCTTGGATGTCCATTATTTATCCATCAATTTATGTTTTAGGACTACCGTGTCGTTTATGAAAGCAACAGTTTTGCTGGTATGCCTACCAAGATAATCCACAAAATAGTTAAATATTTTACTAACTATTCCACTTATCAGCAAAGCAAAGAACTTTGAAAAAGGAATGGAGAATTGGTTAAAACTTTCTAGGATCTATGGATAAAATAATTAGTTGGATGCAGTAGAACAGAATTATATTGAAAACAATCAGGATTTTTATTTAATTTAATTTATTTATTTAAACGGAAAATCCATTTTACAATTTACAAGTATATAGAAAATACAGGACATGAATTAATAATACTAAACATACAAAAATATACATATCTGTAATATAGAACCAAATATACCATTAAACAAGCAAATTAGCCACAAATGTTTGCCTAGATAATTTTCTTTTAAACCCCATCAAAGTCCCACCAAAGGGATCCAAATTAATATGAAACCAGCGAACCATGCGCGACATGGGGCTATGAAAGCCATAATTAGTTAGTGGAGTGATAAACATAGTATACTATTTCGTATTTTATGTACTAAATTAAAGGAAACAAGTTGAAGTAAATGGGGGCAACAGATGATACCATTCAAAAGCCTAAACAGAACATCAGCAGAAATAATATGAATATATCAAATAAATGATATTTTTTGTTCGATATATCGACATTTTTAGGCAAGATTTTTTATACCGATATATTGAAATATTGATATTAAAATCTTACCATTGGATCGATATTTTTCGCCAGCTTTAGGAGCTGGATGGCAGTGGCGGCTCGCCAGGGGCGGCAGGGTCGGCAGTGCCGACCCAGTAAAATAGAGAAAAATAGGCAGTAATAAATCTCTCATTCAATATTTAAAATTTCTATATTTTTAATTTTAACTATTTTTTTAAAACAATGGTTCAGTTATTCACCTTTTAATTTACCTGTTTATTTCTATTTACAAACTTATGCACTCTTTCACCGGTCGGTCATCGCCATATTAGGCAGTGACTACGGCCGAAAGTAATAATAGCCGGTCTTCTCACAGATTACAAACGTCCACTGCGGCATGCCGCTCTAGAAATCTACCTAAACAGGCAACCAAATATACATTATTAAAATATTCAATACTATTCAATAGGGGGTTTCAAGTGGCCGTTGCGGCAGATTTAGAACTGCCGCAGGTTGCCAATTTGCGCACTTTTTCATCCATGGAAAATTTATTTGGGTTTTAATACAATACAATCAAGTTAAAAAAAACTTGTTTGTACTTCTGGAATAATAGAAAATATTAATTTAATTACAATTTAATACGTAGTGTATATTATTGAATGTTTTTTTGTGATGTGGTTTAGATTTTTAATGTTTATTTTCTTAAAATTATATTTTCAACGGTCACAAGAACCATGATGATGCGATATTGGCAACTGCGGAAATTTGTTTTGATGGGGGTTGAGGGTGACCATCTGACAGTAGTGACAGTGCATCCTGTGCGTGAATTGATTGGTATTGATTTAATCTGTGTTTTGCTGATTTTATGTACTTTCGGTACCATTTTCGGCATTTTCCTTAGTGTGAACACTTGATTTAGTGCCTAAGTAATTTAGTTATTGTGTGTTACTGTCTTGTGCTGTGCCGTGCGTACTTACCTTTAAACATTTTAAGTGATTTTTTGCCGGCTCGAAAAATTTGGTAAAGTAAGCGTAACAGCGTAAGTATTTAAAAAATGGAGGGAACCGCTTCAAATGCAGCTCAAACTGTAAGTATTACCAAAAGTAAAGATATTGTTAATGAACTTTTATCGCAAGACTTTGCATCGCTACCGTATGACGAAAAAATTATTGTAAAAAACAATGGCCGTCCAACGCCTAAAATGGCTTCATTAATAAATACTGCGTCTGGCGGGAAAGGTCCAAATAGATCATTTAATGTAAACTGGTATCAAAAATACCAATGGCTTACTGGAAGTGAAGCCAAAAATAAACTTTTTTGTTGGGCGTGTCTACTTTTCTCTAAAAACAACATTGGACAAAATCAAAATCCTTGGAGTAGAAGCGGGTATGATAATTTGAAAGATTTATTTAGGGCACTTCAAATACATGACTTTGATTCTCTTGGTGTTTTATTAATGTCAATGTAATCTTAATTTAATATCACTTTTTTTTTTGTTTGCAATGTAGCTAAAAAAAACAAATAAATATACCCAAAAAAAAAACACAAAATACATAAAGAAATATTTAAAAAAACTTAGGCCCTTAAAAACCTATTGCTCCTATGATGACACACATGAAAAAAATATTAGGTATACATTTTTTCATACTTTCTGAGGGGCAAAAACCCAGTAAATCCTTGAGTTTGTCAGATTAAAATTTTGCCGACCCTGTTGAATAACTCACGAGCCGCCACTGCTGGATGGTGAAATGCTAAATAAACAATATGCTAAATAAACAAGATTTTGACTATATTTTTTAATTAAAATTAATTGTTTAGAAATGTTGTACTTTTGTTGTTTGGACTTGCCCTTACAGCCTCGTCGAAAACTTAATGATAATTTAGTTGAAAATTTGATACAATTTTAGTGTAACAATAGGAATCCATAAGGAAAGAAATAAAGATATATGTAAAATTCCAAAGTAGATTACGTTATGACTATTGAAGTGAAAATGAAATAATACAAATACTGATTTGTCTGGATTTTTGCATATTTAAATGCTCTAATTAACTATTTTGCTTAATTCTCCCATTTTACTTCTAATATTTAACATCGGAAGCACCACTTGATTTTCTATTAATGGACTTCTTGCTTGTTCGGCTTTTATATTTCTAAAATTAATTCTTATTATAGTTCTCGGTTTACAAAAATCCCAAATCAGTTTATAAGGCAAGACTTTCTCCCTTTTCAAAATTTGTCTTCACAGTTTCTTAACCATTCCTGGTCCCCTTTGATACGCTTCTCCATGAAAAAAATCTCTGACACTCAATAAAACAACAACACAAAAAGTGGAATAACATGATAAATAACAACTTAATAACTATAACAACAGTATCAAACGATGAAGAAAACACAGAACTAGTAACAACTATAAGGATAAACTCTCCAAAAGTTTAAAAAACTTCAAAAACAAACAAAACAGCACAAAACTACCGTATTTGCATATGTAAACAAAGCAAGAAGGTAACGTGGTGACGTCACAGAATCATATGATTGACAGTTCTATTTGCGAACATTGGTTAAATGGCATTGAGCACTCCTATCTAAGTTTAGTACCCTTGGGTATGGGTGGCAAACTACAAAATGAATTTTTCCGACAAGCACAAAAAATATGTTAAATTAAACTATAAATTATATTGAATGTTCTGGAATTAAAATCATCTAAATAGTTACACCTAGCACGAAATATGTTTTAAATATGATTAAGAAAATGGTACTTACCAAACTACAATATCTGATTTGTCTATTTACATCTACAATAAAAAAAGTTTGATTAAAATCATTTTTAATGACACAAAGACCACAAAACAGAAATGGTCAAATTCACTATTGCCAACTTTCATCATTTATTTATTATTACGACACTATGTTCACTTAAATAAACCATATAATATAGAAATAACTTATTAATATTAGTCTAGTCTTCGGAACTATTGGTATTGGAAATACATTTGGCAGTGTATTATTTTTGAATTCTGAAAGTATATTTTTAAATATCAAAAAATGAAAAAACTGTATATTTTAGAACAAACTACACGTACAATTTAAAATAAAAAAGTACCTGGAAAAATGTTTGTTTACTAAACTATGTAACAGAATACCATGTTTCAAGACATATTGTATTGTTAATTGGCTATATTTTTCTTTAATACAAGAGAACACTTACCTGGAAACGTAATAAAGTCCTAATTTGCTTTTCTAAGCCGATAAATTGTGATTAAAATCACACATAAAATAATCTTCATCTTTTCTCGAAATTATAAAATGGCTGACGGACAAGACAAAGGCGACAACCGAGAATAAAATAACCTGATTGGTCTAATTTTGACATCTGTCGTCTGTCGAATGGACGTAGTGCCCTCTGTGTCATGGTCGCTAACTAAAATGTGACAAGTGGCAGTTGCGATAATCCGTATTTAAAGTTTCAGGGCCCTGGCCGATAGTATCGGCAGAGACTGCGTGTAAGAGAAAGAGTCCGGCGCGTGAGACAAAACATCGTTGTATCAAAATGATGCAAATTTTAGCGTTCTGACGTGCACTCAGTGCTGCCAGAGCTACCGGTTTTATGGCAGATCTACCGTTTTGACAGTATCTACCGTTCTACCGCAGACACACGTAACCTACCGTAAAATTGAAAACTGAGATAGGTACTAGAATTTATTACCTTATAAAAAAGTAAAGTAAAAAAACATTAATCACTTAGCAAACGATCGAACTATGAATAACGATTCGGTGCTCCATCTCTAACAGACATCACTAACTTCAGATTTCGGTTATTCCCAGCTCCTAGTTGGTATAGTATAGCCCTGCGACTACGCGGTTTGTGTGGTTTGTGAATTTTGTGACTGCTTCTACGTTTTAAGACTTTTGGTTAGTTTAGATTTGTTAGTTATTTTAATTTAGCTACTTTAGTTTACAATTTGTTAAATTTGATAATCTGTATTATTTTTTTTCCTTTAACCAAATAGCGAAACTCCTAAAACAATACATGGTACAATTAGTGCACCTCAAGTGTATTTGCATCCTTTTTTAACGTTATGGATGAGAAGAAAAAAAATACAGATACAAGATACACTTGTGGCGCACTAATTATTGTACCAACTGAAAACGCTGTTAGGGATCTTTATCAGAACGTACCGATTAGATGACGTTTACCATTGTCAATCCTAAATATACCACTGTCAATCCTAAATCTACCAGTTTCCACCCTTTTCTATACCTACCTCGAATCTACCGCCTTTGTCATTTCAGATCTGGCAACACTGCGTGCACTGCACAATGCACTTGAATCATATGAGTAGTCAGCTGATAGAACAGGCGATTTTAAATCCGTGACCTAGTCATGACTATGTCACCTTATTTGGCAACGTTGCTCCATATACTCAATGTTTAACCTAAAAAATCAAAGTATTAAGATTAAATGAGACCCAGACGGCTAGTAGTCGTTCAAGGTTATTCTGATTAAAATGCAGTACCAGATTTTAAATTTTAATCGCGTAATTGAAGTTTTTGCAAAAATGAAGAACAGAATAATGGACTTTTTACATAGATAAGAATAGATAATAAGAAAATGTTTAATAACCTTCCCAGACGTATACGACTGACTGTATGTCAAAAAGTTTAAAAAGCTTGTAAAGGAACTTCTGATTGGAAGAGTCTATTATAAAGTGGAGGAGTATTATGTAGATTCATTTAATTAATTTTATATACGTGTATATTTGGTGCGATTATTATTGTAATTTTTGTGAGACTTTTATTTTAGTGTTAAATGTAATTATTTATTATTGACGTAAAATCAGAGTGGGGAAAAAATATATTTTTTGAATTAATACTTCAAATTCTTGTCGTTTTAGAAAGTTTTATTGAAAAAGTTTGGAAAGGGGATGGAAGGTCTTTAGTCTGTTTTATATTTTATATTTATTTGTCGTTATATTATTTTATGTGCAAGACTTTGTCAACAAAAATTATCTTTTTGACAATAAAGTATTTTTTGATTTGATTTGATCAGCTTAGATTGGTATGCATTTTTTTTCAATATTTCTCTTCGTATCTTTCTTGTATAACTACCGAGCTGAACACCCAGTTTAATACCTCACGAGCTGCCACTGAATGCGTAATCACGTTAATTTACAATTTAAATATTTTCTAAATTAGGTATTGTGTATCTCTTCATTTTTTCAGATAAAATTATTGTAAAAACTACTTTGGGTAAAAAAATATGTTCTTCCAATTTATGCAGTCAAACAAAACGTAAAATTCTCGAACATATAAAATAAATTCTCCAAAATTTCCGATAAATTCCTCATTTTGCTCGGAGAATATTTCCCAAAAATAAATTCTCGAGAATGTTCCATCTCATACCTGATATTATTTGACATCGTTAAACATTACTTTTGGATCTGACGATTAGTTACTTTTGTCACATGAGCAAATTCTTTATTTGTCTGTGTCTGACACCACTAAGAAACACAAAAAAAAATAAAGAGTTTGTGTAAAAGTGTAATAATTACAAAGGAATGAGATTATTCACAGGGTTGCCAGATGATTCAAAACTGATATCTTGAAATTATTAATAATAATAATAATGAAATAAAAAATAGTAAAATGACTTTCTAATTTTGAAAATACCGAGGAAAATGCCAAGAAATTCCACACAGAGGTTATAGTTAAATTACTGAAAGCTAAACAGACAAATATTTTTTATGGTTGTAATATTTAGATGTTTTATTAGCTTCAGTTTTCTTTTGAGACAGAAAATTAATATAACATAGCCAAATGTATTGTTTTCATTTTTAGCTTATTATCCTAGATACAAAAAATTATTAGTACAAAAATTGTTTAAGTATGTAATGCTACTTACCCGTCACCAAATTGTTTTCTTCAGATAGGTACCTACCTATTAGGTTCATAACTAGGTACCACATACATAAAGTTCACATTCTCATACTAAACATGGACTAAATTTTAAGTATTTTATTTTGGGTGATTCTAAAAAAAAACGAATTTATATTAGAAACTGTACTTAATATAAAATTTCCCAAATATATAACGTCATTCAAAAAAATTGGCTATAGAAATATTGGATATACCTATTATGTATTTTAGCATTAGCTGTCTTGGGTCAAAATATGTAGGACAATTTATATTCCTACTCTACTTATGTATTTAGATGAACTTTGTTTTCTAAAAGTTAACCAAGGAATGGTGAATCGTGCCTTAAAGTTTATTGATCTATTCAGTTAACATCCTGTATTACACAGTCAATGAATAACTTGTTAACATTTTACTTAGTACCTAGTGTCTAATACAAACAAAAAAATAGTCATCTTTCTCTACTCCACTCCTGCATGCCAGATTTAAATAAAAAAGAAGGAAACCGAGTCACTTGGCTGAGAAATTTTAAAATATAAAACTATTTTGACAGCTAATGACTTTTTGAGAATCATTTAAGCCAATTTTTTACCTTACATACTTTAACTGCACATTTAAGATTCGAGTTTTTTGGGTTTAGAAAGATTTATTTAGCCAAATAACTGTATCTATCTATGACCCAAAATTATCTCTACAACTAAGTACTTGAATATTATAGGATTTATATGTAGGTACCTACCTACCCAATATTTTATGTTTACCTCTTCAATCTTCCTATTTCTTTTACTAAGCATAACAGCATTGCAATCTGATAATGAGGCACCGGTTACTCCTTTAGGTAATCTCCACCCAAATAGATCCAAAACACTTTTTTCAAACTTTCATATAACCTTTATGACGGAATATTTTTGAAGACTTCTTACAATCACAATTATTTTCAGAAAACTATATACACAATTTTTGTTGTTTAATACACAAGGATTATTGCAACGCAGAATACTATTTAGGTACGTAAATGATCAAAAAAGTATTTTAATTTATACCCGAGAATAATATACATCTTTGAAGTGCGGCGGCCATAATTGCACTGTAGCTGTCAGCTGTCACAGGTAGCTGTATCGGATAATTGTGGCTTTACGTCTACCCATTTTCTTGTCTTAGTCCGAGAGTCGGTAAACATCTTGTATTTCCTCTCCCAGAAAAAATGTACTATAATTATTGTAAAAAAATCACCTTTTTGACTTTTGGTCTTGTCGACTGACATTTTTGTATTCCTAAGCATATAACATTACAATATTAACAATCAGTTTGGTAAATCAATTGATAGAGGTACAATCATTCGAGAAAATACTGACTTGCTTTCGGACTATCACAGAAATTCTTGATTTTCTAGAAATTCGTAGGTAGGCACCCCTCGGTTCAGCTTTACGTTAACATGTAGATTGCCACTTATCCTCGTGATGTAACTTTTTTGAGCAGGCAAATGGCTCCTTTTGAAATTGTAATAAATTATACCGAAAAGTAAAAATTTTTTTTAGCTAAATTAACGCAGCAATTTTCCTCAAAATAGCAGTTTTGGGGTTGTAATGACTTCCTTAAACGATTTATGCAATAAAAAAAAAATGTGCATATTCCTTATTGTATTTTATAAAATTATTTGGAAATTGAATTTTACAGGTATTTTATGGCTACTTTGGTTACTGATTGACAGATGGCGCTCGGCTCGCACGTGCAAATTAAAATAAATTCATGCAAATTAATAAATTTGGGATCATATTATACCGTGTACCAAATAAAATACGAGTGTGATTCAAGGTTTTCATTTACTATAATAATATGATCAGAAATTAGTTTTAAGTGTACTTTTTATGCTTTTTCAACCAAGTCCAAATAATATTTTGGTAGGAATCGTTCATTTACTACTGATTACTTTTTTTACGCATTATTTCTGAGATTATTTCATATTTCTGAGATTATTTCATTTCGTACACGAAAAGAAATATCCATTATGTAGGTATAAGGGTTATTCCAAGCAAAACAATACATTTTGTGTTGTGGGGTCATATAATCGATTAATTTTGGCCGCCGTTAAATATGTCGCCAAATAAATAATTTTTGTATTTAGCAAAACTCATCAGTAAAGCTTTTGCAAACGAGGGGGATTCCAGGGACGGCTCTAACCTAGCTATAAATAAATGTAGGATCCGATTTGAAAATAAAATACAAATATTTATTTACTCACATTGTGTAATTTGAAAATGCGAAATACGAAAATACTTTGGTTAAAGCGATACAACATACAGGGTGTCTAAAAAGTCTTAGTATGGGTAAATATCTTTGCTATTAATAAAGATAGAGACTCCAAATTTTAGTTGTATCTTATTGGTTAATAAATCTACTTTTCTACGTAATTTTACTTTTTCAACCCCCTTGGGAGGGCGGGGGTGACGCTAGGGAGTTGAGGTCAAAAATTTCGAATGCAAACCTATGCCGTGTGGTCCCTTCTTTTAAAAGACTTCAAAAAAGAAATATTTTACAGCAAACCCCGTATTTCAATTCATTTTTAAATGGCAAGCCTATCAAAATTATACATCGTAAATCGTATAGTCGACCGTTAGTCGACCTCTTGTGCCATACAGTACCAGTCCGCGCGCACATTTATTTTTTGTTTTGTAGGGCACTCTTTCTAACTTTTTTCTGACTTTTTCGACTTCATTTGTCGTTTTTATATTTTTCGTGTTGTGCCATCTGCGCAGTAGACCAAAATGCGTACCACGCGCAAACCGAGCATGCTAGACCTGCGCACGGAATTTCAGGAGATGGACTTTGGTGTCTACATTTGAACCCATTCACTTTTAAGAATATATTATCTCCAATAGGCAAGGTACCACCATGTATTTAAATTTATTACTTTTTCTCAAGTTTTTTTCGACATTACTTTTCGTTTTTTTGCCATCTGCGCAGTAGACCAAAATGCGTACCACGCGCAATCCAAGAGGGCTAGACATGCGCACGAAATTTCAAGGGATGTACGTTGGTGTCGACATTCAAACCTACCCACTTTCAAGAATAAATTACCAATAGTAAAGCCAGAGTACAACCAAGACAGAGAGTATACTATCTCGTTATGATTTCATTCATAAATACGATTTGCTTTCTATGACCTCCAAACCGAAGTCGAAATAAGCTGCCATGGGCGTGCGATGCAGATTTTGGGTTATAATAAAGAAATGCTGCAAAATAAAAAATACAATACAGTAGAATACAAATGTATTATTAAATATTTAATAACTAATCTAGGAACAAGTAAGTAGGTACCTTATTTATAGCAATTTTACGTCTACAAGAAAAACTATAATGTAGAGGAAAATAAAGAAAAATATGAATACTTCACTCGTGAATTAGCAAAAATGAAAAGCATTGCATGAAAGTACAAAACTACAGGCTTTGTACAATAATGTAAGCCCTTTATACTATTACGTAACAAAACATACCTACCTAAATGAAATATAGTTTTGACAAAGTGGAAGATCTTGGACAAAATACCAATCATTCTCTATTTCGTATCTTTATTATATGTCCGTTGTTACGAATATTTCTGATGTACGGTGTTATCCTTGATATTCTGCATCGAATCTAAAGCTTTTATCAATTGGAATATACAAAACTTTTACGGCAAAAGTAATAGTATATTTCATTACCAGTCCGGAAAAAAGGATTTTTCTGTGCGCGCTTGACAAATTCTCGTGTGAGGCGCAGCCGAACACGGGAAGTCAAGCAAGCACGGAAAATCCATTTCTGGACGTGTAATGAACGATATTTTTTATTATACTTCTTTGAAAACGATAACATAAAACAAAATATAACATAAAAAAATGGTAATTATTGATATTACTGGAAACAGCGAATTTTTTCATGAAATTTTGCACATACCCTAATTTTGGGTCGTAGAACACGAATCCGAAGTCAGCTTTTGGCGGTCTCGTATGGTTTTTCCAAAAAAAAATTGTTTTTGGAAAACTTTTAGGTTAACTTTTAGGTTACCTTTTTGTTATAGATTCCTTTAAGTTTCGACACTTTCACTTCAACATATCTGTAAACTTATAATTTTTATTAGTTTTCGTCACACAAAACACCACATTTAGGCAAAAATAGCTAAGAAAATTGCTGTTTTCTATAGAAAATTCCATTTTATCGCTCTAGACGTCATTATTTTGCCAGCTGTCAATTTTCCGGCGTTGCCACGTTTACAAAGCATTTTTCTCGCAAATTTTAACAATTTCCGGCCATAAATAAATCCAAAAAAAGAGATGGCAATATGAGAGTAAAATAAGACAGATAGCATTTTATTTTCCCTAAAAGGGCAAAAAGATGACCCCAACCAACACCCTGGGGCACCGATCCCTCTTCGCCTGCGAGGAAGGAGACTGGTCAGGGCCCCTAACCAGGTGCTAACCCTGTTCCGACCTTAGGGTGCCCTCCGATCCACCGTTCGTATCAAAAACTTTTCTAAGTCGGTGAATTAGGTGACAGATCTAATATTTTCGATATAACGGTGGTATAACGGTGGATCGGAGGGCACCCTAAGGTCGGAGCAGGGTTAGCACCTGGTTAGGGGCCCTGACCAGTCTCTTTCCTCGCAGGCGAAGAGGGATCGGTGCCCCAGGGTGTTGGTTGGGGTCATCTTTTTGCCCTTTTAGGGAAAATAAAATGCTATCTGTCTTATTTTACTCTCATATTGCCATCTCTTTTTTTGGATTTATTTATGGCCGGAAATTGTTAAAATTTGCGAGAAAAATGCTTTGTAAACGTGGCAACGCCGGAAAATTGACAGCTGGCAAAATAATGACGTCTAGAGCGATAAAATGGAATTTTCTATAGAAAACAGCAATTTTCTTAGCTATTTTTGCCTAAATGTGGTGTTTTGTGTGACGAAAACTAATAAAAATTATAAGTTTACAGATATGTTGAAGTGAAAGTGTCGAAACTTAAAGGAATCTATAACAAAAAGGTAACCTAAAAGTTAACCTAAAAGTTTTCCAAAAACAATTTTTTTTTGGAAAAACCATACGAGACCGCCAAAAGCTGACTTCGGATTCGTGTTCTACGACCCAAAATTAGGGTATGTGCAAAATTTCATGAAAAAATTCGCTGTTTCCAGTAATATCAATAATTACCAAAAAAATACATACATACAAAATAAACTTGGAATATTTTTATTTTCACAACTGTTATCGGAATTTAAAAAAAAAACTACTAGAGTAATTAAAAATTAACTATTAATAATGAAAGATGCCACTTTTTCAGGTTGAGAGAACATTTTATTAGAATGAATTTAATTGACAGAAAATTAACAACGCTGACAATATGGTCTTTGGCAGGTATGATGCGTTTTCATGGTAACTTTCAAATCATTTAAAAGGTGATTTAAATTTGTCTATGTCAGATAAGATTGACAAAACGTCAAAAAATATTTCAGAAATTCATCTAAATATTCAAATATTTACGAAATAAAATACAAAATAGGTACATATTAAATATCAGATAGCATATAGACTTTCTTGAGTTTAGTTTATTTTCCTATACCTATATTTCTATTTTAAAGCCAAAAAATAGTCGGTATCTTCATTCAGCACACTGAAAGAACTGGAGACCAGGAAAATTTTTTCCGTGCGCTCTTTCCGTGCGCTAGCCCGAAAAAGCCCATCTTACATTATTACTAAAACAGATGAAAATAAGGTGTTTTCAAAGAAGTATAATAAAAAATTATTTGTAAGGAACGGAAAAACAAAGCTAGAGAAGTCCAAAAAAAAGTTGGAAAAAAGTTGGGGAGAAAAGTTAAAAAGTTAAATACGTAGTTCTACCTTTCCTGCTGGCGATAATATATTCTTAAACGTGACTGGGTTCCAGTGTAGACTAGGGCTCGGAAGTTTTGGAATTGAAGTATTGGAATATTTACTTCATTTATTATTCAAATATTCGAATTATTCACTGTTGAAATAGTCTCCACGAATATTTGAAGAGTCGCTGCGACTTGTAGACGTTTCGACTAGTCGAATCGCCTATTCGAATCTACTATTCCACTAGTTTATGCGACTATTCGAACAGGTGGTTCGACTATTCGAATAGTTGAATCGACTATTCGAATATTGGTGGAGACTATTCGAATATGGGATTCGAAGAGGTGATCCGACTAGTCGAATAGTCGGTTCCACTATTCGAATAATTGCTTCGCCTATTCGAATATTCGTGGAAACTATTGTAATATTTGTCTCGAATATTCGATTCGAACATGTGATTCGAATATTCGGTTCGAATATGTGAATCGAATATGTGAATCGAATATTCGAATCGCATATTCGAATCGCATATTCGAATCGCATATTCGAATCGCATATTCGAATATTTGCTTGGAATATTCGATTCGAATATTCGATTCCAATATTCGAATATTTGATTCGAATATTTGATTCCAATATTCGAATATTTGCTTCGAATATTCGATTCCAATATTCGAATATTTGATTCGAATATTCGATTCCAATATTCGAATATTTGATTCGAAGATTCGATTAGACTATTCGATTCGAATATTCGAATATTTGATTCGAATATTCGAATTAGTGATCGCATATTCGAATCGCATATTCGAATCGCATATTCGAATATTTGCTTGGAATATCCGATTCGAATATTCGATTCCAATATTCGAATATTTGATTCGAATATTTGATTCCAATATTCGAATATTTGCTTCGAATATTCGATTCCAATATTCGAATATTTGATTCGAATATTCGATTCCAATATTCGAATATTTGATTCGAAGATTCGATTAGACTATTCGATTCGAATATTCGAATATTTGATTCGAATATTCGAATTAGTGATTGGAATATTCGGATTGTTAATTCAACTATTCGAATAGTCGGTTCGACTATACGAATAGTCGATTCGATTATTCGAATATTTGAGTCGGCTATTCGAATAATTACAATTCGAAATCGGCCTTTATTCTAATACTTGAATTGACATTCATTACTGACTGTTACTTCTTTTTTGAACCTGAAAACTGTTTCTAAACTTACCGAGACACTTGAGTAAAGTGCATACGTATTTTTACCCGTTTCATATAGGTATTTGACTAATCAAATAGCGGAATATTGACAAAATCGAAAACTGAAATATTTGAATAGTCCAATATTGAAAGACTTCGAACATATAACTACTTTTGAAGGGAAATAATATTCGCTAGTCCAATATTCGAATATTGTCTAGCCCGGTCGGTTTGCGCGTGTTTAGCATTTTGGTCTACTGCGCAGATGTCAACAACCGACAAATATACAAAACAATAAAATAAAAACAATGTCAAGAACGTTGCGAAAAAAAGTTTCCCACAAACATAACAAAAATCTGCACATGAATTGCGCAGGCAGGTACTGTATGGCACCATAGGTCGGCTAGCGCTTGTTGACTTATGCATGCCTCGCCCGGACGGGTACATTGGGTTGGGTGCCATTTTGACCTTTTGTATATATGTTGCAACACTACTCCATACTCGAAATGAGCAATGTAAAACCTTAGTTATTTTAAAAGGACCATGCAGTATATTTCCGTTATTCAGGAGAGCATCTGAGTATAAATTCACGGATATAGGTAAGATTTCGTGGGGGTAATTTAAAGTTCTCCCAAAAGGAAAGACTCTACAGCAACTGTGATGTCATGATTGAACCACATATGGAAAACAACACTCAAAAGTTTAAATTCTAAAAAAATGTAGTCACGGGTTAAAAATAGAATAGCCCGTCCGTATAAAGGGTATAACGCACAGTGAAAGTGAGTACTGCGACGCGCCGCGTCGCAGAAACCTCTCTCTGCTTGCCGTGTTGCTACCGCACTGGTAATGTCGGGGTGTATTGTGAGAATCCTACGCGCCAATCTCGGGGTGTTGCCGTGTGAAGGCCATAGCGTGGTCGAGCAGGCGGGAAGGAGAGATAATATTCCCTGTGTCTTGGTTTTTCTCTGGTAAAACTACAACTACGTATTTACCATATTTCTACGATTTAATGACGTAAGTAGTACGATTAAAGAAGTAACATCTGCCATTCTCGAAAAGACCTTTAAAATGAGGTACCACACGGCATAGGGTTGCATTTAAAATTTTTGACCTCAACTCTCTAGCGTAACCCCCCAAGGGGGTCGAAAAAGTCAAATTACATAAAAAAGTAGATTTATTAATCAATAAGATACAACTAAAATTTGGTGTCTCTGTCTTTATTAATAGTAAAGATATTTGCCCATGCTAAGGCTTTTCAGACACCCTGTATGGTATATCCCTGTAACCGAAGTATTTTCGTATTTCGCATTTTCAAATAACACAATGTGGGTAAATAAATATTTGTATTTTATTTTCAAATCGGATCCTAAATGTATTTACAGCTATATTAGAGCCGTCCCTGGAATAGCCCCCGTTTTCAAAGCTTTACTCATCAGATTCATTTATAAAAAAGTAATGCACCGCATGCTAAAAGACCTTTAAAGACACCTTTCTCCCAAAGACCATCCAAAATCCACTCATATCTTTCCAATCCTTTGGCGACAACGCTGTTTACTTTCACCCCTGCCGTTGTGACACTACCCCACACCCCTCCCCTACGACGTTTCCACCCTCACACTTTAATGCCCCTTCGGCACACCCTCATACACTCTACTTCTTTTTGGGAAGGAGACATTTCTATACATCCATCATCCACCATTCTGACACTCAAATCTTCACCCCTTGGCGAAAGCGCACTTACTGCCTTCCTGACATTCCACCCTCACACCCACATCATCACTGATAAGCGACTGTTTTACCGATATGACGTCATCCCATAAGAGATGCATGTAAATTTGAATTTCGCGGGCTGATAAAGTTGTTTACTCTCGGTATGTCCGTTTTGTACGTCTGGCGTCTTTAACAATACATACAAATACAATACAAATACTCCTAACCTAAAGAAGCACACCATTTTGCCTGAACATATTTCTAACAATGTGTTTTCCATTTTTTTTCAGTTACTTTTAACTTCAATATATACCTAACGTACTACTGCCAGAACGAATTATTTTTTCAGAAAATATATTATTCCCTTTAGATTCATAATTTATATCTGTTATCAAAAAATTTACTCCGATTTTATAAACTTTACCATCAGAAATCAGAAACTATTTTATTTGGTACACTGTATATTACTCATATTAAATATAATAAACATAAATACATCTTACTCCAAAATCTTATAGAAAACTGTAAACAAACTATTGACCCGCCCTCTTTATAACAGGGGCTGAACTTTTGCCTGGTTCTTGTCTAAGTAACCACCAGTCCATGAAATTAAATATGGCGGAAAAATATCGACCATAATGATATAATATTTATTTTTGGATGGATATTGGCCGAATAAAGGCATTTTTTCGGTTGAAATTTTCTAAAAACAATTCTCGTAATTTAATCTCGGATCTAACCCATTTTTGTTAGATTTTGTGCCGAAAGTTTTTAAATTGTTATTATTTTTGTTTGTTGATTACATGACAATGAGGCCAGTTTCGAATAAAAAATATGTTAGATCGGAGCTTAACATTTTAGCTTTCAATACATGTCTCTAAATTGTTCTAAAATTGCGTAGTTTTTAAAAAGCCCATCCTGAAACGAGGCTCTGCAAATCAGATTTTTCCGGATTCCGGTCTTAAGTGTGCGCAAGGCAGGTGCTGTCGGACCATTAGTTTTTGCGCAATTGCAATTTTAATTTTTTTATGCATTTTTTTGCCGGGAGCATGCTTACCTTAAAAATGGTCATATTTTAATTCTAATACCGGTTTTCAAAACTAGAAGCAAAATACTATAAATCGTATATTCTAAGTTTTCATTAAAATACAGCGAAATGGATGAAACATGCACTTGAACATCGGTGTAAACGGCCGAGCGCGCGCGATTGGTGGGGGAAGGAGGGGAAGCCTACATATACGGGTGTTATTTAATAAGTGTCCAATATTTTACAGAGCCATTCCTCAGATATTTATATGGTGAAAAGTTCATATAAGCATGGGTCCGCATGCCGTTAATTATTGAGGTACAGGGTGTTAAAAATTAATTTTTATTTTGGTTTTCCGCAAGTAATTTTTGAAATAATATCTATATTTGGACAAAAATTGGTATTTGGGGATTTTTCATTATGAGAAACTCAAATTTGATCGTAGTTTCACCCTTAATTGTAGGGGGCGCCACCTACAGTTTTTTTTTTCTTTCGGGAAGTCACAACTTTTTCGATCATGTATGTATCACATTTTCTAGAAGAAAAATCGATTCCTATATCATTTTTACGTAGAAATGATACACTTTTCAAAAGTCGCTACAAGCAGCCGTTTTCGAAATATTTTGATTTAAATTAATCGATGCATGGGTTTGTCAAAAAGTGAAACAATTTTAAATACTGAAAGAAAATTGAAATAAAAGTATCCAGCAGGCTAGTAAGTATATTCCAAGGTTTATTTTGTGTCATGTCAATAGCTACATAGTTTTATGTCAGTTATTATTGTGTCATTATTATTGTGATTATTTGTTAAATAATGGCAAACTTTACCAATGCTGAGTATGCTGATATACATTTTACATACGGACTTGCTAATGGAAATGCATGTGAGGCTAAACGTTTGTATCAGGAGCGTTATCCGAACCGCACAACTCCTATGTCAAAAACGTTTTCAAGAATTCACGCTCGGTTAAGGGAAACAAGAAGATTTGAGAAAGCGGCACATCTGTCGGGTGCACATCAGACGGTAAGAACCCTAGAAATGGAGGAAGCGGTTCTTAATCTGGTAGGAGAACACCCGGAAACAAGCTCAAGAAAGGTAGCGCTGACGTTAAACATTTCCCATGTGCTAGTATGGAAAATTTTAATTGATAATTTGTTATATCCCTACCATATTCAAAGAGTTCAGGCACTCCTCCCTCGTGATTTTCCAGTACGCTTCAATTTCTGTCGTTGGTTTCAGCAATGCCTTATTCACAATCCTTTATTTAAAAATCAAATCCTGTTTACTGACGAAGCAAATTTCTCTCGCAACGCCATACGCAATTTTCACAACAATCATTTGTGGTCAGAGGAAAACCCCCATGCGATACAGGAATCACATTTCCAGGAACAGTTCTCTCTTAACGTATGGGCAAGAATCCTTGGGGATTATTTAATAGGCCCGTTTTTTATACCAGGAAGATTAAACGGACCGAGATATCGTCATTTTCTTGAATAAGATTTGCCCATTTTACTGGAAGATGTACCGCTTAGACTATACGAAATGAAATGTGGTTTATGCATGATGGTGCCCCGGCACATTTTAGCATCCTAGCGCGAGAATTTTTAGATCGTACTTTTGGTAACCGTTGGATAAGTCGCGGAGGGCCTCAACCATGGCCCCCTAGGTCTCCAGACCTTAACAGTTTGGATTTTTTTCTTTGGGGACATCTAAAATCCTTAGTTTACAAGACACCCATCCAAAATCAAGAAGAATTAAGGAATCGAATAATTAACTCTTGTAGAACGATACAAAATACTCCAGCAATTTTCCAAAGAGTACGCGAATCAATCAGAAGGAGATTGGATGCGTGCATACAGCAAGAAGGTGGACATTTCCAACATTTATTGTGATTTTAATTTAGTTTTGTGTTTCATAGTTTATTATTGTTTAAAACTTTCCATTTAAAATGTTTCTATGTTGATTAAAAAAAAAGTTTTCAAATTTGTTTCACTTTTTGACAAACCCATGCATCGATTAATTTAAATCAAAATATTTCGAAAACGGCTGCTTGTAGCGACTTTTGATAAGTGTATCATTTCTACGTAAAAATGATATAGGAATCGATTTTTCTTCTAGAAAATGTGATACATACATGATCGAAAAAGTTGTGACTTCCCGAAAGAAAAAGAAAACTGTAGGTGGCGCCCCCTACAATTAAGGGTGAAACTACGATCAAATTTGAGTTTCTCATATTGAAAAATCCCCAAATACCAATTTTTGTCCAAATATAGATATTATTTCAAAAATTACTTGCGGAAAACCAACATAAAAATAAATTTTTAACACCCTGTATCTCAATAATTAACGGCTTGCGGATCCATGCTTATATGAACTTTTCACCATATAAATATCTGAGGAATCGCTCTGTAAAATATTGGACACTTATTAAATAACACCCTGTATAGACATACAGGCGTTCCGCGCGGGGCGTCGCATCTTTTCACTGTCTTTTCTCAGCGACTACTGCACCTTTTTGGAAGATTCATTTTTTGATTTTGGGGTCACTGAATACGAGGACTCTGATTCTCTATTCAGATGATACGTGTTCCAATTTAGAGTTAAATAATCGTCCACATCAATCTGCATCCGACAATGATTCTGACACTAATAGTTTAATAGATAGCGAGCAGATCGAAGAAAATGAAATAAACTATGCAGACCTTCCGAAAAGTGGCGAAAAGAAGGCGAATTTTATAACTAATGTATTCGTCTCAATAATATGTTCAATGTTCATGTTGTTTATCATCCATTTTTAATCATATTAACAAAACACTCTTTTGAAAAAAAAATATATATATATTTATGTGTTTAAATTAATAACCTACCTGCTCGTTTATTTATAGAATAGAAATATAAGAATGTTACTCAAGAAGGTGGAATAGCAGCTTTATCTTAAATTATTCATGTAATCTGAATAGAGGATCAAATTCCTCGAATTCAATAACCCCAAAATCAAAAAGAATCTTCTAAAAAGGTGCAGTAGTCGCTGAGAAAAGCCAGTGAAAAGATGCGACGCCCCGCGCGGAACGCCTGTATGTCTATATATGTACGCTTCCCCTCCTTCCCCCACCAATCGCGCGCGCTCGGCCGTTTACACCGATGTTCAAGTGCATGTTTCATCCATTTCGCTGTATTTTAATGAAAACTTGGAATATACGATTTATAGTATTTTACATCTAGTTTTGAAAACCGGTATTAGAATTACAATAGGACCATTTCTAACGCAAGCAGGCTCCCGGCAAAAAAATGCATAAAAAAATTGAAATTGCAATTGCGCAAAAACTAATGGTCCGACAGCACCTACCTTGCGCACACTTAAAACTGATATAATTATCTACTTCTGTGTCAAATTTCAGCTCTTAATCTTCATAAGTGGAAAAGTTATGAATTTTTGAAAATAAAGCTGACTTTTCCGATTTGTCCGGATTTTCTTCGGTTCTAATCGAGGGGTGTTTCACCTATCCAAATGTGTACACTTAATTTCCCTTTTTGACGATAATTTCCCTTTTTGGCGATAATTTCCCCCTATTATTTCCTTAATTTCCCCCTATTATTTCCTTAATTTCCCCGTATTTCTACAGGGTGTTTCAAAAAACATGTGCCATCACTTAAGAGGAGATTCCTTGTAAGAAACTAAGGCAAAAAGTTTATATAAACATGGGTCCGCAGATGCTTCGTTTCAAAGATACAGGGTGTTAAATTTCTTAATTTTTTTCAGTTTTTACAAAATATTTTCAAAATGGCTTCATCAATTTTGAAGAAATTTACGTTGTGTAAAGTACTTAAATTAAACATAATTCTGACCATGAAAAGACTGACAGGTCTTCCAGGGGGTACATATGAGAAGACGGTACAATATTTTTCTAATAAAAACATGTACGCCACTGATTTTTTCACATTTTCGTATATCGGTCAAATAGTATGTTAAATTCTTAACAAAACTTATCTCTTCATATTTTTTCAATTTTCATTTCGTTTAGGAGATAAATGTAACTTTATTAACCGTCCTACTGGTTTAGTTTTCCCAACCATCGGTTTGAAACAAAGCATCTGCGGACCCATGTTCATAAGAACTTTTTGCCTTAATTTCTTTCAAAGAATCTCCCTTTAAGCGATGGCACAACACCCTGTATAATTACTCCAATTTTATTTCTCAATATTATTTCAATATTTTCCCCAATTTTACCTTTATTTCCTTAATTTCACCTTCTTTCCTTAATTTCTCCTTAATTACCTTATAATTTCCCTTTTTTAAATTTTAGTTAAGTTAGGTATCCTCGCGAGCATCCTTCAGTCCCGCAACTGGCGACGTATCGCGCATGCGCTGGCGCATGATCAGTAATGTGCAAATACTAAAATAACGTAATTTCACCATACTTTCCCCACTATTTCCTTAATTTCCCCGCAATTTCCTAATAATTTCCCTCATTTCTTCGTAATTTCCCCATATAAGCAATAATTTCCCTTCTTTACCACATAATGTCCTACTATTTCCCCTCAAGTGTACACTAAATTTCCCAGGTGAAACACCCCTCGGTTCTAATATACCGATCGGATCGCTCTACCTCTCGTTTTCTTCGTAATTTAATTCTCTACAACTTTTCCATTTACGGAATTGAAATTCTTCGAGTATTTTTCGTTTTATAAGCAAAAAACTAAAAAAAAAAAAAACGTTTTTTTTTTGCACTAAAATGTTAATAACAAATTAATTAATGAGAGTTGGCAGTCGAAAACACATCAGAATATATCTACGAACTATCTTTTAAATGATGGCACAGGTGGTTTTCTACTAGTTATTTTGTCAATATTTGATTTTTTTTGCTCTATTGATTGGCCTACATTACAAACTAATGATTAAGCAATTGAAAGGTTATCAGTGTTCAATAAAAATTAAGATATAATTGTTTTGATAACAGTTTATTTAGAAACTGTTTTATCAGATTTATAATTATTAAATGTAATGCATTAATGTGAAAACTTAAATTTTCAACGTTATCGCAGAGACAATGTCGAAAAAAATAGTTTTTTTAATGTAAATAAACAATGTTGAATATTTTAAAGCTATTTTTAATTCTAAACATCTTTTCTTGATAATAATTTTCGATATTGTCAAAAATAAAGGTACCTACTTTACTCTTGAGCAAAAATCACATTTTTTGACAAACCTCGTATACGACTGATAAAATTTGATATCTGATGGTTGCATTTTAGGTTTTGGACTATGCAGAACTTTTTATAAAGAATAGCTTTTTTTCGCGAAATTAATAATAAAAAAGTTTCCCATATGCCGCCAACTTACGTAGACACACTGTATATTTAATATTAGAGTTATTAACTTTTTGTACTAAAACGACATTTTCAGTTAGGAAATGATTTTTAACAACAAGATTAGGTATGGCCATGGGTTTTTTCTCCATTAATGATGAGTGATATTTTTATGGAGGATTTCCAGAGTACTGTTGTCGGGGATGCATTCAAACAGGCCAACAAGCCAACAAGTCGGGTGACGATGTTGACGATATTTTTGCTATTATTTGGCAACATAACGTCGATTATCTGGATGATTTCATAGACTACCTTAATTCTCGGGAACCGACTATTAAATTTACAACAGAGATGGAGATGATAACTCTTTGCCTTTCTTAGATATTCTAGTTTTTAAAGAAAATAATAAAATTAAAACTTCAGTATACAGTTATACAGTATGTCCGCGGATGGGGTTTACCCAAGCCAAATTTTGCAAGATACGTAAAAATGTCACTCCTAATAAAAGTTTTTGCTTGTAAAATAAATAAGATTTACGTAAAAATTTAATTTTTTTATACAGGGAGCATAAAAAAATACGAAAACGTTATTCTGCGTAAGAGTTAAACATCGTTTATCATTTGCTACCGTTGCTATCGTTTATCATTTGCTACCAAAAGAATATATATGAAATATGTTTTTAAATTAAATCCTATGCCGAAGTACAAGATTTCATTAAAAAAAATGAAATATTAACAGAAACGAGGTTTACTCATATAATTTATTTTAGAGTTCCAACTATTCTCTTCACACCTTTAATCAGAGTACTAGTTTCTACATATTAAATAATTGTTCTGATTGAGATAGTTTAGAAAATGAAAAGGTTTTTATTAGAAAAGTTTTAACAAAAATAATTACCCTAATGACTTTTTAGATAGATCTTTTAGAAAGTTTGATAATAATAATAGTCAAAAGAACCTCTTCTGATAATTTAGATATCATAAACTTAACAATTCCATATATTCCAGGTATTTCATAACAAATAAAAGAATAGGTAAAAATTTTAATGTCAGAACAATTTTTAAAACAAGTAATATCATTGGATCTCTTGTAACTCACGTTAAACCTTTTAATACAGGTCAAGCTTCTAAAAATGTTATTTATGAAATACCATATCAATGTGTTAAATTTTATAGAGGTGAAACATCTAGGCCAGTTAGGGTTGGATATAAAGAACATCAGGATTTAACACACGTTTTTGTAACACGTTTGGGAAACAGGTTATAGGGTAGAGTGGAATAATTCTAAAATTTTATCTAGAGAAGCTTTCTCTAATAGGCGTAAATTAATTAAGAGCGTTACTATTATTCTTAATGACGATAAATGTTTTTCTAATTTTTCTATAGAATCAACAGATTGGGCTAACAATACTTAGACAGGAAGTTAGTAGAAATAATTTTATTATTGAATAAACACGTAGTTTTTTATATTGTTTTGTCCTACGGGTATATAGTCATATTCCTGCATTACCTGAAGACTTGTCATTTTGACTAATGTCAAATGTAATGCTGAAAAAACAGCAAGAAACTATAATCAAGATAAATATTTTCGAAAATTACCGAAGAATAATTCAATATCTTTTTTAATAATTTGTAATAATTACTTAATTTTTAATTTAATTAGTTTCGTTAGTTCGAATTTATTAGATTCTTTGATAATGAGACTAGAGAT
Organism: Philopedon plagiatum; assembly: GCA_963971165.1. Taxonomy (NCBI): domain Eukaryota; kingdom Metazoa; phylum Arthropoda; class Insecta; order Coleoptera; family Curculionidae; genus Philopedon; species Philopedon plagiatum. Next base: position 963,127 of record OZ020196.1, on the reverse strand, counting down.
TAGGTCTCGAAACGTCAGAAAAACTATTTTGATCAGATTAGGGTTTTAGACAGAATATATACTACACTAGAGATAGATTAGGGTCAGGCATACTTATGGCCAGTTGTGCCATTTACCAAAACACTGTTTAAGAACTCAATCAGTGATTAGATTCAGAAATCCGTTGCACCGCCTGTATATCAGCAATTAGGAAGGAGTAATCTTTGATTAAATTAAACAGCCATTTTAATATCGATTAGTTGTAATGTTGTAATGTCAATAATTAACGTCAAAGTGGCAGATTTTTTTCTTTTTCGTTTTGTATAATTTGTTTATTTCTTTGTAAATCACAATGGATTTTGATGATTTAAATGAAGATATTTTTATTAATGATGATTTGGATATCATAGACATTGTTGATTTTGGATTTTCGCGCAAAACTTATAAAAAAAAAAACGAATTTCGACGTTAGATGATTACACTTTCTTTAGACCCTTTCGACTCACTAAAAACACTGTATTACGTTTAATAATAATTTTATAATATCATGGCAGGCATCTTTTTTAAATTTGGGTTCCTGGCCTCCTCCGGTAGCATTTTTTTCTTTCTTTTCTTCCGCTGCAATTTTTCTTACTTCTCTTTTTCTATTTTCGTAAAATCTTTTTAGAACTCCCGCTGTTCTATAGGTACCATTTACTTACTGCAGCGGAATTAACTTCAACGGAAATTCTTTCCCAAGTTCTGTGCTTTTTCTATAGCGGAGATTTGGTCAGTTTTTTTATTTTCCAAAACGTGTTTATAACGCGAACATACATTTGCTATTAGCAGTTTTTCATCTGAACTGAAGCTTATGCAGCGATCTCTTTTTTTCTTGTCAGAATTCATTTACTTTAATTTACTTTATCCAAACAGATCAAAAGAAATTGCAAATAATGAAAATGACGTTTACTTTCAAATATTATTAAAAACTGTCAAATTCACCATTGTTACCTAAGCGAACAAACAAAAACTGCATTGTTGCCAAGTATATTCCTTGATTAACTAATTATCACGGTGCAACACTTTTAAAAATTAGCATCCGATTAAAAATAAATCAGTGATTAATTTATCATTGTTTACAGCCACAAATGGCACAACTGGCCATTACTATGGTAATTATTTAGATTAGTGGAAACAGCGAATTTTTTCATGAAATTTTGCACAGACCCTAATTTTGGGTCGTAGAACACGAATCCGAGGCCAGTTGTTGGCGGTCTCGTATGGTTTTTCCAAAAAAAAAATTTTTTTGCAAAACTTTTAGGTGAAGTTTTAGGTTACCTTTTTTATATAGATTCCTTTAAGTTTCAACACTTTCACTTAAACATATCTGTAAACTTATAATTTTTATTTTATTTCGTCACACAAAACACCACATTTAGGCAAAAATACCTAAGAAAAGTGCTTTTTTCGATAGAAAATTCCATTTTACTGGCTAGTTGCCGCCATTTTTTCCTACCTGTCAACAATATATTTCTATGTCCGGTGTTGTCACGTTTACTTATTTTTCATGGAAATGCATGCTGAGCGTTGCAACCATATCTAAACAAAAAGGTGTAAACCCAACCCAAGCAAACCTGACCACCTTTTTGCTCAGGTTGTGTGAGCAAAAAGGTGGTCAGGTTTGCTCAGTTTTCATTGATATATATATATATATATATATATATATATATATATATATATATATATATATATATATATATATATATATATATATATATATATATATATAATATATATAATATATATATATATGTATATATATATATATATATATATATATATATATATATATATATATATATATATATATATATATATATATATATATATATATATATATATACAGTGACCGGCAAAAAGTTGGACACATATGGGAAAAATTTTTATTATTGGAATATTGAAAAAACTTTTTATGCCGATTGTCTCTGCATGATGGGTAACCTAAAAATTCATTTTGACATTTGTTACGTGATTACTCGTTTGCCGGCAAAATTGAAAAAAATATATATTGTCATGGAAACTGGTATTAGGTGACAAGATATTGAAAAAAGTTATTAGAAAAAGTGTTTAGATTTTAATTTTATACTCCTTGGCAAAGTCTGGAGCCAAAATTAAAAAAAAAATATTTTACATTTTTTGAAAAAAAATGTAGGTACAATATTAGTTTCATATTCCCATAAATTTAATAAAAATGTGTTAAATGATCGAAAACCAAGGTAATAACCTATTATCTCAACATTTTTGATATTACCTAAAAGTTTTATTTGATAAAATTTAAAATTTAGCTTTTTTCCATGTACTTGGGTGTGGCCAGGCCCTGTATCTGGCAACCATATTTACCATTTATAGTTACTTCTGGAACAATATGCTTACGAAAGACCGTTTGCTCTAATTTTGAAGAAATTTTAACGTGTCTACCAAAATCATTCTAACAAAATAAAAAATTGAAAAAAAATTCTTGCATTAATTTAATTTATTTTAAATCAAATATTACACCACCCTGTAGAGGTACGAAAAATTTTCATAAACAAAATTTGTTTATTTTAAACTACTAAATAACATATTTTCATTTCAGGCAAATCGTAACATTTTTATTTTTAGCCTTAATTTTGCTCTTTATAATTTCAACTTAAAGTCTTTTGAAAGGCCGTTGATACTGTAATTTCTTAAAAAAGTTCCATGTCCTTTCATAAGACAATTTTCATGTCTTTTACAAATCACCAAAATGGGCTTTGAAAACAGTCGAAGACACTAATAATTTTCATATTTCTTTATTTAATGTTAGGAAATGTAAAAATAATTTTGCAAATTATGTGAAAGTAGTCGAGTAATATTTCGGGTACCTAGATGTACATTAAAAATTTTAAAGATTTTGTGGTAATAGTGTACCTACATAAAAACGAAAACTCTTTTAGTCCTAATGAAATTTGAATACCCAAAGAAGCATATTATGAGTCGAAGGATCGCATCACTTTCAATCAAATTACCGAAATATCTACTGTCGAATTGCTTAAATTTTTATCAGGATGCCGTCCGTTAAAAATTTCAGCAGTTTCTCTACAGCTTTTATAATTTTCACCATGAATAAGGATTATTTCTATTTTTTCTTGAAGAGAAACACTTTGAGACATTTTAAAATAAAGTAGCTTAACATTAAATAAAAGCAGAATGACAATTAATAAATGGTGCATATTGATATTTCTAAATAATACTTCGGCTGTTTTCAAAGCCCACTTTGGTAATTTGTAAAAGACATGAAAACTTTCTTATGAAAGGACATGGTACTTATTAAAAAAAAATAGGGTATCGACGGCCTTTCAAGACTTTACTGGTCCGACTGGACCATAGTAAACTTCACATCCAGGAGAATATACTTATTGTAAAGTTTTTGGTTTTGCGATGAAAGGTGTGAAAAGTTGAAATTATAAAGGGCAAATTTAAGGCTACAAATAAAAACGTTACGATTTGCCTGAAATGAAAATATGTTATTTAGTAGTTTAAAATAAACAAATTTTGTTTATGAAAATTTTTCGTACCTCTACAGGGTGGTCTAATATTTGATTTAAAATAAATTAAATTAATGCAAGAATTTTTTTTCAATTTTTTATTTTGTTAGAATGATTTTGGTAGACACGTTAAAATTTCTTCAAAATTGGAGCAAAAGGTCTTTCGTAAGCATATTGTTCCAGAAGTAACTATAAATGGTAAATATGGTTGCCAGATACAGGGCCTGGCCACACCCAAGTACATGGAAAAAAGCTAAATTTTAAATTTTATCAAATAAAACTTTTAAGTAATAACAAAAATGTTGAGATAATAGGTTATTACCTTGGTTTTCGATCATTTAACACATTTTTATTAAATTCATGGGAATATGAAACTAATATTGTACATTTTTTTTCAAAAAATGTAAAATATTTTTTTTTTTAATTTTGGCTCCAGACTTTGCCAAGGAGTATAGAATTAAAATCTAAACACTTTTTTCAATATTCCAATAATAAAAACTTTTCCCATATGTGTCCAACTTTTGCCGGTCACTGTATATATATATATATATATATATATATATATATATATATATATATATATATATATATATATATATATATATATATATATATATATATATATATATATATATATATATATATATATATATATATATATATATATATATATATATATATATATATATATATATATATGTATCTATATCAATCAAAACTAAGCAAACCTGACCACCTTTTTGCTCAGGTTTGCTTGGGTTAAAATTTTTAAAATTTGTGGGAAAAACGATTTGTAAATTTGGCACTTTCCTTTAGAAATTTTGAGAATGTATACCTCGGGCTGCGTGTTTATTTTCTTTCAGTTTTTTGATATTTTCTCTGTTTTTTAATGTGTTTTTACATAAATTTGCCTAAATATGGTTCAGAAAAATAGTGTGTAATGACTTGTATAGATGTGTTTAAGTAAAAGTGCCGAAATTTAAAGAATTTCATTGAAAAAGCTAACCTAAAAGTTTTGCAAAAAAAATTTTTTTTGGAAAAACCATACGAGACCGCCAACAACTGACTTCGGATTCGTGTTCTACGACCCAAAATTAGGGTCTGTGCAAAATTTCATGAAAAAATTCGCTGTTTCCACTAATCTAAATAATTACCCTTAGTATAATAATTAAAAGTCACTGACAGTGACAGGATATTTCTTTTCAGGATTTGTTTTTTGTGTTTTAAAACGCAGTGACTTTTATTATTATTTTTAAAATATTAAAATTCTACTTTTCTCTGTTTTCATCAGTCAAAAATATTTTGTTAGCAGCACATCGGTTTTTTATATCTTCTTGCTGTTCTGGAGGATCCGGGGAAATTGATTTCCTCTTTCGCTTTTAAGGCTTTCTTGAAAGGATATTCTCTTAGAAAGTTGACAAGCTCGGTATCTTCATCCTCCGTCGAGATCTTCCTTTTACCGGAACCTGATTTTCTCTTAACTCTTCAATTTTTTTCTTGCATGGTATCAATATATTCTTGTTTACTCTCAATTCCGCAGCAATATCTCTTACAGGTTCCTGTCCCTCAATCTGGTGTGAATTATAGCTTTTTGTTGTACAGTTAATGCTGGCATGATCGTTTTTTATATAGCAAATCTAGCAAATATTGATGACAATATAATAATTTGACAGGTTGATGACAACAAACCAAAACTTTTTATTGATTACCTACCTGCAGATTAACATATGTTACCTATAATAGTCCAGGAGATTAAAGCAAATTTCTTTGTCCCAGTATTTTTTGGCCGCAATGGTACTTTCTTGCTCGAAAGACAAAACCAACAAACCATGTTTATTAAAACTTTTAATTTTGTAAAAACAGTCGGGATTTATTTAACTCTTATTGGCTTGACGTACTTACTAGACAAAAAGTAGTGAAGAAAACAAATATTTAAATAAAATAAAAATACCTAAGCAGAGAAGTTGCTCCTCAAAAAAAGTACATAATGAGCAAATATTCTAAAGGCAGGGGTACGCGTGGTCACGGCGTGGGGAAATGAGTCACAGTCAACACAAAAAATATTGGAGAAATTAAATTCTTGTTTTATCATTTCATATTTAAACTTTAAGTGGAAAGTGGGCACCCACCTAGCGGTTGCGCTAGTGTTGTAAATATCCGTATTCTTTAGATATCCGGATAATACGGAATCGGAATCAGCTAATATCCGTATCCATTATCCGAATACGAATCCATTTCTTGACCCGCGCGACAGATCATGTATACGTATGCATGCAATACTAAAACATTTTCTATCCGGATACACGGCTAGGTAGGTCGATGGGGTATCGGTATCAGTCGAAGTCGAAGGTTAGGAAGGCACCGTCGGCGTCGTTCGTTCTCGTTTGAATTCGGTTCGGGTGAGGCGGGCCTAGTTTAACCAATGGGTCTCATCCCATATGATACCCGTTACCCCGATAACAATGCTATCTTTTTTTAGGAAAGGTCATTAGAAAGAGAAAGCATAAGATCAAATATGCCACATCGTAGACCGTGTTGTTCACTTACGCTCGATTCCGCTTTCTCTTTGCACTTTGCATTAGTATACAGCCGATGCGAATTTATTTTGATTCCGAATCCGTATTCAAGTTCTCGGCCGGTTTCGGATAATCCGGTTTCTTTTAATATCCGTATCCAACGGATTTTTGGATACGTATCCTTACATCACTAGGTTGCGCCACGTTAAAATCTTAAAATTGCGTCAAACATGCGCAATTTTAAGATTGAAGTTACAGGCACATATAAATGTACAGTGAAGTGTCTTTAGAGCTATTATTATCTTACATTTAAGTATATAAAATATACAGTACATTTTTTTAAAGTGGTGCGTAGGGTTTGTTATATTTGTTTGATATATTTTTAGCCTTCTCGTAATAGCTGTTTTTTACCTTTGCTTACCAGGTGAAGATGAGACACAATTCCCGACATTTAAAACCTTATTGCCACAATCATTGATAAAAATTTATGGTTTCCACCACTTTGTTTTAAATTTACGCTTTTGATAAACGCATTAAAATGCCTTCAAACTGTATAAAAGAAATTGCTGATACCTTTGCAGAAGGTTCTCTAGATCGTCTAGAACTGAACAAGACGACAGTGCTACGAACAGAGCTACGACAGTTACACGAAAAATTTATGACCACAGGTTATGTCGTCAGTTCACATGTAATGCGAAAAAGAAATTCCACTGTAGTTATCGAAAACTTTACTGTAAAATGGACCGGGTAGAAGAAAGTCCATGTACAGATTAGTCTTAGTTAGCTCTCTGAAAATTCCACAGGATCTCGGGGCAGTGGCACTAAAGCAAGAAAAGTACAAATCTTATGAAGTCCAAAACGTTCAGAAGCTCTTACCGCATGATTATTTCAAAAAGATGGAATTTTGTGAGTACTGAATAAATAGAATTAATAATGACTCGAATATTACAAATCGTGTTTTATTTATCGCTAAAAGTTCCTTTTGTATGGATGGGATAGTTAGTGAAGAAAATACAAGAATATGGATACGGACAATCCCTACGTAATTCACCAAGCAGAAACCCAGAGGCGTGAAAACGTAAATGTTTGGGCAGGAATTCTGGGAAATACAGGGTGTCTCAAAAGGTACGGAATATTTGAAAAGGTAATAATATCCGAACAACTTTACTCACAACTTATTTATTTATAAAATACGAAAGGAGACATTTGGGAAATTACTTCTTAAAAATAACATTTATCAGATGTCGCCCGTTGCGTCGCTGGCAGTCTCCAAATACTGAGCGCACATGGATGAATACTCGACGAAGTAGATCAGGGGTGATAAGGGCAACTTCCTACCATAGAGAAAATATATAGTAGAGAAATAATGTCAATTACGAATGCGGCAAATTTACCGAGCTGAATCCGTAAACAAAGACGGTCCTCTGCGGGCTTGCGCATTGTCGAACGTTTGCCTTGTGATAGACAGGACCGTACTTCAAAATTTATTTTACATGACGTGAATCTTTTATCGAGTAATAAATGCTAAATACATTACTTGTAATTATTCTTTTTATTAATGATAAAAATGTAACCATTAGTGAGATTTTAACAAAAAGTGTATAGTTTGTTGGCTTAAATCTGAGTTGTCTTGCTATACAAAACTGTCGATAATTCCTCGAAAATAGCTCAGTTTATATATATACAGTGCGTCTCTTTAATGTTTTTAAACGTTACATTTACAAAATTGAAAGTTGAAATAAAATATAAACATAGTATTCTAAACAATAGAAATAAAATATGCAACTGTTTTAAGAAGTAAAATAGTAAATCAAAAAAATTACATGTGTATATTTTATTGGATTGGCATCCCATCCTGTATAATTCTTGAACAAAGCAAGTTCTAGGGTAAGATGTAAATATTTTTACACCTATTTACAGTGTGTGCACTTGATACTTTGCTGAAAGCGCTACTACTTACGGCCCCATGTCAATCTAATCCACCGATATCTTAGCGATCCTTTGGCGAAAGCGCTTTTTTCTTTCGCCATCCCTTTTAAAATACTCCCCTCTACCCTAATCCACTAGTATTTTTAGTGCCCCTTTGACGAAAGCGCAAATATGCCTTTTGGACACTCACCCTTCTAATCCACCGATATCTTAGCGATCCTTTGGCGAAAGCGCGTTTTTCTTTCGCCATCCCTTTTAAAATACTCCCCTCTACCCTAATCCACTAGTATTTTTAGAGCCCCTTTGACGAAAGCGCAAATATGCCTTTTGGACACTCACCCTTCTAATCCACCGATATCTTAGCGATCCTTTGGCGAAAGCGCTTTTTTCTTTCGCCATCCCTTTTAAAATACTCCCCTCTACCCTAATCCACTAGTATTTTTAGTGCCCCTTTGACGAAAGCGCAAATATGCCTTTTGGACACTCACCCTTCTAATCCACTGATATCTTAGCGATCCTTTGGCGAAAGCGCTTTTTTCTTTCGCCATCCGTTTTAAAATACTCCCCTCTACCCTAATCTACTAGTATTTTTAGTGCCCCTTTGGCGAAAGCGCAAATATGCCTTTTGGACACACTCACCCTTATGCAATATAGGGGAAGGAGGCATTGACACTACACCATCTTACCCCTTATACAATGCCCCTAATACACACACCCCATCAGTGCCTTTCTGACACCTTGACCACACTCAATATACGTCACTGACAAATATTTCTACTTCTCCGTGTGTGTATTCACTTCAACACCGGAGTGCATTTAAGATAAATTATATTTTTTACCTCCTATTCTTTCACATATTCATATAATTTAAATTTGGAATTAAACTATTTCTATTTATGCACTACTTGTAAGAAATAGACTACGAAATAATTCCTTATATTTAAAAGTTGGATACATAATTGGCGAAACATATGAAATGTCTGTAACACTTTTTAAAGACTATTTTTGTATCGAAATAACAAGCTTCAGAGGTTCGCTATATTCGCCACCCCAACCAAAAATACCATAACATACAAATGACTGAGATTTTTTCGGCCCGGTTCTGTTCGCCGCGTTGCGTCATTGAGTTCAACAACCACTTTTGCTAGACGTCCCGAGTGCGCATGCCTCGAGAGGACCGTCGTTTAAAAATCTGACTGGCGCCCACTGCGCACAAACGCACTTTTTCGCCCATACATTGGACGGATTCAGCTGGTGTCGCGAATACGTTGTGATGGTCTAAATATATCTTGTCTATGCATCCTACTCGATATTCCGCTTCAACTGTTCGACATTAGCTGGAGCATTTTGGTATACCCTTTCCTTAAGGTAGCCCCATAAGAAAAAGTCTGGCCGAGTTAAATCTGGGCTTCATGGGGGCCAATTGATGTCACCCCGTCTAGAAATTACACATCCGGGCAACAGCTCGTGAACCGCAGCAATGGAAGCGTCAGTTGTATGGCAAGTTGCGCCATCTTGTTGAAACCAACTGTCAACATTGTGACCTGGTCGCTGACCGAGTTCTGGCCCAAAAAACTGCTGTACCATAGCGATATAACGATCTGAATTTACAGTTACGGCCCTGCCTCTCTCGTCCTCAAAGAAGTACGGCCCGATGATGCTTTGACTTGAGAGTGCAACCCATACCGTGACTTTCGGGCAATGTAACGGTAGTTCGTGACTATTATGCGGATTTTCCTGCCCCCAAATCCTGCTATTGTGCTTGTTAACATGCCCATTTAAATAAAAATGGGCTTCGTCACTAAGGAAAATATTACGCCCGCACGCAAAACGCACGTTGCTCTCCGGTGAAGTTCGGCATGGTTACTAAATTTCCCGACACTTCACTCTCCAGTGCGAATCTCCCCCACCAATTAAATCTACTCAGTGGCGTGCTGTTTATTTACAAAATATTTCTAACCTTTTGAGCCACCCTGTATAATTATCGGTTCTTATTTCATAGAGGATACACTAACAGCAGATAAATATTTGGAAATTTTGCAACTCGGGACCTGCGTTAAAAGACTTAGCAAACCCAAGCAATAAATGGAGACACAATTTTTCAACAGGATGAAGTTCCAGCTCACAGCGTTGCAATCCCGAATTTTCCAGTAACAAGTTTTAAGAAAGCTGAATTGGACATTTTAGCCCTTTTAAATCGCTCGTCCAAAGTCCAGATATTTCGCCTCTAGATTACTTTTATTGGGGATATCTATCGTTAAAAGTCTTGATAATGTAAGAGAGAGGCCTGTTAATGCGGAAGAACTGAAAAACAGAATTATAAAGGCTTCACGAAGCATCACGGTACACCAGTTGCTTAAGGGTACAAACACAGTAAAAGTTGGTTTCCCGCTTTCAAGCAGTCGGCGCCGACTGGGGCCTACAATTTACCTTGTTTTTGAAATTATCAATAGCATTGCGCTAGTGACAATTTAAAAACAAGACAAATTATAGGCCCTGGTCGGCGCTGGCCACCTGAAAGCGGGAAACGTGCTTTTACTATATACGTTAGGAACGTTAACGTTAGGAACTTTAACGTTAGGAAATTTTTTTATGACTGTTTAGGATACTGCTTGGCTATAAACGGAGGTCATTTTAAAGAATTTATCTAAACATTTCATTTTTTTATTTATTGTTGTGTTTTTATTCATAAAATTGTCAAAAAAAAAAATACAAAATTAAAACAACTAAGTTTTAAACGTCAAAAATGTGTATCATCCTCACCTGGTATACAAAGTTAAAAACAATAATTACTAGAGGTGTAAAAAATTACGTTCAGATTCACTAAAAAGGTTTAAGATTTAGTGATTTAAATTAAGATCTTCCACTCGATCAGTTTTGACAGGTTTTTGCCCTTTCATTGTTAATAAGTCGTCATTAAAAACGTACGAGTTATTCTAATATTTTAGCGATTTGCTTGGATTCCAAATGATTTTTATCCTGAAACGTGTTGCTGAAATGAATTTAGTTCAATTATTGTGGAAAGCACATACTAAAAGTGCCCTTTTCTTTATAAATTTGCGAAAAAACTTAGAAATAAATTCATAATATAAAACTTAGTTGTCTTATTCTTTCACTTGTCAGTTTAAAACTTTTGGTTGTCAAATTAGACCGATCTAGCGTTGAAGAATCTGACCGTTAATATTTCGCAAAAAATAAAATAATTTTTTTAAAATTTTGGCTTGTTCAGTCATTTCGCGTTTTCAATAAATATGTTAATATTATTGCACAATAAGTTTTATTGAAACACGCACACAAAAATTACGTCGCGTCGGTTGGACGGATAATAACAAAAATATTATGGTTTAAAATTCGACAAAGTTCAAAATATTCAATTTCCTATCTGACGTCATCCTACTCCTACTACAATATGACAATGTGGCGACTCACATTAAGGATGCGGCAACACTGCCACGCGCCCCTTCGGCCGTTTTAGCACTAACAGATAATTTATATTTTGCGTAACTTGTAGCAATTTTTAATCTTCATGTTTAGTTTTGGATTGAAGGTTTTTTCGGATTGCTTATGAGTATTTAAATAGAACGATGAACTATGACAAAAATAATAGTAAAACCCAAACTTCGGCGTGTAATAGTTTTTTGCTCCTGTCATTCGGTGAATAATGGTTAGCATTTCTTTGATACCCATGCGTAAATATCCTTTTTAGGTAATATAATATTATGCGTTGACTGTTTTCTCAGTTCTCTTAATATTTCTGTGTAATGGTTCTGTATAAGTTTCCAATATTACGTTTTTTTATAATTTATTTTGATAACATAACCTCGCTGACCAACTCAACAAAATTGTTATTTATTTCCTAAATTTAAGTCGCTCATCGTGGGACTGCGTCATCAAAGGCCATCTCCTCATTTCATAATAAGCGATGTTTGACCGCTATTTTGAGGGTGAATTTGATCAGAAAAAATTCCAATTTCATGGGGATAAGCTTTTCGAATGAAGTACTTTTGTGTTATGAAATAAAAAAGAATCTGGATAAGCCCAGCGTAATCTTAGGACTCTAAAATTGACCTATGTCAAGTTTTATCTCTATACTTGTAATTGAACAGGGGCTAATATGGGATTAAAAATTTTACATGAAAAACTATATTGACCGCTTGAAAAAAAATGCACTGTATACACTTTACGTAAGTAAAACATATTATTTATTTTTAGTCGTGCTGGGAAATGTTAATTTTTTTGATGACAGCAAGAAAAATGCTGCAACGAAAATGAAGCAATATTCAGAATTTCTGCTTTTCATGTCAAATCAGACACTTCGACATCTGCAAGTTCAAAAATTAATTAAATCCGATGCCAAATTCGATGCAGTAATAATAGAACAGTTAATGAATGAGTTCCATCTTGGATTTGCCTACCATTTTAAATGCCCTTCAATAATTTTAAGTAGCATCGGACCCAACTCAATGATCAATCATAAAGTCGGAAATCCTGAACCTGTCTCTACTATTCCTACTTTTATCACGCAGGTTGGAGAATCTAATGAGATGAGTTTTATAGAAAGACTTAAAAATTTATACCATAATATGGTTCTTTACCTTTCAATGAAAGTTTATACTCTTTCTAAAAATGACATGTTGTTACATGAAGCTTTTCCAGATGCACCAGATTTAGCAGTTTTGTACCACAATGTGTCCTGAATTCTGCTTAACTCTCATAATAGTTTGGTAAAAGCTGTTCCTGTGGTACCCAGCCTGGTGGAAATTGGGGGTTATCATATTGATCCACCTCAAAAACTACCAAAAGATTTACAAAGCTTCTTAGATAGTGCAAAAGATGGCGATATTTATTTTAGTATGGGATCAAATTTAAAAAGTAAAGATATGACCGATAAGAAGAAGAAAGCTTTACTTGATGTATTTTGTAAATTGAAACAAAAGGTATTGTGGAAGTTTGAAGAAGACTTACCTGACAAATCCTCAAATGTTTTAATCAAGAATTGGATGCCACAACAAGATATTTTGGGTAAGAGTAAATGAATAATTTTCTGTTGTTTGTATTTTTGAGGAAGGACATTACTGATTATGCATAAGTCTTTAATATGAACGAGGAAACCCTTGAGTTTGTTTTGTCGGTATAATATCTAATAAGTAATGGATCCGTGTGCCCGAACAACGCTGTACGATATATTTTTGTCGATGCTAACAGTGCTAACCTAATTATGACATATGATGTATGTCTTAAAAACTAACAGGCATATTCACTGTAGAAACAAAAATGTTGATATTCTTTTTCGTCGTACAGTTGAACAACGTATGTCTCAATCATGGCGTTTGACAGTAGCATTGTTTATTGAATTCTATAATATTTGCTAAATGTAACATACAGCGTTGCTCGGACACACGCCTCAATTATTAATCTATTGTTGGGGTACTTAAATATTCGAATAGTTACAAAAGTAATATTTTATCATACTTTTTATTAGATTTCACTTTTTATACAGTTTTGTACTACAATAGCAAAACAAAACTACATAAGTTTTAGTCAAGGCTCCTAGATGATGCTGACTGTTACTAAATCGCAAAAGAAATTATTTTCAGACTTCACAAAACTGTTTAAACATACTTATACTAATATTCTTATTTCATTTTATAGCCCATCCCAATATCAAGTTATTTATTACTCATGGAGGTCTTTTAAGTACAACAGAATCCATTTATCATGGAGTACCGGTGCTGGCAATTCCGGTATTTGGTGATCAAGAAATGAATGCCGACAAAGCTGTTCAAAGTGGAATAGGTTTAAAAATAAGCTACAACGACGATAATTTTAATACAGAAACGCTCAACGATCTTATTCAGAAACTTTTAAATAGTCCAAAATATAGAAAAAGTGCCGCGGTTAAATCAAACATCTATCATGACAGGCCAATAACACCCATGGAAACTGCGGTGTATTGGGTGGAATATGTTATGTTATAAGGCATAAGGGTGCTCCACATTTAAGAGTGGCTCGCGTGGGAATGCCTTGGTATAAATATTTTATGGTGGATGTCTTTGTTGCTTTCCTTGTTAGTATTTTGTTGTTTATACTAATTTTAAAAGTCATTGTTAAAACTTTCTTAAAAGTATTATTTGGTAAAACTGCTAAGCGAAAGGTGGACTAATATTTTTTTGATTATTAAATATTTTAAAACAGGATTGGCAGAAATTCGTTTGCTTTTTGGCAGGCGTAAACTGTACAGTAATATTAATAAAATCTTATTGACAAGGTCAACAAAGATTAATTAATATACATTTTTACTATATAAAACAGGAATTAAATTAAAAAAAAAATAAAACTTGTAGAGATACAGAACGTCATTTAATTAATTTTAAAATAAATTAAACGGAACAGTATTTTAAGGTTATATTTTGAAACTAATGGGTAGTCACGAGCAATAACTCGGTGTACTTCATAATATGCTGATTATGTAAATGCATCTTTAGAGAGGTGGTCGTGTCCACACACCCGCATTAATTAGGCAGTAGCTTAATTTTTGCTACCTATTTATTACATTTACATAATGATATGATAACTAAATAATTTTATAAAAAATCCATATCTAGTTTAAATAAAAACATTTTGTCAACAATATAAAAGACTTGTGTTATAATACAAAAAAAAAGTTATTTGAAAACCGATCAAATACACAGCTTTGTTAGCACTTCTTGTTTTAATACTTTCTATTATAAACAAAGTCAATAAAGCTAATAAAATAAACATAATATTAAATATTTTTAACAAATAAAGTAACTAAATCTAATTGTATCCAAAAATTTTGGGTCTTCTAGCTATTGTAGTACTAAAATTTGAAGATGTTCTGTTGTGACTCCGTGGCTCCTTGTTAACTAATATACATTTTTACAAGATGGGAGAAGGTAGGAACTTACAAAAAAAAACATTTTCCTTTCAATGACAAAAGATGCTGCTGCAAGACCTGACATTCTGTCAATACATAACCTCAATTTAACTTACCTGTAGCAGATATTTAGAAAATATCTAAATAATAGGTCCAAAGTGAGAGTTCCATAAAATTAGCATTAGATTTGAATAATGGAAGGTTTTTTATTCAATTTTAGATGAATGTATTATTTACTGGCCTCAAATTTAAAGGGAACACTCTCTTCACAAAATAAAAAAACCACAAGAGAATATTTTAAATAGAAAAATGTGATTATCCCAAAAAATGGCGACTACCTGCAAACAGGGACAACTAAACAAACCTTAGACCGAACCATCACTACGAGAGCAGGTTGCACCAAAAATGAATATATTTGTTTCTTGAACAAAGATCTTCTAATGCATCATCTAATACAATAGAAAGAAATAACATGCCGGATCTGATAAGTTTGACTTATGTACCTCACCTTAAGTCCGTAGGTGCACGCTACCCCCTCAAAATACCCACCCTTGTTGGCAGTTAGCACATTTACAGCTTCATACTCCGAGTTTTTCTTTTCTATACCTAGTATGGAAAAGAATGTCGGTAAAATAATATGCCGGATGACACAAGAAGTGAAACCCCCTAACTTTCTCCCTAGTTTTTAAAGTAAAAGTATAGAAACTTTAGTGTACGACCAGTGTATTAATTATTGTCATTTTTTGTAAAATCAGACCCGTAAAATAACTTCCGGTTTAGCCGGAAGCCGAAAGTGATATTAACTTGTTTATTTTAAATGGAAACCCACCGCTTTTATTCGATATATTATTTCTCCAAAAATTTTCTTTTTTAGCGACATATCACACATTACCATTTGTTTTCACAATGGTCTGCGAGCTTAATTTTTATCCAATACCTATGATCTATCCAATTTAAATTGAGAATGATGACAGAAACCCATTTTACAACGGAGAGATCAGTTATGTCCCTCTCTCTCATGTTCTCAAAATACTCTGAAATTTTTACAACTAATAGAAAGTTGAGTTATGAGAAACATAAACATATCATATTAATTAAATCTGTTCCATAAGTTGTTTTTGCAGTGTAAAAAATACACCTAAAAGTTTATATAAAATGTTAGCAGCTTAAATTTCTATGTTCTATAAATCTGCTACTGGCTTACAACTACCTAAATATTACGCAAGGTACCTACCATCCGAGTATTTGTTTGATTCTTCACATTACTTGGTACGGGCGTGAGCGTTATGAAAGTAATTAATTATCAGGAACGCCGACACGATATAAAGTTGGGAAAAGTGGGAAATAAAGAATATTCTTCTAGTTATAGAGATACAGTTGCGCCCTAGAAATGTTTGGTTTCAGTTTAAAGCTGAAGCCACAGTATCCTTCTGGAGTTAAGACTTTCAACATTTACCATTAAAAATTAAGAAACTACTTGGTATATTCGAATAAACAATTTTTATCGCCTCTTGAACTCTCACAAGCATCACTGTTCGCAGGTAGGCTGTATTATATTTCAGGTCCAGTCCTCAATATTACATAAATGTAGTACGTGTTCTCTCCTGCTTTCGAGCACAAGGTTTAAAGTAAAATTTAAAAAATCCGGCCCTGTTCACCCAGCTGGGACCTCCGTCGCGCCCATGATACAAGTAAAAGAAGGTATGATATCAAGCGCTGTCAAATTCGCGCATGACGTCACCAGGTGATTTTTTTAAATTTATAACGGTCAATATAGAGTTTAATGTTAGTTAAAGGCGATTTTATATAAATTTTATTGGCAATACACTTTGCCTCCTGCTTATAATACAAATTTTATAGTATATAATTTAAAATAATCATGTAAATAAAGGGATAAATACATACATTCATTGATTGATTGTCCACATCACAACCATACACAGCACATCTCATTTTTACTTTTAAACTCCTAAAAGTAATATAAAATCACCAAAAAATAGTTTTAAACACAACGCGATCTTTAAAGATGTGTTTGGTTTACAAAATATCGCGGAATCATAAAAATTAAAAATTTTGGTTTTGAGAATGATGACAAAACCCCATTTTACAATGGACAAATAAAGTATATCTATCTCACCTTTTTTCTTTATCATATTTTGAAATTTTGACAACTAGAAAAAGTTAGGTTAAGTTAAGATAAACAGCAACATGACATTTTGAGCATGTCCCATAAGTTTTTTCTGTAGTGTTGATAATAAACGAATAAACCTTTATTTTTCTGTGTAGAAAATGTTTGTATAAAGTGTTGGCCGCTTAAATTTATTTATTCTATAAATCTGTTACTGGCTAACAACTACCGAAAAAGTACGACTAAGGCCGGGCATTGTGGAGATGATTAACCAGGAACCTCGATCCCAAATAGTTCGATAAAGAAGTCAGAGAGGAGGAAAGAATGAAAATTACCATACCATCTAACCAGGAACCTCCATCCCAAATAGTTCGATAAAGAAGTCAGAGAGGAGGAAAGAATGAAATTTACCCTACCCCTAATCATACAAAAATTTTGGTTTTCAGTTACAGTAAAAGTACCAGGGCAAA
Source organism: Philopedon plagiatum (assembly GCA_963971165.1). Lineage (NCBI taxonomy): Eukaryota > Metazoa > Arthropoda > Insecta > Coleoptera > Curculionidae > Philopedon > Philopedon plagiatum. The sequence continues at coordinate 945,662 of OZ020196.1, read as the reverse complement.
GTCTGTTTATCCTTCTAGAGCTAAAACTTTCAACATTTAATTGAGAAACTGTCACATTGAGCTAAACAGTTATAATTTTTATTTCTACAAGTACTTTAAGTTAAGAATTTCGCTGTTCGCAGGTTGAGGTAGGGTTTGTAGAATTTATCAGAGAATAGGGAATATTTCTTTAAACTCATGTTATGATTTATTTTAATAAAAAATCTTTACTCAATTTTGCTGAGTTTTCTTTATTTATTAAAAAAAATGCCCGTGCATATTAGGTATACAGAAATTAAGGCAGAATTAAATTATCATTCATAAGCACATGGTTATTGGGCAGTAGCTATCTTCAAATAGTAAAAATTTTACGTTTATAATCTGCTAGCAGTATCTATGCTAACAGAGTTATGTTAAAAAAAATTAGTTTAAAGGCAGTGAAGGTTTCGAAGATTTTGGTAAGATCTATTATTATAAAACAGCACTCCAAAAGTAGGTACTTCAAAAGTTTATTATATTTAATAGGAATATTCCTTCTCTTTCCAAACTCCTCTAGGTCCACATTGTTGTGAATGAGGTTTGTGTGTGTCCACGTAGAGCAAGAAAGACACTACTGTTATGAAAGAATAAACGTCTGTCTATTAACATTATGATAGTGGATATTTTGAAATGAAATTACAAAATTCTAAGTCTGCAGTAACAAACAAATGTAGCAAAAGGTGGAATTGGCAAAGCACTGATTATTGTTCATATCAACTGTAGGTTTAGAACACACACACACACATATATATATATATATATATATATATATATATATATATATATATATATATATATATATATATATATATATATGTATGTATATATATATATATATATATATATATATATATATATATATATATATATATATATATATATATATATATATATATATACAGGGTGATTGATGGTGAGTGGCCTATTAGAAGTTCTGGCGAACTAGTCAACGGATCACTTTGAAAATTTGGTAGTTTACATAAGTGGACAATGACCTTTCTTTTAAAATTATTTTTGGCCTTGCGGTGTTGCCGCTTCTACTGAAAAGTATTAGCACCTATGATAATTTAAATGGAACACCCGGTATATTATATTTTTTTTAGAATCCCTGTTGGTTTGTTAATAAGTTTCGTTAACATATTCCTATGTCTATCTAGTATCGTTGTCGAGATAATAATTATTTTCTTCTTTTTTTCTCGGAAAACATGGTAGTCAATAAGGGCTGATATTTTTGAACTCATGACAGATAGGACACTAGAATTTGGTGGAGAGCTAGGTAATACCACGAGGCTATTCACTCGGTGTCCAAATCGTAGTTATATTTGTACAGGGTGTTTCAAAAATAAACATATTTTGATGGTTTGGAAAAATGATTAAAAGTACATTTTTTTAAATGGAACACCCTGTATTTTAACCGCGGTCCTAAAAGCTCTGTAAATTTCCTATCTTTCAATATATCATGTCCCTATACCTATCTCGAATAGTTTTTGACTTATTAGCATTTATTTGGACAATTTAACTATTACAGATAACATTCACGAGTTTTTAGGAAAATTTGAAAAGTAGCCTTTGGAAACTGTTGTTTTTAAATGGATGACACTTTTCTATTATTTATTCCGTTTCGTTGTCAGTTGGTTGCCGTACTTGAAAATTCTAATTTAAGGTTTTAAGAGAAATGGAAGAAAACAATAATTATTCAAATACAGTACTTATGAATTTATTTGTTTTACATGGTCAGTGTGATAAGATCATTAGTCGTACTTGTAGAAAATTCAATGAAATGTATCCAAATTTGCCATCAATGAACAATAAGAAATTTAGACAAATTTTAAACAATTAGTAAATTCTTAAATGCTTAAAATTACTTAATCATATTTAAGTTGTAGTGTACATAATAATATTTTTTTGACTTCTAACAAAATTACCAAGAAAAAAGTAAAAAACATTTAATTAGTTTTTAATAAATGTTCAAAACGTTGGCCGTTGACATCTAAGCATTTTAAAATTCGCTTGTTTACACCATGTCCAGTAGCAAGTCTAAGTTCACCAGCATCCAAATTTTGAAATGCCCGATTCACCCGATCTTCTAACTCTTCCCTTGAATTTACCGGTGTCTTGTAAATAATATTCTTGAGAGTGCCCCAAAGGTAAAAATCCAGAGGTGTTAAATCTGGGGACCTTGCAGGCCAATTCCAAGGTCCCAAACGCCTGAACCAACGATCTTCAAACATTCTCTGTATTTCCGCACTAACTTCGTCAGTGCAGTGAGCGGGAGCCCCGTCCAATTGGTACCAGCAGCTGCGATACTGGGCGAGAGGAAGGTTGTCCACGAAATTTTCGACAAATGTAGTTAAAATTTCTAAGTATTTTCTGGAAGTTAAATTTTCATCATATATCAAATATTGAATTTTGTTGTCCATCATTACACAAAAAACATTAAATCGAAAATTTTCTTGAAATCCAGTATCTCTCGTTACATGAGGATTTTCCTTCGCCCAATAATGAATATTTTTCCTATTAAAAATTCCTTCGCGAGAAAATTTTGATTCATCAGTCCAAATGATTTTCCTTAAAAATTGTGGATCTTCCTGAATATGAACTAACAAGTTTTCGCAAAATAAAACTCTTTGTGGACAGTCCTCAGGCTTAAGACATTGAACTTTGGTATACTTATAATCATGCATATTATGTTTAGCCAATATTTTTTGCACGCAGAAATAGGTTAAGCCCAAATCTTCTTTGGCACATCTTATTGAAGCCTGCGGATAGGCATGAAAATAAGCCAAAACGTTAATTTCGTTGTCCTCACTAGATGTTACAGGTCTGGGTAAATTTCTGGGAACTTTCAAGGAAGAACCAAAATTTTTGAAATTGCTTTGAATTCGTCTAAATTTCTTATTGTTCATTGATGGCAAATTTGGATACATTTCATTGAATTTTCTACAAGTACGACTAATGATCTTATCACACTGACCATGTAAAACAAATAAATTCATAAGTACTGTATTTGAATAATTATTGTTTTCTTCCATTTCTCTTAAAACCTTAAATTAGAATTTTCAAGTACGGCAACCAACTGACAACGAAACGGAATAAATAATAGAAAAGTGTCATCCATTTAAAAACAACAGTTTCCAAAGGCTACTTTTCAAATTTTCCTAAAAACTCGTGAATGTTATCTGTAATAGTTAAATTGTCCAAATAAATGCTAATAAGTCAAAAACTATTCGAGATAGGTATAGGGACATGATATATTGAAAGATAGGAAATTTACAGAGCTTTTAGGACCGCGGTTAAAATACAGGGTGTTCCATTTAAAAAAATGTACTTTTAATCATTTTTCCAAACCATCAAAATATGTTTATTTTTGAAACACCCTGTACAAATATAACTACGATTTGGACACCGAGTGAATAGCCTCGTGGTATTACCTAGCTCTCCACCAAATTCTAGTGTCCTATCTGTCATGAGTTCAAAAATATCAGCCCTTATTGACTACCATGTTTTCCGAGAAAAAAAGAAGAAAATAATTATTATCTCGACAACGATACTAGATAGACATAGGAATATGTTAACGAAACTTATTAACAAACCAACAGGGATTCTAAAAAAAATATAATATACCGGGTGTTCCATTTAAATTATCATAGGTGCTAATACTTTTCAGTAGAAGCGGCAACACCGCAAGGCCAAAAATAATTTTAAAAGAAAGGTCATGTCCACTTATGTAAACTACCAAATTTTCAAAGTGATCCGTTGACTAGTTCGCCAGAACTTCTAATAGGCCACTCACCATCAATCACCCTGTATATATATATATATATATAAAGAATCTTATAGACTGATAGAGTTGCGATAAAAGATGAAACAATCACGTGCCTGAGGAAAATTAATTAGTCATAGAATATAAAAAATTGATATTTTTTTAGAAGAAATTTCTTCAGTTTTCTTTTAAACATTGTAATTTTTTTATATTTTTTATTTCTGGAAGACAATGCATTTTAATACCAGATTAAAGAATATACTTTTTTAAGAGTATGTATTATTAAAACAGACGACTCTAATAAGTTGATTAAGGATAAAGTGTAGGTACAGAGTTTAAAAAGACAAAAAAAAAACAATTCAATTTATATTTCAAAATTTATTTAAAGAAACAATTTAAAAATAACAAAAAATATAGGGTAAAACATACAGTTGTTGGCACCTATATAGTGATTGGCACCTAACTGATATTTTTGTCGGTTCTAAGGAGTTCAATAGATATGAAGTAAAACCAGTGGCGGCTGGTGAAATTTCAAAGTTGTATATCTCTGTTCCTACTCACAGGACCCATACCAAATTTAGGGGTTTCAATAGTGAGCCCACTGGGAATGTATTGGTAAAGAGAAAAACATTTTGTAATTTGCGAAAAAAGTTAAATTCTTGGTGTGCCCCTCCTAAGAAAAAATTAACACGTCTAGGTATTGTATTTATTATTTTTTCTGAACAGATTTTACATCATTTTGTCGACAGTTTTTAAATTTTGAGAGAAAAAATTGTGTTAGTAGAAAGTTATGTAGTATATTATGTTTATTGAGCTCAATAAAATAAGTGTTAGTAGAAAGTTATGTAGTATATTATGTTTATTGAGCTCAATAAAATAACATCACTTTCTACAAGTCCGTTTATTTACTGACTGGTGACCCCACGGATACCAAAACTAGCCAGAAGCACCCTATGACATAATGTCAACTACAAAATATCTTAGGGTGAGTCTACATTAAATAAGCATTATACTACAAGTTATAGTCATTTGAATTTTTTTAAGTCTAAAATATAATTAAAAAAAAAATTCAAATGACTATAACTTTCTACTAATACACTTTTTTCTCTCAAAATTTAAAAACTGTCGACAAAATAAAGTAAAATTTGTTTAGAAAAAATAATATCTAAAATACCTAGAAGTGTTCATTTTTTCTTAGGAGGGGCACACCAAAAATTTAACTTTTTTTCGCAAATTACAAAATGTTTTTTTCTTTACCAAAACATTCCCAGTGGGCTCACTATTAAAACTCCTAAATTTGGTATGAGTCCTGTAAGTAGGAACAGAGATATACAACTTTGAAATTTCACCAGCCGCCACTGAGTAAAACCAAGGACTTAAATCCAATGGCTCCTTCTCACTAGACTCCACAGGTGTTTCCAATTGGTTTTTGAGGAGTAACATCTTTTTCAACCTCTCCAAAATACCACGATGCCTCCGTAATGGTAACAACATAAGACATATCATTTATCCTGGGTCTTGAAATGTAAATGTAATGTAATGTAAATTAATTTGCCAGTTTCATGGTTTTCCTGCAAGTTCATTATTTTCTCTTCATTTTACTAAAAACAAAAAAATTAATAATAATAATCCGTCCATGTTTCGGATTATTATTATGAGTTCAATGTCCATAGTCCATAGTAGAATATGTAGGTAATCCTAACAGGGTCTAGCAATTTTCTGTTCAGATAACCCAGACATTACTGTATAGTATAACAGACAAAAAATGCAAACAAAATACTGGATAAAATATCTATTACGTATACATTAAAATATACCTACTAAGAAAATGATTGTAAAATCTTTCAAAATGTTAATTTGGGAAAACAAATACGTGCAGTTACTTACATATGTATATGCACGCCTATTGCCAAAAGCTACTTGGGTTTAATTAAAAGCCTTATCGAACAAAGAATCTATCTTATCAATGCAGTACCTACATTTTTTTAAAGCACTCCACAGTGTTTTACATGTTAAATTTTTAAGCCCATGTTGGGTTCTATTGACATATAAGTATAGGATAGGGTTAAACTTTGACATTTTTCAGAGTTTGATTGGGAGAGTAAGATAGTGTTAATTTGCCAATATTATGTCAAAAAGCTTCAAAAATTGCTAAAAAATGCTTTTACTTTTTGAAAAACTTGTTAAAAATTTTCCCATCCCTTGTAGTACTGTTTTTTACCTTTTCATACCAAGTACCTACCTAAAGGTTGATTGATAATAATTTTCTGACATTAAAAACTTTATGGACACAATTTTAAATGCATTTTTTAGCCTATTTGGCAAATTAAAATAACCTTAAGACTCTGAAATTTATATAATATTATGTCAACTTTTATCTCAATACTTCTAATATAACAGGGCCTAACTTGGGGTTTTTCACATGGAAACAACGCATAAATAAACCATTTACAGACCACAGGAATATTTTGAAATTGCTTTGATACCTATTATTATTACTAAGATCACGATACACTTACAACAGTATGCTTACGCTATGACGTCACTTCGAGGGGAATCCTAAATTGATTAGACGCTTGCACTCCTTGTACATAAGTACAGGTCAGTTTATTGTCGGGTAGTGTGTTGAGTTGACATTTATTAAAATATTAGTACAGGACAGCTTATTGTCGGGTAGTTTGTTGGGTTGACGCTTATTAAAATATTATTGTCATATTTCATTTGATCAGGTAAGTGCCTTGTTAATTTAAGATTCTCACTCGAAGTGACATCAAACGTAGCATACCGTTGTAAGTGTATCGTGACTAAGATACTTATAAATAGGTAGGTACCATTATAAGATAATGTGAATGCTTACAAAGAAGAAAAGGTTTAATGCTACCATAAAAATTATATAAAAAATACTTGAAAGTTTCTGACAGTTTATTTTTTTAAGTACTATGTATACCTACGGTCGCATTTGATTTTAGCTGCTTGCCTTATAAACAAAAAAGGCAGGAAGCTGCCGGGAAAATTCCGTTTTTACTTACAGTTTTCCTTACTGGAAATAATTTGTGAGCATTCTGAAATAGTCTTTTTTGGTACTTACCTTTTGGATGAGCAACTATACATAAACACATTCACATTCAGCTGCAAACTCTGGGTCCTGGAAAAGGTAGAGTTCTTTTGTAATGAAACTTTATTTCTTTTGTAATGAAGCTTTATAAATATTTATTAGCATTTCCTTTGGCCTTCACATTTAAGTTTTTTGTCGTTTTCTTGGTGGGGATAAGGCCCTTTCGGTGGAGGTTCCTGGGATATCGTCGATTCCATTCCACTTAGCTATTGGGAATACAAAATGGGCACAAACAAGGCAAAAATACACAAAAATTACGAGTCTGTGACATTTTAGCAACATAGAATTTTTAGAGGTTATGTTATGGTATGTCAGATCCAATGTCGCCAGGTTGTCTCAAATACCAGACCAATTTATGGTTGTATTAGAATTTGTTAACGTGGATTGAAATCGTAGTGCTTTATAATTTTATTTATTAATTTAATTTCTGAATTAGTATAAAACAAATAATTATTATTAGGTAATTGCACATTTTATTCCAAAAATTTGGCAACCTTGCAAGAGGTCCCCAGCGGGGAACGTAGTTACAGTTCATCCTCCAAATGGCAACATCTCTTTATTTGATACATTAAGTTAACAAAAGACGACGATATAACTCGATAGTCGATTCTATGTTAGGAACTCACGTAGCTCGATCGTTTAATGTCAAATGTAATACCGATGAGCACCAGCAGCACCAGTCGCTCCTACTGACGTTTTTTAACAATATTGCAGGGTTTTATTTGATTTTACAGTGATCTTATGATATAAAGGTGTTCTAGGAAATGCAGCAAAACCAGGAAATTTCTCAAGAATAAAAAATATACACGCATATACATGCGTAAGTAGACAAGTTAAACTAAACGAAATTCAACGTGAAAACATCTGGACTGCCATGTGTATAGTTTTTCCCTGTGTAAGCTGCCCATTTAATTTGACCAAGGAGATGAATTTTTGTTCATTTGTTTTTTCTGTCATTTTTCTCAAAAGTCTCCAGGTGACGTCAGATATCATATCTTCTATTTATTTGTATCATGCGTCGCGCCCCGGTTACATCTCATTGTGTTTTTTGTGCTTCGAGCGAGAGGTTCGTTGCTGTCTTGCGCGTTCTCACACGTGAACGCTGTTCGCTAGTTTGTCGTTTTCGCTACGAAAACGGTAAGTAAGGTGATATTTTAATCAACCTAAACATTTTCAGCCTTCTCTTGCAGTGTAGGTAATGGGGAAGTCGAAAAAATAAGAGGAGCTCCTCGTCAAGTAATTCTGATAAGGAAGGTAAGAATTTGCAACGTTGCCACGTGTAGTGGCGATCTAACAATGACGGCGGCGCGTGCAGCACTGTTTTGGTCATTGAGATGGATGCATGTACCGACTACGAGTAAACAGTGATGGCGGCGCGTGAAGCGCTGTTTTGGTCATTGGCGGTACACACCCAAGTGAGTCGACAGACAAAGAATTTGCAACGTTGCCACGTGTAGTGGCGATTTCTCTAACAATGACGGCGGCGTGTGCAGCGCCGTTTTGGTCATTGAGGTGGATGCATGTAGCGACTACGAGTAAACAGTGATGACGGCGCGTGTAGCGCTGTTTTGGTCATTGGCGGTACACACCCAAGTGAGTCGACAGACAAAGAATTTGCAACGTTGCCACGTGTAGTGGCGATGTTTCTGGCAATGACGGCGGCGCGTGCAGCGCTGTTTTGGTCATTGAGGTGAATACATGTAGCGACTACGAGTAAACAGTGATGGCGGCGCGTGTAGCGCTGTTTTGGTCAATGAGATGGATGCATGTAGCGTCTACGAGTAATCGAGTAGAAGCGGGCGGTACACACCCAAGAGAATCGACAGACAGAGAATTTACAGCATTGCCACGTGCGGTGGCAGATGTCTGTAACAATTACGACGGCGCGTGCAGTGCTGTTTCGGTCATTGAGGCGGATGCATGTAGCGCATATAATGGCAGTCACAATCTAGATGAACTTCAAGTTCAATTATAATGATAATCAGTGGAACAAGAGAAATCTTTTTATACCAAAGTTTTAATTATCAGTGTTCCATATTTTAAAAATAGTCTTAATTATACGAACGAGGTCTATGAAAAAATCCGAATTAATTTTGTGAATAATGTCTTAAATTTAAATTAACTTTGATATCCTATAGCTCGAGATCTGAAAATGGACTCAGTTATCGGAAAACAAATTGAAGTTTCACATCTTAGTACCACTAGTATCAAGTTTTTTTCTATTTGTAATACTACTGGTACTATGTAGTCTGATATCTCTGATATCTCAAACCGTTTTCGAAACTTCAAGGCTGAAACAGACTAATTGTCAACTGACTAAATTTTGAAAATAAGTGAACTTACATAAGTATTGGACACTTCACAAAATTAATTTGAAATGTTAAGAGGAAACCAAAAATTTAATAATATAAATGATTTTTTATTATCACGCTTTTTTAATAGATCCTATATAGTTAAGAATATTTCTAAAATATGCTATATTTATAATTATAAAGACTTCTGACTTGCATAAAAAGTTTTTTCCAATAATTTGCACTTAACAGAAACCCACTAGTAACACCCTATATACCTATGAGAAAATGTTGCTACTCTAATAAAACAGTTCTATAACTGCAATTCGAAATATTAAATAACCCCAGCAATAAGACAAGCGGTCCTAATACAACTGAATGTTAAGGGTAACAGTCTCAAATTTTACCGGCAATAAGATAAATGCATACAGCATACGACACAGTTTCGTTAGCCCAAAAAAATGGGGTTATACAAGCTGCTATTTCGTATTATAACGACTATACAACGGAATTTTAGTGGCTATTGCACAGCTGTATTTTAGTTATGCTCTCAATTTTTTACTGACCAAGTCGCCATATTGCTACCACAGTAAGACGGTCTAGCAATTTGTGTTGTATTGAAGCAGCAAAGCGCGTTGCTGTCCCATATAGTATTAAACAGTTGCATAAAGAGTTTAAGAATTCTTATAAGGAATAATTAGCTTTTTTCTCAGTGTACTGGAAATAATTTGTGAGCATTCTGAAATAGTCTTTTTTGGTACTTAGCTTTTGGATGAGCAACTATACATAAACACATTCACATTCAGCTGCAAACTCTGGGTCCTGGAAAAGGTAGAGTTCTTTTGTAATGAAACTTTATTTCTTTTGTAATGAAGCTTTATAAATATTTATTAGCATTTCCTTTGGCCTTCACATTTAAGTTTTTTGTCGTTTTCTTGGTGGGGATAAGGCCCTTTCGGTGGAGGTTCCTGGGATATCGTCGATTCCATTCCACTTAGCTATTGGGAATACAAAATGGGCACAAACAAGGCAAAAATACACAAAAATTACGAGTCTGTGACATTTTAGCAACATAGAATTTTTAGAGGTTATGTTATGGTATGTCAGATCCAATGTCGCCAGGTTGTCTCAAATACCAGACCAATTTATGGTTGTATTAGAATTTGTTAACGTGGATTGAAATCGTAGTGCTTTATAATTTTATTTATTAATTTAATTTCTGAATTAGTATAAAACAAATAATTATTATTAGGTAATTGCACATTTTATTCCAAAAATTTGGCAACCTTGCAAGAGGTCCCCAGCGGGGAACGTAGTTACAGTTCATCCTCCAAATGGCAACATCTCTTTATTTGATACATTAAGTTAACAAAAGACGACGATATAACTCGATAGTCGATTCTATGTTAGGAACTCACGTAGCTCGATCGTTTAATGTCAAATGTAATACCGATGAGCACCAGCAGCACCAGTCGCTCCTACTGACGTTTTTTAACAATATTGCAGGGTTTTATTTGATTTTACAGTGATCTTATGATATAAAGGTGTTCTAGGAAATGCAGCAAAACCAGGAAATTTCTCAAGAATAAAAAATATACACGCATATACATGCGTAAGTAGACAAGTTAAACTAAACGAAATTCAACGTGAAAACATCTGGACTGCCATGTGTATAGTTTTTCCCTGTGTAAGCTGCCCATTTAATTTGACCAAGGAGATGAATTTTTGTTCATTTGTTTTTTCTGTCATTTTTCTCAAAAGTCTCCAGGTGACGTCAGATATCATATCTTCTATTTATTTGTATCATGCGTCGCGCCCCGGTTACATCTCATTGTGTTTTTTGTGCTTCGAGCGAGAGGTTCGTTGCTGTCTTGCGCGTTCTCACACGTGAACGCTGTTCGCTAGTTTGTCGTTTTCGCTACGAAAACGGTAAGTAAGGTGATATTTTAATCAACCTAAACATTTTCAGCCTTCTCTTGCAGTGTAGGTAATGGGGAAGTCGAAAAAATAAGAGGAGCTCCTCGTCAAGTAATTCTGATAAGGAAGGTAAGAATTTGCAACGTTGCCACGTGTAGTGGCGATCTAACAATGACGGCGGCGCGTGCAGCACTGTTTTGGTCATTGAGATGGATGCATGTACCGACTACGAGTAAACAGTGATGGCGGCGCGTGAAGCGCTGTTTTGGTCATTGGCGGTACACACCCAAGTGAGTCGACAGACAAAGAATTTGCAACGTTGCCACGTGTAGTGGCGATTTCTCTAACAATGACGGCGGCGTGTGCAGCGCCGTTTTGGTCATTGAGGTGGATGCATGTAGCGACTACGAGTAAACAGTGATGACGGCGCGTGTAGCGCTGTTTTGGTCATTGGCGGTACACACCCAAGTGAGTCGACAGACAAAGAATTTGCAACGTTGCCACGTGTAGTGGCGATGTTTCTGGCAATGACGGCGGCGCGTGCAGCGCTGTTTTGGTCATTGAGGTGAATACATGTAGCGACTACGAGTAAACAGTGATGGCGGCGCGTGTAGCGCTGTTTTGGTCAATGAGATGGATGCATGTAGCGTCTACGAGTAATCGAGTAGAAGCGGGCGGTACACACCCAAGAGAATCGACAGACAGAGAATTTACAGCATTGCCACGTGCGGTGGCAGATGTCTGTAACAATTACGACGGCGCGTGCAGTGCTGTTTCGGTCATTGAGGCGGATGCATGTAGCGCATATAATGGCAGTCACAATCTAGATGAACTTCAAGTTCATAATGATAATCATTCTGCCGCCATTGCCAGATGACGTTTTAAAAATTCTGGGTGATTATCCGGAAAAAGATCAAAATAACTGCTTCTCACTGCATGAGCAGCTAGTATCTAGGTGGCGAGCCATTCTCGCGAATGGTTAAAAAAAAAAAAAAGAGTGGTTGTGAAAGCCTTTTAGCAAGATGATATTCCTTCCAATTTAACAAATTTAAGTCCTAAACTGAATCCGGAAAGCAAAGCGGCTTTGTTAAAACCGAGTCTTACTACTGTCTTAAATAACAAAAAAAAAAGGTATTAATAGTGGATTTTTAACCAGTTTATTGAATTCAGGTAGAATTTTTACAATCCTGTTCCACCGCCTGTCTGTAACACGAACAAATTTGGGGGTACCATATTCCAAAAAATATGACAGACTTCGCAGGCAAATATAAGCCAGGTGAGTTTTGTTTGGAACTGACTTACATGAAAAATTAAACGCTGTTTAAACACTTACGGCGGGTTGCAGAAAGGATGATTAGCTAACAACGTGTTAAATTTGCGTTGTTAAGGCTGTGTACCGTTGTCAAACCTGGTTAACCGCTCGGTTTCTTCGGTGACATTAATGACAGATATTGCGTTTCCAATCTGTCAACTTTTCAGATTACCGATACTTACGGGACACAAAACCGTAACCAAAGTTGACAACGGTACACGCCCTAAATTTTAGTCAAGTTACCCAAGATTTAATCAAAGCCGGCCCAGGCCTACTCGAAACAGCAATCGCGCAACATCGCTTCCAAAGGTCGCAGTTTCGGGAAAACTCGAACGATAAACGTCAGATTTTAATGTCAACAATCAACACAGCGTTTTGTATTTCTTATTTCTTGTAAAGCGAAGTTATATTGAATCAAAACAAATATTTTTGGGAAAATAGGCAAAGCGAATAGAAAAATTACACAAATATAGAAGAAAATAAACTTGTGAACATATGTATATGTATTTCTAAGGTAAGTTGTATGAAACCATTGAACCATAAAATACCGTACAGATACCAGCCAAATTTGTATAATTTTTCTGTTGATTTTTAAAATTTGCGTTAAAAATGCTTTACATAAAAAATTTGCTGCTTTTCAGCTTCCTTAACTACAATCCTCTTGTCATTATTATCCATTTATATGTTTGTTTTAGGTGCATTCAAAAGATTTTAATATTTCTCAAGAATGAGAATTCCTAACCCTAAAAATCGAACTTTTGATGGAAGATAAAGCACAAAAACATACTTCCTGATAAACCTACATGTAAGGAATGGAGTTCTAAATGAATGTTATTTGACAGATTATCCTAGACACAATCAATATTTGGCGAAATACCTTACTGCCAAGAAAAAAATTTGGAAACAAAACCTTTGTTGTTAAGGTAAAATATTGCCATTAATATCTTAGTTAAATATGTAGCTATCACTACCTACGTTACAAAATTTTTGAGTACAATTTTGTTTCTTATTTTAACCTCAAGTTCTGTGTTTATACCCGTAATAGCATACTATATAACTTTTGTCCAGTTAAGCTAACAAAACATTTTTGTCTGGGTGGATATACTGGTCAATTTGTAAACCTAATTGCTGGTAGTATAACGATTATAATTTTATTAACCATGTGTCACGCTCGAACTCGAGCAAACTAGAGTATTTATTTAATCCACCTCAACTTCGTTTAAGTAAAATTTTGCTCTTTCTCCTTTAATAAACTCTTTGCTCAAGATTCATTAACTCTAATTTTTTTTGTGGCACGTTTACTTAACGACCATTTTTATCATGTGAATATAAAACCCATATCCCCATACACTTGTTAGTATTTAGAATAAGATATCTATAAACAAGTTATTTACTTGGGCTGTAGACAGTAGAACATTGTGCTTTTATTAAAATTATTATGTAATTGTGTAATTTTTTACTTTATTTGCTTTGTTTTTTTTTGTTACAGGTACCAGATAAGTCACAAGAAAAAACCTTGCAGATATTTTAATGTGAATATAGGCTTAACAAGTACCTACTGGTGACATCAAATCAAATCAATGCTAAAATAGTTTTTAAATAAAAATTTGTTATTTACATAAATAAAATGCGTTTTGTGATTTTTCAGAACATAAATTTACATCATTTACCTACTTTATATCTTTGTTCATTATTCCCTGAAAATTTGTGAAACTAGATAAAGATTCCATAATAAAAACTATTATTTTTTAAAAATAATAGAAATGCTTTTTTTTAAGTTTGATCTGTGGCATTAATGTTATTTTTAAATTTAAGAAAGTTGAATATGCACTCGAAACAAATTCGCATTTTTTCAAGTGCATGAACTTAGCCGTATTTTATTGACGAAAATTAGATTACTCGGGACCACGGTTTCTCGGGACCACTTCACGATACCTCAATGTTATTTGAGGCGATTTTAAATCGATGACCTAGTTATGGCTACGTTACCTTATTTGGCAACGTTGCTCCATATAGTCAATGTTTAACCTAAAAAATCAAAGTATTAAGATTAAATGAGACAGTGTTGCCCAATGGTCTGACTGGGTAATGATTTGGTCACTGATTTAAAAATGGCTTTGTTGTTATCTGACGCCTCATTTTAAATTTATTGTATATTCGCTATTCGCTTAAAGCTCGTAAACTGACCCGGATCGATGCATTTGTCAACACGCCTCAGATCCGGAGTCCGGATGGCATTTTTTAAAAAAACATCGATCTATCGACATCGTTAGACATCGGTGGACGTCACATCGATGGGTTCAAAACATCGAAAGAAAAACTTCGATGTATCGACATCGTTGGAAGTCACATCGATGGATCCAATATATCGAAAGAAAAACATCGATGTTTCGATGTATTCTCGCATAATATATAATATCAAAATAATAAATAAAACAAAGAATCATTCAAACTAAAATAACATTTATTTTCTACTGCGCCGCGATCGTAAATTATTGTGGCAACCCAGCGTTGACTCCCATTCGGGCCATTCATAGCGTTTTCCATTGATAAATTTAGGACACGTCAAATGTATTTCTATCATTCTTCTTTGTATATAGGTAGAAAAGGACACAAACGCACGTACACTCAGTTCGCGCTGGTTCTACCAATGGAAAACGCCATCAGTTTTATAATCGTCGCACATTCACACGAACACGTGTTGAATGGAGTTCGATGTTTGTTCGATGTTCCAGTTGTTACATCGATGCAACGAAACATCGATATTTAAAATATCGATGGAAAAACATCAAATTTTAAGTTCGATATATCGATGTTTTCAAAACATCGATGTATCGTTGCCATCCCTAGTCCGGAGGGTGAAGTACTTCAAAAATTTGAGGTTAGGTTATAACGTCAGTCTTTTGTTTTTAGGATTTATTTTGTTTACGTACAAGCCCTTTGTTTTTCTGTTATCGAGAGAGCCTGACTAACATAAAAGAAATAATTAATACAAACTTGCTTGCATTCCAGTGTTTTGCTGTAAATAAGATAATTTTCGACGTTAGGACGAAAGTAATTCAGAAAATAACTACCTCTACAAGTTGTTATAGTTATTATTTTTATACCCACAATAGGGTTTGCTATTTAAACTAAGAGAGATGTGAGGTGTTACAGAAAACTGTGTGATTGAAGAAAAGTAAGCAAAAGGAAATTTAGCAGAATATCTATATTTTTATAGAAGACTGTAGGAAAACTGTTTTAATATAATGCCATAAAAAGAATAGTTTATAACCATAGGCCTACAATAATTTCATCTTAGTTTATAACTAACAAGAATTTGAGCAATAGAATATTATGTTTGCATAAGTCCAACAACAAAATAATATTTAAAGAGTAATTTTGTTATGGTATTGAAGATGAAAGGTACCTACATTTTTTGGTAAAATCCACGTTATACCTAAATGGTGAACTTTATTTTTCCTACATTTTTTATGTGTTTGTAAAGGTAGGTACATGCTTATTTAAGCATTATGTTAAATACGATGCCCATCTGCAATAAAAGTGTATAGAGTTTTATTTTAAAATATTGAAGGAGGGAGTTTTCTTTCAATCTCTTGTATTGGAACATAAAATTTTGCCAAAGTAACCAATATTTTATGAAAAATGTGAGCAAAAACATGACTTTAATCACAGCATATAGTGTAATTAGTTTAATTCATCGTTAAGTGCTCTCTTCATTAAAAACAAATGAAAAAGTAAACAACACCTTGGTTTTTTAGTGGCTTTTGTCAGTTTAATCATTGATTAGCCAAAAATTTTTGCTGTTGCAGAAAGAAAAAATATTTAACGCTCTGTTAAACTGAGAATCATTTGTTTTTAATTAAGAATTAGGATTTAACGCTTGATTAAAGTTTTGTGCAACCCGCTGTTAGAGTGTTAGAAAAGAATTAAAGCTGACAAGTTCAACTAAATATGTTTCCTCTGTCAGGAGACAAAACAAGGGAGGGGGGAGTCAGGCACTAACCCTCTCCAATAAAGTTGTTCCTGGTTCCAGTCGAGCGTTAAACTTTCATCGCCCGGTCCGTCGAGTGGGGGAGACCGGATTACCACATAGGCTACAAATAGTGATGTAAGGATACGTATCCAAAAATCCGTTGGATCCGAATATTAAAAGAATCCGGATTATCCGGAACCGGCCGAGAACTTGAATACGGATTCGGAATCAAAATAAATTCGCATCGGGTGGTTACTAATGCAAAGTGCAAAGAGAAAACGGAATCGGAATCGAGTGTAAGCGAACAACACGGTCTGCGATTTGGCATATTTGATATTGTGCTTTCTCTTTCTAATGACATTTCCTAAAAAAGATGGCATAGTTATCGGGGTAACGGGTATCATATGAGATGAGACCCATTGGTTAAACTAGTCCCGCCTCACCCGAACCGAATTCAAACGAGAACGGCGCGACGCGGTGCCTTCTTATCCCTAAACTTCGACTTCGACTGGTATGATACCGATACCGCATCGACCTACCTAGCCGTGTATCCGGATAGAAAATGTTTTAGTCTGTTGCATGCATACGTATACATGATCTGTAACCGCTTTCGCGCGGGTCAAGAAATGGATTCGTATTCGGATAATGGATACGGATATTAGCTGATTCCGATTCCGTATGATTCGGATATCTAATGAATACGGATATTTACAACACTAGCTACAAACCTCCAGCAAAGGAGGCGGAACTAGAAACTTAAAAAAAAAAAAAAAGTCGGTCTTGCAGGTCGCTTACAATTTTTTTTACAAACAATGGTTGGCCTTGACGGCAAACCTAGTTATATTAGGCTGGTTACAAGGTTATTTTATAAATTTACCTACTAAGTTACAACCTCCTAATCTAAAAAATATTTCCTTTAGGGGAAAACAACAAATCTAAGTTGAAATAAACTTAAAAAAAAACGAAAACGGTAGAAGGTCATTATTTATTTTAATCCTAAAGAGGTTAAATAAATACATAAGTGCCCTTCATTTTAAAATGGAGGATGCTAGGACCGCAAGTAAACTAATTCAATGTGGCTACTACGCAGCAACAATAGATTTATCAGACGCATACTATTTAATACATTTTACGATATTTTTGTTAACCTGTTTAGGGTTTATTATAAACAAAGAAAAAAGAAAACGGGCTATCTTCCAGAATTACATGCAAATTTTTAGGATTCATTTTTAATTCTATAGAGTCGACTATGGAATTACCATCCGCAAAATGGGAAAAAAATACGAAGTAGTTACAGTATTTTATGACTCGTAAAACTTGTAACATTATAAAATTTGTTCAGTTTACTAGAGTTGGGAGATATAGTGATTTTTCGATAACTGTTAGAACAGCGTTAGGGATTTAAAAATAGTGATTTTAAAATCACCGTTAAAAATAACGGCTATTCTTCACTACAGCGATTTTTATTTTTAAGGCGAGAAGGAGCAGCATAGCAAAGTTGCTTTAACGAGACTGATATTCAGTATAAATATTGAATAATGCAGCTATAATTGGAAGTAAAGTTATAACTTGTTAACATTCGCCTGTCCACCTATCAGGTACGGTTGGTTATATACCAAAACTTTAGAGCGCGCTAAGTATTTGGCATTAAACTTAAATAACGGCAACTACAATGCTTCGATGCCAATTTCCAACAACGTGCTAACAGCTTTGGATTTGTGGTTGACAAAAGTCGTTACATCAAAAAATGATTTTGAGAAAGATTGTTTTCACCTAGAAATTTACACTGATGCCAGCTTGTCGGGCTGGGGTGCCTTTTGTCAAGGCGAAAGTGCTTATGATTGATGGAAAACATACTCCTTACATACGCTCAAATGAAAATTGGCAAAGCGGACCAAGCGTCTCGTGTACTACCCACTGAGACAGAATGGTCCTTAGATACTGATGCTTTTAATTGGAGGCAACTTGGAGAACCAGAAATAGATATTTTTGCTTTACTAAATAATCATAAATGTAAAAGATATATTTCATTGTTAAATGACCATGGAATGGATGCATTTATCATATATTGGGGGAACTTGCTCTTTTACGCATTTCCGCAATTTTCAATAATGCTGCGGGTATTACAAAAAATTGTTACCAACGAAGCAAGCGGTATCCTAATAGTTCCCTTTTGACAATCGCAGTCTTGGTACCCATTGTCTGTAAAGTTAATCGTAGGCCAACCTCTTATATTTGGACCTAGCGATAACATTTTGTATTGCCCTTTTAGCAAGAAGATACACCCCTTATCCAAGAATCTTACCCTGGTAGCAGCCAGATTATCCGGGAGGCCTTTAAAAGAAAGGGAATTCCCGCAAATGCCATAAATACAATGGTAAGGTCTTTAAGTGAAAACACTATAAAACAATACAATACAACCTTTAGGTTTTGGTGAAATTATTGCCAAGCTAAGGATTTTTCGCCTTTGGATTGCGAAATAGCAGACGTTAGATTTTATCAGTCTGTCAAGGCTTGTTGGAATCTAGCAATAATATTTTTGGCTCTTTTAATTCTCACCGCGCAGCCCTTTCTTACTTTTGTCCAAAAACTTAGGAGAGAATGCTCAACTTAAGCGCTTTATAAAAGGCATACCTACCTATTTAGACTAAGGCATCCGAAACCGAAATATAATTACACTTGGGACCCTCAAAAGGTACTGGAATTTTTACAGGAAACACCTGATACTACTTTACAAATGCTCTCTTGCAAACTAATAACTCTGTTAGCTCTTGCCACGGGGCAGCGAATACAAGCTCAAAAATATAAAATTTTCTGATTCGCTTTTCACCACATTCATTCCAGATTTAATTAAAACCTCAAGGCCGAATACATGTCAGACTTGCCTAAAGTTACCATATTTCTCAGAAAATCAAAGGCTATGCTTGGCATCCTTTTAAAAAAAAAAAAAAACAGTACTTAATTGCAACTAAAACATTAAGGCAACCAAGCTGCGATAATCTGTTAACACTTACAACAAGCCGCATGGGGTAGCCTGTCAACAGACGCTGAGCCGTTGGGTCACAAAACACCCTTGCAGAAGTAGGTGCGGATACCGCGATGTTTACAGCTCACTCTACCAGGCATGCATCCACTTCATTGGCCTTAAGAGAGGGTGTCTCTGTGGACGTTATCCGGAAATCAGCAGGTTGGAGCGAAAGTTCTGATACCCTGGCCAAATTTTATAACCGGCCTTTAATCAAATCAGATAACTCCGTTAAGCCGATTTTAAACTTAGACCCGAGAATAAATAAACTGCTTAGACTTAATAAAGACTTAGGGTTAATAGCTTGATTTGACTTTATTTGAATAGACATTTTTGATGCATTAAATATATTTACTGGTACTTTTATTACATTAACGGTAAAAAATAAATAAACCCTTATTGGAGAATAATTTACTTGTTTTTACCTGACATACTGACAACCTTATAAAAAGTGTACACACTTAAATGTTTTATAGCAACCATCGGTCTTTAAACATCTACATTTATGTAATATTGTGGACTGGACCTGAAATATAATTTATCGATCAAAGGAACTTACCTGTGAAGTTCGATCGTAATTATATGAAGGTCCAGTCTGAAAATATTACAACCCGCCCTCCCGGAGCCCAGGGTTGCCAGTAAAACATCCAACAGGTACTTTAAACCAATGAGATGTAACCGGGGCGCGACGGAGGTTCCAGCTGGGTGAACAGGGCCGGATTTTTTAAATTTTACTTTAAACCTTGTGCTCGAAAGCAGGAGAGAACACGTACTACATTTATGTAATATTTTCGGACTGGACCTTCATATAATTACGATCGAACTTCACAGGTAAGTTCCTTTGATCGATAAATTATACACCGATTCATTTTGCATAATATATCGGATAATAGGGAATATTTTTTAAATCACATCATTATAATTGTTTAACTTAATAAAAATATTTACTCATTTTCGCTAAATTTTTTAACTTTATTTATTTAAAAACTTTTTCTCCAATACTATTATTGCAAATTATTCGTTAGAAAATACCAAGTATTGAGTATTGTTTTTTAGAGGGGTAGGACATAACTGTAGTAGTATAAAATAAGAAGGTTGATGTAGCTACACTGTTAATGTTTTGCTTAATAAAAACGAAATTTTTACAAATGCTGCTTGTGTTCGGAGATCTTTTGCTATAAAATCATAAAACTCACAAAAGTCTAAAGCTTCTTTCGGGTACCTAAATACCTTGCCAAATTAGAAATTTCTTTTTTATGACGTAATTCCGATAAATCTTTCAAAATAGACAACCAGAAATATTTGCACAAACAAAGACAGCTGTGTTAACATATTTGATCATATTTTTTTATTGGCAACAACAACGTTTTTATTTGTCTTTTACTAATGCAAATTTTACCAACAAGGACAGAAAAAATGGGATTCCGCGTTGGGAATTTTATCTGAAAACATTATTTATTTGACTTTCTGCAATGCACTTTCGTCAACAGGGATAAAAAGAAATTTGATTCCCCCCTGATTATCAGGAAAGAAAAGAAGACTATTGCCATTGCTAAAATATATTCTGGTGTAAACTGTGTATGGAACTGACCAATAGGGTGAATTCTTGTTAAATTGTTAATTCTGTCATCATTCTCAATTCAAATTGGACAGACCATGGATGGCAATGAATTGCTTGAAACAAGACAGCTGGTAAATAGTAGGCCATTGAGATGACAAAATGGTTAATTGCAATGAATCAACTTTTTTTCAGGAACATGTATTGATTAGGATTCTTCAATTTAGGTCCTGATTTTTTTAAAAACAAAGCTGAATTACACAATTTTTTAAATGGAAATCTATTTTTTTCGTGACCGTAAAATTTCTTATTGAATTTTCTTTCTAATGGTGTATCACATTTTTTTTCATGGGTAGGTATACCATAAATTGAAATTTTCGTTTTATAACATTAATAAAAGATTGAACAATATTTTGATACTTTTTATTTTGATAAAACTATAAGTGCAAAAAATTATATTTTTGCTTTTTTACTGGTAATAGTTACATAAATAATTTGCTTTTCACCTGTTTTCATTTTTTATTAGCGTTTTCAGTCTTCTTTTTGTCACTTATTTCAAATACTGATTTCTGATTCACACTGAGGTATACATATCATTATTTTAGAATGTTGCCTTCGTCTGTTTGTCGATTTTTTTTATAGAAAACAATGTACAGGGTCTTTGATTATATTTACGTGCTATCTGGAGCCTTTATTTTTGAAGATAGAAAAAGATGTTTTATATAAAAATTGTAGTTTTTTTTCCATATTATCTTTTGAAATTATCAGTAAAAAAATATCGCCTTCAAAAAATGGAAAAATATAGGCAACTTCAATTTTTTTAAATGGAACACCCTGTATATTATGCGCTACAACGAAAGATCTTTTTTTCTGATTTCAAATATATATATATATATATATATATATATATATATATATATATATATATATACTGATGATATTTGAGTGAATCATTTTTGAGATATTTTAGCTTAAACTATAAATAAATTGCAAAACAATTTCATATTGGTATCAAGAAAGCCATGGAAACAATAAAATTGTTATGTTTTATAAATTTATAGTTTAGTTATTTTCTACAATTTGATTGTTTCCAAGGCTTTCTTGATACCAATATGAAATTTTTTTGCAATTTATTTATAGTTTAAGCCAAAATATCTCAAAAATGGTTCACCCAAATATCATCAATATATATGTATTTGAAATCAGAAAAAAAAGATCTTTCGTTGTAGCGCATAATATACAGGGTGTTCCATTTTAAAAAATTGAAGTTGCCTATACTTTTCCATTTTTTGAATGCGATATTTTTTTACTGATAATGTCAAAAGATAATATGGAAAAAAACTACAATTTTTATATAAAACATTTTTTCTATCTTCAAAAATAAAGGCTCCAGATAGCACGTAAATATAATCAAAGACCCTGTACGATCATGAAACAGGGGCTTTGTTACTATTTCTAATTTAGTTGGTTCCCTTGAAGTGTCTGCATTTTCTTTGCACAATTTTTTGTCGGGTAGACATTGACTCCTTTCGGGGATGAGTTTAGAATGAAAATAGCTTTAAAATAAGGTGCAGCTTGACTCCTTTTCCATACAATAGAATCAAAATGACGTTGAGTCGTCACTTTTAAACTCAAATTCGTTTTTTTATTTAAACAGTATCATGTAGTAGTAGCCCTTATTGATTTATTCTTAGAGCATTCAAATATCGTGAATCATTTTCTAGGTGGTTAGATTTATGCTTATGGATTATTTTTCTCATAATTATTCGGATTGTGAACAAAGTTGAATGTTTTTATTTTTTTTTATTAAAACTCATGTTGTTATGTAAATAATTAACATTCATTTTTAATACACGCTTTCCTTAATTTAATAATTGCTTGATACAAGGGTAAACGGGTAATGCAAACTCATAAAGTTAAATAGCACTTGACTGAAATCCGATGGAAAATTGGTGTGACGGTTTCTAAAAACCATGCATTGTTAGCCTTTATGAAGCATCGTCGGGCCTTGGGCAAGACAAAGGGCATAACAAGCACTAGCGCCGTGGTAAGTGTAAAACAAAAATAACGTGATAAAGTTGATTGTTTATCAAGCCGTGTTAGAGCTGGGGACTTTTTTTATCTTCTGACAGCCCACGACGACCGAAGTCTAAGTACTATGTACCGTGGGTGTACTGGGGAAATCCGACTCACACATCCAGAGCTTGAAACATCCCTAGGGTTTTCACCAGCCCTTTAAGAGGACGTGTGGGGTCGTACCGCCTCGGTCGAGGAAGAATTCCACTACCACCTTCCAACAATTAACAATCACAAAATATCCATGGTCGAAGCGGGATTCGAACCCGCGACCTCTCGGTTGCAAAGCTGGCGCCGTACCAACTCGGCCACCGGAGACCCCATCTTTAGTTCACTTTGCTGATGTTAGTGATGTTGATCCTTTAATCTCGCTCAGTAAAGTAAATAGTATAAAAGATTAGTTTGTTTAGTTCATTTAGTTCACTGATTTATTTAGTAAACTGTGAGTCGTATATTTTAAAGAAAATCAGTTGAAATTTAAATGAGTAATATTAGGCACTAGGCAGACCTGGGGTCTCTAAAATAATTAAAAAAAGACAAATTTAGGCATTCTCTAAACCTAAGTAATATAACACGCGTTTGAATTGTATTTAAATTTAACATTTTTTATTAAAATAATAATTTGATAAATATCTAGGTATAAGAAAATATTTATACTGAGAATATACGATACATGATTAATAAATTGTCATTCAACGATACTGTTTTATACAACGACCGAAAGGGAGACCCAATTTACGCTAGCCCTAAAGAAATATTATTATTTTATTAAAAACATGCATACAAAATAATAGTATACTATGTATGCCTTTAACGTCAGACTGGAATAAACATCAGTTTTGTTTTTTTTTGTCTTAGATATATATATTTATGTGTTCTGCAATGTAAAATTATTAGTACATTAATGTTGAAATAATCCACATTTTAAAAAAAATTGAACATTTTTGCAAACTATTTCATTGTTAAAAAAAGGAAATATTATTGCTTAAAAAAATAAAAACAAATACACCCTTTAAATAAGTATTTATATTTGTGAATAATAATTATTATAAGTTCAGCCCCTGACGCCAACGGTACGGACTCCTGACTTTACGGTAGAGATGTGTAGTTCGCGAACGAACTATTTAAAAGAACGACTCTTTACTGAGAACTAGTTCGCAAGATTAAAAAGATCTAGTTCGCGAACTATTAAGCAATGAGTGAGTAGTCGCAACGCATCCTCGCGGCGCCGCTAGCAACAGCTGGCGAATGACCAGACGAACTATTAATCAGTATCAGTCTCAAGCGTTGCGATAAAGAACAAATGGTGATTGATTAGTGATGCGACGTTTATTAAGTAATAGAAAACAGATCCGTAATATTAAACAAATCTTAGGATTCTTAGGTTAGGAGTGATTTATTTTTGGTTTTTGTAATCTTTTGTCATTTGGTTTGATTTTAGTTAGGTAAAGTTAATTTTTACAGATTGTGTTAAGTTACTAATAATAAAATATAACTTTAAATGCACATTTTTCGCATTTCTCCATTGTGAAAAGTGAAAAAATGTATTATGAGTAAGAAAAAAACAATTATTTGCCTTTTTAAAAATTAAACTGTTTATCTACAAGTAAAACGTAAAACTTTTTAAGATTTTTTTAAAAAATGATTCCATACTACACTTCTGCAGCAGCGCCCGCTACTCATATTTTTTAACATAAGTTTTAACTAAACTAACTACAGTAGACACTCGATAGTGACTGGATAATGTGCGAATAATATCAACAATATAGTATGTATTTTAATGCATAGGCCACCATGTACCGTGAACACACTACAGCTTCGCTTTTGGAAACGAATTTCAGTGACCCCAAAATCGATACTTCGCCGTTGCTTTATGTGTACTTCCTCGATATAATATTTGGTATTTCACCGGTCAATATATATATATATACAAGGTTGCGATGTTGCCAAATATTGTTATCATTCGTCTAGATCGCATAAATACATAGTTCGTTATATTACGCACCGCTGTGTTGCTAACTAGTTCGCGCGAACTAGTTCCCAAAAAAGACCTATTAAGCACACCTCTACTCTACGAACACTATTGACAAGAACTCCACAGCCACATAGATCAAAATTACGCAGGTCACGGACTGAAGTTTGTCGTTCGTTCGCGGACCGAAAGACTCAATCTTTTGGTCAGCGGTCGGTAAATTTTGTTTACGTCACTGTACTCCACAAGCCACCGTCCTCGACCGGAATAAACATCAATCGTTAAGTTTAGTTCAGTTTGAATCGGTCTTTTTGGTGACGGTGAGCGAATCTTTTGGTTTAGATTGATGAATTGATCGTTGGAACTAGTTCGATCGTAAATTACACACCTCTAGCCGTGTACTTTGTCTTGGTTTTTCATTTAACCGGGGACATCGCTCTTTGCCCTGCCAACCCTTATTTGTAGATTTTCTTCATATTATTAGAACGATTTGACTTAACGAATAAAAAACGCTGATTAAGTTTAATATGATTTATTTAAATACCTATTTAGTGACTACCCAAAAGAAAAACAGTGTTTTGCACTATGGAAATTAAGTTTTTTTTTTAGATAAAGCCTGCGGCGTTTACTATTATTAAAACTGGTCTCTAAGACCAACCATTAATTTTTCTCTAAATTATTAAAAACTAAAATCCTTTTAATATACTAAAGTTCACCCAATGGAGTCCTAAAGGTTTATCTGGTGTGATTCATGGCCATGGCACTTAGCACTCACACACTTGCGCACTGTACTCTGTTTTCAAAAGTCTACGCTAGTTCAAAGGACTTGGTCCTCTTCAGCCTTCTAACTAGGTCCTGGTTGTCAAGAAGCCTGACGGCTTCGACGTTAACGTGCTGATGGAGTCGAGACTCGTGCTTAATGGCAAATCTTTTAATTTCACTAGCGACGTACGGGATACCAAGATCGCGATGTAAGTCACTATTTCGTATGTACCACGGTGCACTAACTATGTTCCGTAATACTTTATTTTGGAAGGTTTGGATGCGTTTGATGTGGCTCTCCTTGGCACAGCCCCATAACTGGATGCCATAAACCCAGACTGGTTTTAAAATCTGGTTGTATATCATGATTTTACAGTGTATTGACAGCTTAGATTTTCATCCCAAGAGCCAATACAACTGTCTATATTTGAGCCCTAGTTCAGTACGTTTAGTTCTGATATGTTCTTTCCATCTTAGTTTCGCATCTAAATTCAGTACGTTTAGTTCTGATATGTTCTTTCCATCTTAGTTTCGCATCTAAAGTCATCTCCAGGTATTTGGCATTATTTTCATAGGGAACTATGATACCATTTATGTTAACTGGTTGATGATTGCATATTCTTTTGTTGGTAAAGTTGACACAAATAGATTCTTTCTCATTAAGCTTAATCTTCCAGTCTGTGGTCCAATTGTAAATCTGGTCGCTAGCTTGTTGGAGTTGTCTGGTTACTGCATCTAGGTCTGTTCCTACTGCTAATACAGAAGTGTCATCAGCGAATGTAGCCACAGTTACATTTTCTGTTTGTGGGAGATCACAAGTATACAGTAAATAAAGGACGGGACCCAAGACGCTTCCTTGAGGCACACCTGCTTTAACTTTTTTCGGTTTGGAGTATTCATCCTCCTGTTTAATTCTGAACACTCTATCTGTAATGTAGGAGGTTAACAACTCTACATATTATTTTGGTAACATTCTGTGTAATTTGTTAATTAGCCCTTTGTGCCAAACTTTATCAAAAGCTTGAGCTACGTCAATGAAGATAGTTGAGCTTTTCTGCTAGTGCCTTTTCTATGATGTCTGTTATTCGATGGACTTGGTCTATCGTGGAGTGCTTGCATCTAAAGCCAAATTGATGATTTGGGTTTAGGTTACTGTTCTCTATTATAATTTTAAGTACTTTTTAAGAAAAGCTTTTCAAATAATTTTGAAATAATTGGTAGTAGTGATATGGGCCTGTAAGATTTGGCTTCATTCGGTAGTTTGCCTGGTTTTGGTAGAATAACTCTAGGGACGTGTTTTAATCTAAGCGCTGCATTAATTAGGTAAGTCAGCATAACTATACCTTTTCCTGGTAGTTGTTTTAGAATCTCTCCTGTTATAAGGTCAAACCCAGGGGCTTTTTTGGCGCTTAAATTGTTTTTGATTTTGTTCGATTCTTTAGGAGTGACTAGTGCTATTTCATTCTCTTGGATATTCACAGACTCTTTCATATTGACATAGGACTGGATATCATTTGGCTGAAAAATTTCGGCTAGATGTTCTGCAAATGCTTCAGCCTTTTCTTTATTATTTCTTGCCCAAGTGCCATCCCTTAATTTGATGGGTGGCATTTGGGTGATTTGCCTTTTCAGTTTTTTCGTTGCCTTCCACAAGGAGAAATCCTTTTCCTCATCAGCTGATAGATTTTCTAGGTAGCTGTTTATAGATTCTTCTCTAAGTTTTTGTATTTCTCGTTTAAGTTGTTGAGTTTTGTTGTTACGATGGATCCCTAGTATGCTGCCATCTCCTTCTGGCTCTTCTCTTTTCTTTGACAAGTTCTCTTATTTCCATTGGATAGTTGTTTCCTATTGTTTTTTGAGTGTACGCCTTTGTGTTGTCCCAGGCTATTTTTTGTATGATGTTGTTGAACTTTTCAGCTACTACTTCTAATTGTTCTTTGGTTCTTAATTGGATTTTAAGGATAATTTTATTTTCCAGTTCATTTCTAAAGCTTTTCCAATCAGTACTTTTATTAACCAAAGTTGGCCTATTTTCTTTTCTAATTATTGTCTCGCTCAAAGTTAAAATCACAGCTAAGTGATCGGAGTCTAGGTCAAAATTATCTTGAATATCAATAAAATTGGGTGACACTTTTCTTGATATAAAAAAATCTAATAGATCTGGAATTGTATTAGTATCTGTAGGCCAGTATGTTGGTTTACCAGTAGTGTGAAAGTTGCAGTTGGAAATTAAGTGAAGTAATTAACCAAGTAGTTTGAAGAGTTATTTGATTTGCCAAGTACTTAATGTAAAACTATTTAACATGGCTTGATGATTGGTTGACAATAATTGACCTTAGCTTGCTTTGATTTCATAACAAGTCAAGTATCTTGAAAACCCAGTCAGGTAATGACTCCCTACACTCGCTTGCCGATAAAAGGTAGGCAAACCGTGTATATTATTGCAGTAGGTAGTAATTTGCACACATATATTTTTAGCATAGATTTAAAAACAAAGAAGTGATACTACTATTTACATATTTTAGATTAGTCGGTGATTCTAGGATAACTCTTCCTTTGGCCAACTATATGGTCCCCCACCTACTTTTTAAGAAAGGCTGTTGCCAGGCTTTCAGTCATGTATTGTCATATTTTCAGATTGATAAACTATACTAAAATAACACAATTACTCTAGGTTAATATCTGCAATCGTAAATACCACTGTCTGAAGCATATGACTAAGGATTAATGAGATATACAAATATACCATTATTCTTTGTGAAAATAAATTTTTACTAATTTATTTCCATTGCATGGTGACAAAATTTAGACTGTCGTCGCTTTATCTCCATAGCATGTGCTGCAGACACGCTTTATTCATGGCCCCAACAGTTATCAAGGCTTAGTATTTTGAGTGTAACATTTTTGACAGGTCGGAGTATAAGTACCTGTGGTAAAATTTTAAGTGATTTTTGGTTTTTCTTACAAGGACATTATCCATAAACTTTGAAAAATGGTGCGTCAGTGCCAAGTATGTGGAGAAATGGAACCTTTTCATTCGGAAATATCTTTTCACAAAATTTCTACGTGCAATACGGACGGCTCGGAAAGTCACTGCGACGGCGAGCGATGTCGGATGAAACAAAACAAAAGGGTAGTTAAGAATGAATGACGTCGTCTCCTGTTGCTGCAGGTTAATGATTTTTAGTTACAAAGTTGACATAAGTAGGTCCACAGCAGCACGCGTTTTGACTGCAAAGTTAATACGTAGGGGAAATACTTACTAGCTTAAATATGTCATTGAGAAACAAAATTAAGGAAATTACTAGTAGCGCCCTTATCGGTTGACTAAATAGCTAACGCATGAGTCGTTCAAATTACTTTTTAAGCAAATTCTTTTTAAAGTGTTAGTGTGGTTTTAAAAGTAGTTTAGAATCTTAAAAGACATGACCACTCAGATATCATAAAACCATTATATAATAACTCCAGTGCATCCACAAAAAGTGACCTCGTCAAGTTGCAAATGTTGGTCTCTCTCTTAGTCTCTCCACACAAAATATTTACATACTAGTATTTTTAGATATTTTGCTGACCAATTTCCATAATATCTTCCATACTTCCTCCAGATGTAGATAGATGATACAAAATAAGCAATGCATAGTATCAAAATTTGTAGTCCTTTCTGTATATCAGGATAAAATTTTCTTAAAAATAGGTAGGGCAACTCCTGCCCTGAATCCACTGCAGTGGTCAATTATATATATTTTAATCTACAGTGTATACAATTTTACAGTAGAAATGAAGATAATTCAATGAGACTACTAAAATTAATTTTGAGTGTTTTTGTGGTAAAATGTTCGCTCAGTGCAAAAAAGTTTTCTTTGCAGGAAGTATGGAGCGGGAAGCCATTATATTTTAGGGACTAAACTCTTAAAAGGTTTGGCAGAAAGCGGGGCATAATGCCCCTATGGTTTCCATGGACTCTAGTGCACGAAATGAAAAGTAGAATCGAAACTTTAGAAAGAAACGAACAGAAATTGGAAGAAAAGGTAAATATTCTCCAAAAGAAAATTAATAAAATGGAACAGGCGGGAAACCAGCTCAGTAAATCCGGCATCAGTGGAGACAAAAAAGTCAAAAGAAAAATGGAGGTAGCCGAAGGCGAAGGGAAAACGACGACGGTAGCCGAACAAGGAATCCAGAAAGAAGTATTGACTATGAACGACCTTCGCCTTCAAGAAGAAAGTAGTCCGGATGAACCAATCGGAATAGTTCAAAAAGTCAATGAACATAACCTCACTCCTAAAACGTCAAAAGTCAGCAACAACGACAACAAAACAGAAAATGGATGGATTACGCAAAAATCAAAAAATAGAAGGAAAAATGGGAATACACATAGACCTATTCCCATAAAAGGTTGTGGAGAAAATCTTGGAAATCAGCTTGGTGTTGCAAGTAGGAAACCATGATTTTTCGTCACTGGCTTCACACCAAATACAAGTGAGAATAGCCTGAAGAGCTATATTGAATAAAAACTAAAAATAAAAGTCCATGATTGCCTTAAAATAAAAACTAAAAAGGACAGCATAAAAAGTTCATTCCGAGTCCAAATAGATGGAGAAAATGAAGGCAAGTTTTTACCCCCGAGCATTGGCCAATGGGAATACAAATAATAAACCATTTTATGAACCTTCGACGACGCCCAGTGAGGGAAGAATAGATTCGAAAACAGATCCTGAAAGAGGTGAAATAATACGGTTGCTATGCCAAAACATCAGGTCAGCACGAAATAAACAAGATGAACTTCAAGCCTTCATATGCGGTAAAGACTATGATATTATATGTATCAATGAACACTGGTTAAATGAAGAAGAAGCCTCCATGTGGACCATACCTGGTTATAGCTTGGGATCGACATACTGTAGAAGAGCGGGTAGAGGAGGGGGAAGAGTGGTGTTTCTGCGCTCTACTCTTGAATTCCAAAGAATGGGGAAGATAAGGGATTTATCAGTAGAAAATGTATTTGAGATTTCTTGTATTTTTCTCACAGAATTGGATCTGTTTGTATCCTCAATTTATAGGTCTCCTAGTCTCCTGGTGATGAGAACTTTGAGCTTTTCATGGCGCAGCTTGCTAGGGCGATTGATGGGGTAGGGCATCATCGAAATATAATAATAGCAGGTGACTTTAATGTCCATTTTTGGACGGGACAAGCTCACTCTGTGGAACTATGTGACATGCTTGACACCTATGGTCTCTTTCCAATGGTAAGTGACAGCACACGCCTCGGAAACTGCCTGGATAACTTTTTTCTCAACTTTAATCAGTGGCGGTTGGTGAAATTTCAAAGTTGTTTATCTCTGTTCATACTTACAGGACCCGTACCAAATTTAGGGGTTTTAATAGTGAGCCCACTGGGAATGTTTTGGTAAAGAAAAAAAACATTTTGTAATTTGCGAAAAAAAGTTAAATTTTTGGTGCGCCCCTCCCAAGAAAAAAATGAACACGTCCAGGTATTTGATTTATTTTTTTTCTAAACAAAGTTTACATCAAACATGTTGTCGACAGTTTTTAAATTTTGAGAGAAAAAAATTTGTTAGTAGAAAGTTATAGTCATTTGAATTTTTTGTACAATTATATTTTAGGCGTAAAAAAATTCAAATGACTATAACTTTCTACTAACACATTTTTTTCTCTCAAAATTTAAAAACTGTCGACAAAATGATGTAAACTTTGTTTAGAAAAAAAAAAAGAAATCAAATACCTAGACGTGTTCATTTTTTTCTTGGGAGGGGCGCACCAAAAATTTAACTTTTTTTCGCAAATTACAAAATGTTTTTTTTCTTTACCAAAACATTCCCAGTGGGCTCACTATTAAAACCCCTAAATTTGGTACGGGTCCTGTAAGTATGAACAGAGATAAACAAGTTTGAAATTTCACCAACCGCCACTGACTTTAATATAGACTTTGTTACAACTAAGGTACTAGATGTACTAAAGATGTTAAACAGAAAATAGGTACTAGATGTACTAAAGATGTTAAACAGAAAATAAACCCCACTGCAGTGGGAGCTCCGATAAAATATTTCAGTACAACTACAAGCGGTTGTGTAATTATAAAAAGTGACAACACCAGCAACATAGAAAAACTACTGGATCATGCCAAGCTTAATTTGGAAAATGAATACAACATTGAAGTTAAGGGTCAATACAAGCCAGCTTTAAAAATAACGGGACTACTTAAGAAATATAGTGATGAAAAAGACCTTTTACAGGATCTAAAAATGCTCAATAGTCAAACTATAGATGATACGGACCAGATAAAGATTGTCCACTCTAGACAAGCTAAAAAAAGCAAAAAATGGACCATGCATGTGATTACCACTGGAAAAACGTTTCAAAAACTCGTTAATAAAAAATTGGACATGGGGTGGAACCATTGTTATGTACATGAAGACTTAAAGATTTTGAAATGTTTTAACTGTGGAATGTTCGGTCACAAATCAACAGATTGTAAAACCCAGAAAAGTTGTACATTTTGCACAGGCCCGCACGATAGAGCACAGTGTGATAAGGTAGAGAAAAAGTGTGTTAACTGTCTATACATCAACAAGAAGTTTAATAGTTCACTTAAATGGGATCACGATAGTGAAGATGAGGTTGAATGCTCTATTTATGCAAAGAAATGTAGACTTGCTCGTGAAAAAATTAATTATAACGCAACACAGGTATAAATAGTTTATTAGTTGCACTTTATTTTACTTTTTTTTATCTCTTTTTATTTAAATATGGATCCATCTATGGATGATATAGTAGGGGAGCTACTGCTCGGTGGTATTCAACCTGTGATAGTTAATGTTGACAATTATGGAAGTGTCATTGATACACAAAAAAAAAAATTTAATGTACTGCACCTTAATATTAGAAGTATAAACCAAAATTTTGATAATCTCATAACTTTTTTAGAAACATATAATTGTAATTACTGTGATATTATTGTCCTGAGTGAATGCTGGCATGTTCAGGGTACTGCAAATTTTGACATACCTGGCTATATTAGTTACTATAACGGTGCTAACTTTAATAAATGTGACGGTATATTTGTGTATGTTGGGGCTGGGACGGGTACAGTTTTTGATGATTTTAAATTTGAATATTCAGGGATAACAATGACCAGAATCTCCTTTGTGATTGATAATGATTCTTATTCGGTCAATGCCTTATACAGACCACCTTCAACCGATGTCAATCTTTTTTTGCATGATTTGAGTAACTATTTTTTTAACAATCTACATGCACAAACCGAAATTTTTATAGGGGATATAAACATAAACCTAGATGAAAACTCTATTGTTCCTACGGAATACATTGCCCTTTTAAGCCAATACGGTTTTTGCTCATACATCAATCAAACAACTAGGTTGGGTAACAACACCCGAAGCTGTATTGATCACATATTTTTAAGAAGAAAATTAAAGACAAATTTTTTAGATTATCAATCGTACATAATACAGTCATCACTCACTGATCACTTTCCTATTATGTTAAATATAAGCAATGTTAATGAAAGTCAAACAGGAACAGATTATAAAGCTGTCAAAAAAACCGTGTCAATTATTGATTATAAAAAACTTAAGGGTTTTCTGGAATCTGAGAACTGGGAGACGGTGATAGCGAGTGACAATTCGGACTCCGCTACCCAAAATTTTATTAATACTTTTCAGAATTATATTACCTTGTCAACAAGTAAAAAAACTTTTAATAATAGTTATAGAAAATTAAAACCCTGGATCACATTCGGCATCATTAACTCAATTAAGCATAGGGACAAATTAAAAAAAAATCTATTGAAAAATTTTAGCTTAGAGCAAGAACAAAATTATAAAAACTACAGGAATATTTTCAAAAAATTGATAAATAACACAAAAAACGAATATTATAAAGGTCAAATTAACAGGTGCCAAAACGACACTAAAAAAATATACCAAATAATAAAAAACGCTACAAATGAAAATACAGGTAAGGACAGTCAAAATATTGAAATACTAAATGACGATAACGTTCCATTTGCGGATAACAAGGTTGTGGCGGACTTCTGCAATAATTTTTTTGCTACAATAGGTTTAAAAATGTCAGAAAAAATAAAAAAACCAAGTAAACCAAATACAATGAAATTTAATCATTTAAAGTCAATGTATCTTAAGCCTGTTAACGAGAATGAAATTGTTAAACACATTCATTCTTTGAAGAATGGTAGCGCACCGGGCGATGATGGTATTTCGGTTCAGTTAATTAAAAACGCGCATATACACCTATTAAAGCCCTTAGTACATATAATTAATTTAATCTTTAAAACTGGCATAATTCCCAAGTACTTTAAGACCTCTATTGTGACCCCCATCTTTAAGTCGGGCGATAGAAAACACATAACAAATTATCGACCGATAAGTGTTATAAATAACTTTAGTAAGGTTTTGGAAAAAGCTTTGAAAGAAAGACTGGTAAATTTTTTTGACTCTGGCGATATTTTGTCTAGTAAACAGTTTGGATTTATAAAAAACATGAGCACCAGTGATGCAATGTACCGTGTTATATCTGAAATTACTTGTAGTATGAATGATGGTAAGAAAGCTTTGGCCATTTTCCTTGACCTTGCAAAGGCATTTGACACGGTGCCACATGATGACTTATTACGAGTCCTCGCCAATTACGGTGTCCGTGGTCCCGTGTATGATGTTTTTGAGTCTTATCTGAGCGATCGAAGGCAGGTTGTTCGAGTCAATAACGTAATAAGTGATGCTCGAACTGTTACTATGGGAATACCGCAGGGGACAGTCCTAGGGCCCATACTGTTCATTACTTATATAAACCCGCTGCTTAGGGAGGTAGAAATGGGTGGTACAATGTTATCGTACGCAGATGACACGGTTCTGGTGTTTGGTGGGGATTCCTGGGATGAGGCTAAAAACACCGCTGAGAGGGGTTTGAAACAGGTAAAATATTGGTTGGACTCTTTTCAGCTCTCACTCAATCTGAAAAAAACAAATTTTATTGCCTTTTCACCAACGGAAAAAAATAGACCAAATTTCAGCGCGCTGCAGGTTGATGAGAGCTCGATACGGGACACCGGCCATACAAAGTATCTAGGAATCTTTATTGACTGCCATCTAAAGTGGAACAATCATGTTGATAAAATTATAACAAGTTTGAAGAGACTTTTGCACAAATTCTATTTGCTACGAGAATTTTTGAACGAGAAATTATTAGTTTGTATTTATAAGTCACTTGTCGAGTCTCTCCTTAGGTACGGTATACTGGTCTGGGGTGGGATGTATAAGACTGCGTTAC
Organism: Philopedon plagiatum; assembly: GCA_963971165.1. Classification (NCBI taxonomy): domain Eukaryota; kingdom Metazoa; phylum Arthropoda; class Insecta; order Coleoptera; family Curculionidae; genus Philopedon; species Philopedon plagiatum. The sequence goes on along the minus strand of OZ020196.1, from coordinate 910,550 downwards.
AACCCTTACAGATTCTTCAAAACTATATTTTAAAAATAATATTCAAAAAACCTAAACTCTATCACACCTCTTTATTGTATTCTGAGGATATACTAAATGTTAGATGCCTCTATATTTTGACTGTTGGTAAGTTTATGTTAAGGGTCAATAATTTAAACATTGTTCACAAATTTAATACCAGAAATAGATTAAAAGGAAACTTGTCTCTGCCACGGAACAAAACAACACTAAACTTAAAGTCAATAACCTATCTAGGCCCAAAGATATACAACTCTTTGCCCGTGGACATTCGCCGAATGAAAGCAACTAAGAAATTTAATAAAACATATTCTCGATATATCTTTCATAACTTTAAAAATGTGTTTGCAGTTTTGTTTTAGCTTTGAATATGTCAGTCTATTGTGATATTTCCGCCTTAAGTCTTTTAATTGTTTGGAGGCTATAACTTGCCTTTTTTGTATATTGTTGTGTAATTAAGTTTATATTATTATATTGTTACATAAGTTTATACTTTTTTATAACACATACGGGTATTTTAATACCTAGGTGTTCTTTTGTTATATTTATGTTAATGTTCTTATATTATGTATTGTATTACACTTAATGTATTTATTTATCGAAAAAAAAAAAAAATAAATATTCGGCTTTTTTTTTTAGATAATTGTCTGTCTGACTACAGCTGCATTGAGCTGCAAATCAAACTTAGCGCTGTTGTAGCTGGGGACATTTTAGAATATAGGAGGTACAGGCCCATCACGGAAGAGGGGAAATTGACCTTCTATAACACTGTTGAAAACTTAAGCTGGAATTTTCTATGTGATACTGGCACTGATGCTGACATAAAATGTCAACATTTCTGTGATGTTATCCAGGGTGCTTTTTTCACTCATTTCCAGAAAAAAAATATAAATTAAATAAATCAAAAAATATGTTTTCTTGGTTTAATCAAGACTTGAAGGATATGCGTGAGCATCTCCATTTCTTGCAAGATCTTTATAAACAATATCCAACACCGCACCTTTTAACACAAAAAAATAAATTTAAAAAACAGTACCTATAGAGTCGCACTTAATGAAACTAAAAAAACTTATAATAACACACGAATTACAAACTCTACTAATAAATCGAAATGCATATGGAGCATCATAAATGAAAACAGGCCTAAAAATGTAAGTCCTGAATGTAGCATCAGTGCCAGTGACTTTAATGATTTCTTTGTGAATCTAGCAAACGAGGTTTTAAAAAATGGAAACTATACTGTAGAGGATGTCCCATTTCAGCCCCTTCTTGATCCCACCATATGTTTTGAATTTTCTGATGTAACAATAAATGAAACAAGGGACATAATACAAGGTTTAAAAAATAAAGGTTCTAGTGATATTTTTGGGCTTAGTGTTAAACTCATAAAGTTAATCTGTGAACTTATAGTTGTACCATTAACAAAAATAATACATTTATTTTTTAAAGAACGTATTTTTCCAGACTGCCTTAAGAGGGCCATTGTGGTACCAATTTTTAAAAAGGGTGATAGAGATGACTTGTCTAACTATAGGCCGATATCTCTGTTGTCAATATTCTCAAAAGTTATTGAAAAGTGCATGACCTCCAGGATCACTGGGTATCTCGAGGGGAAGGGCTGCTGAATGAACAACAGTTTGGCTTCAGGAGGGGGTGGAGCACTGTGTCAGCCATACTTGACCTTGTGTCTTACATAATGAAGGGCTTTGAAGACAAGAAGCACACTGGCACAGTGTTCTGCGACCTGAGTAACGCTTTCGACTGCGTGTCACATGAGCTACTAATAAAAAAGTTGGCTTACTATAACTTTGCTCCAGAAAGCATACTTTTGCTAAGTTCTTACTTAAGAAACAGATATCAGAAAGTGTCTGTGAGTGGGGTGTTTTCGGTGGCAGAGCAAATAAACTCTGGAGTCCCGCAGGGATCTGTAATGGGCCCTTTACTTTTCCTTATTTATATAAATAATCTGCCAAACATTGCAGTAAACGAACATTTTGTTCTTTTTGCCGACGACACCACAATCTCAATACAGAAGGGAAATTTTGATGAGCTAGTTGTGGCTACATATGACATACAGGAGAGAGCAGAAGGCTGGTTCCAAAGGAACAGTCTGGTCTTGATAAGACCCGACATATGGTTTTTTCAGTTAGAGAAGTTCCGGAGGATCCAGACCTGTTCACTCGTGATGCTGTGGGGTTTTTGGGTGCCAGGCTTGACTCTGAGCTGAGGTGGGATGTCCATATAGATAGTGTCACAAAAAAATTTAAAAACGCTGTGTTTGTGCTGCGCACATTGGCAGGGCGAGGTTCCGGTGGTTTTCTGCGTACGGCCTATTTTGCCTTGTGTCATTCTGTGATGTCTTATGCCATCGTGGCCCGGGGCCACGCGCCGCACTGGCGCAGGGTATTTTCTCTCCAGAGGAGGGCTGTGAGAATCGTTGGCGGTCTGGGGTACAGAGAGGATTGTAGATTTAAATTTAAAGAATTGAAAATACTGACATTTACTAACTTGTATATATTAGAAAATTGTATTCACATTAAATACAATTTATGTTTATATCCTGAAAACGGACATTGCCACTCTTATGGCACTCGGGCTGAGGGCGAGCTGTCTGTGCCGATGAGGCGACTGGAGAGGAGCCGGGATGGTCCAAACTACTGGGCGGTGAAATTTTATAATAAACTCCCAGAGAGCCTGAAGTTTTTACCTATGAACAACTTCAAGAGTGGAGTGTGGAAACTACTTCTTGAGAACCCTTTCTATGATAGGAATGAATTTATAGGTTGTGATATTTTTTGATTTATGTCATAGTTTGTTTAAAATAGTCTTTGTATTTTCTTACAATATCTGTATGTTATACCTGACGCATGTAAACAATGTATTTTGTAATAACATGAAATAAATATCTATCTATCTATCAAGCGGAAGTTTACAGACCCACCGAAAATTGAAAATGAAAAGTAAGTGTGGTATATTTAGATATTTACGTTACTAGTCTGGCAAGTGATTGGTTAGGGTACTTACCATGTTTTTATGTACAAGGCGATACCTGTGTCATCTCGAACCTGAGTGGGTTCCTGAACCGAGTTCGGAATGCGGAAGAGAGTACTGTTTTTCTTATTCAACGGATGTATACAAGGTGGTTCAGAAGTCCCGCATAAACTTTATATTTCTTTAATGCGTTAGTTGAGTAAAACGCTAAAACACATGAATTAATTAAACTGTTAACTCATTTTTCTGTAATATTTTTAACCGTCTTTCTTCAACCATCTAACCCCCAGCCACCCCAATATTTTTTTAAATGTCAAATGGGGACTCGTTGAGAAGCTCGTTAAAAACTGAATTATCTGACATTATCTTTAAAATGTATTTTTTTTGTAGATTTTTTAACGAGCTTTTTAAAAATACTGTAAAAATTTATGAATGGCGATTTGTATCGGAAAACCAACAAGAATGTGTAGAATTTCTTTTTGCATATTGTTTTCCTGGTAACTAAGATATCATTCTTATTTCTTTCCATGCAATTTTTTTATTCTTAATTTCTTTGATTCGATAGACAAAATTCCAATAAATAAATAAAACTTTTTTGTCTTGATTTTTAAAGCAGTTATGTGTGTTTTTAATAAAAATGATGTTGTCAGAGAGGCAACGTATTAAACTTTTGATGTTGTTGGGTTGCGGGGACAGAATACGGAGCGAAAATGAAGTTTGTGTGTTATTTAATGTAAGGTATCCCGAAAATCCAATTACGCAGTCAATTGTGAGTTACGATAATTCATAAATTTAAGGAACACGTAAAGGAATTACCTAGAAGAGGTCGACCACCTGCGTTAAATGACGAGAAAAACTTGATATACTCCTCAACATTAATACATTATCCCTAAGTAACGATGCTATCAAATCAACCGTCTTAAGATTTGTAAGAAGCCAAAAGTATCACCCATATAAAGTGTAACTTGTACAGGAGCTTTTGGAGGATGATTATGATAAAAGACTACAGTTCTGTGAATAAATGATGGCAAGATGTGACGAAAATAACTTAGTTCCACAAAACAGTATTTTTTCTGATGAGGCTACATTTTATTTAAATGAAGTGGTTAAAAGACACAATTATCGAATCTGGTCTCAGGAAAATCCCCACTGGATATGTGAAGAACATGCCCAACTTTGTGAGAAAGTAAATGTGTGGGCTGGCATAATAAATATTAGAATTTAGGGACCATATTTTTTTGATGAAAATCTTACAGATGGACGCTATTTAGATATCCTCAAATTTGAGTTAGTACCCGCATTAGCAGTTATTTTTCCTAACGAAGTTGATTCAGATATTCCACATGAAAGAGTATGGTTTCAACAAGATGGTGCACCACCCCATTTTGGTATTAATGTTCGGAGGTACTTAGAAGAAATTTTTCCAAACCGCTGCGCTGAGTAAGTCCACGAGGTGCAGTTGAATGGCCACCAAGATTTCGGGATATTACGCCGTTCTATGGGGATATTTGAAAGAGCGAGTGTACCAGAATAGACCACAAAACATTGACGACCTAAAAGATAGAATTCTAATTGAGATCAGTAACTTGGAGCCCGAAAAAATGAAATAGAAGGTGGGCGTCATTTTCCACATTTGTTATGTTAGGTCACATCAAGTGAGTACTAATTAACTACTTGTAACATAATTTGAAATAAAACAAGTCGTTATTTAATTATTTTTACTTCGACTATTATCCTCTAAAACCTAGTAATTAAAAACGTAACACATTGTTTATTGATAGCACTATATTGAGTTTTTAACGAGCTTCTCAACGAACCCCGATTTGACATAGGTGGCCATTTGAAAAAAACGTTAGGTGGCTACAGAAAAATGAGTAAATAGTTCAATTAATTCACGGATTTTAGCATTTTACTCAAAAATAACGCATACATGAATTTTATGCGGGACTTCTGAACTACTCTGTATAGATAACGTACAACATTTTGATTTGATGCTGTGCTTTCTTTCTTAACAGTTTTAATTAAAGAGGATTATTTAGCACCTATTATTACTACATAGTTTCTTTTTTAATCTTCTTGTTGCTGAGTTTTTACTACGCAGACAAAAGGAGTTTTCCATACCGAGTATCTCCTTTTCTCGAGTATATTATTTTTGGCGTAGGTGCCTATTTACTTCGTGTAAGTCAAAATACTTCTTTTAAATACCACTAATTTTTTGTTGAATCTCCTTTTTCTTCAACACAGGAACCATACTGTAATTAAGAAACTACGGCCGGCGTAGGCTGTGGAAATTCGCCGATTAATTTACACAACATATGCGTCCAAAATAGTCCGAACAGAGATTTCTTGTCTTAAATGTTGTAAAATGGTTCAAGAAAATGTCCATACAAGAGGAATAATTTTACTGGAAAAATATATTTTAAGTTAATGGTTTCTCAAAATGTATCCGTTTATCGGGAATGTTTGCCTAAAAGAGATGTCCGGTAAGGGACATTTTACTGGATAGCAGTTGTTTCTTATCTGCTTTTTTAACTAAAGCTGTACAAAATGATTGTATGGCGTTATGGTTTTATTTATTGGTTGGTATTGTAAAGCAATAAATAAAATAAGTATATGACCCGTACATATTAGTTCGTATCCATTAAAGGTTGCTGTAGCATCTTTGCGTATATTAGGATCTGCAATCTGATTGGAAAGTCAGTAGCGGCGAATACAATGTTATAAGTATACTAGGTATAAAAAAGGTAGTTTTGTTTACATAAAATAAATTGGAAAAAGTAATGACAAAACATATTTAAACGTATTGAATGTTATCGACATTGTTTTTTCGTTTTTTAAAACTATAACAATGCATTTTTCAATTTTAATCCTTACATTCATGACTAATTACAAAAACCTGTTGCAAGCGATATCAACAATTGTAAGCAAAAAATGATCTAAGCGAAGCGCCGCATCGCATCGTGGTACGGGAGGCTGTCCGTACCACGATGACGCGCATCGCCCACTCAACTTTAGTTTAAATTGTACGTTTGGCTGTCCAGGAAAAGGAAACGGCGTTGTAGCTTAGGTAAGTGCTACAGTAATTGGCACCCAACATAGTGGCTGGTATTTTCTTTTCATTGTGTTTGTAAAAAGTATAAAACACAGTTTAATTGAATTTGCGGCGGAATACTTGTAGCTTATGGTCTTGAAAAAACAACAAATGCGCTGTTCTATCTGTCACGTGTCAAATAAATTAGTTTGCTCTAGTTGTTGGCAGTGTGTACACGGGCACCCGTTTACAGCGCAATTTTCCTTAAAGTGGATTAAAAGTACCTCTGGTTACGTGATCACTGTGTTTAAAGACATGTAAATAAACGTTTTTACCATTGTGATATGGAAATATGACATCAAATTGGATTAATCAGTATGAATTTATATTTTAAAATGTATTTCTAACTTTATTTTTTAAGGTGCCAATCACTGTATCCTAAAACAGGAGATAAAATAATAGTTGGCATAGCTGTGCCAACTGAAGGTTGGAAGGGGAAAACATCTGCAGGCAATTTGTTTCATAATCTGAAGACCCTAGGTATGCACGAGTGAGAGAAGTGGGATGTTTTAGGCTATTGTAGATGAACAGTAAAAGGATGCATACGTAACCCGCCTCTTGTTGTTCTGTTAGGAACAGTTAAGCGGGGAATTAGTTCTTCAGAGCAAAATCCGTGAAAGTATGAAAGGGATAAATCCCCAACAGCACGGCGATGAGCGAGAGAAGGAAGTTTTCTTGTGAGGACAGGGTTATTGATGTGTTGAATGGATCTCGTTAGGATAGAATCAAGGATATTAAGTGTCGAAGGTGATGCCACTTCCCAGATATGGGAACAGTACTCTAGGTTGGGTCCTACTTGGGAAACATAGAGAGTGTGTAAGTGAGAAGGCGAGAAGTATTTTACGTGTTTGCGAAGATAACATCGTTAGATATAGAGCGATCTTTTTTAAAATACAAAGCAAAACGTTTGCGGCAAAACGACGTTTTTTATCCGAAAAGACCATTGAAGGATTATATTAATGATGTATAATTTTTGAAGATTCGCACCAAAAACCTTTAATGGATACGCACTGATAGGTAAATCCTTACGTAATTGTTTTATTTTTGCACCTTTTAAAGTATGTAAATGTCCCTGGTCAGTTGCACAGCTCTAACTCCTGCAGAACTTATCGCTCTCCGGATTCTATACAGTATTCTTTGTGTCGCAGATAAAAAAGGCTCATTTAAGAATCTGCTTATCAGAAAATGTTGCATACATTTCAACCTGTGTAAAAAATCTTTTCTACGACTACCTATGTACATATTAATAGTCACATTGTTAACTTAATAGCAAATAGCACCCATTTACTAGGATTTTTCATTTATACCGACCAAGCGATGCGAAAATGAACCAAAGCAACACTTTTCAGCAAGCAATAAGTTCACTTACTACTTAAAAAACGCAATAAGTCGAAATGAAACAAAATCGTCATTGCCCCTGGCAACCGCGGGCACGTCTGTTAACGTTTGACGAATTCTGTGTTTTGAAACATTGTTTTCAATTGTGAGCTTTTATCCTTTAAAAAAATAAAGCAGCAACAAAAGCAATTCGGAAGAATTTATTCAATCGACACCACCTGAAATCAGGGAAGTTGCTAATGCAGATATTTTATCTTACTTTACAGATTTTTAAATTCTAATCCAAAAACATAACATAATAAAAATCATGAAATCCTATTTCTGCTTTAAAGGACTGGTAATCGTAGAAAAAAAATAGTGTACCACCCGCACGGAATGTTTATTTCCCACATGTATGATTTGCAGCACTCGCCTACGGCTCGTACCGCAAACTTTCATACTCGTATGAAATGAGTATCATTCCGTGCTCTTGGACAATACTACTCACACATTTAAACGGTGTAAAAATCTTTTTCGTACTTTCTGTGGCATCAATAACGTTTAAACATATTTAATTGCCCAAAGTTCTTTTTACGGCTTTTAAGCAGTCGTAGAAAAAAAAATTTTAATAACTCCATTAAGTAATCGAAATATGTACTACTTAGTAGTTATAATTTCCTTTCAGAAATTATTCTTAAGTTAAGTTAATTCGGTTGCCCCACGCAATCAAGTTCGAATAGAGTAAGCCAATATTTGCTATTACTTCTTCAACTTCAGCTTTATGGGAAATTTACGAAGTTTGTCGGAAATAAAATGTTTGCTTCTCAGAAATGATTCCTTATTGCACAAAGATATTATTTTATAGTGTGTACACGGTATTATACTTTGCGTGTTTTCAAGGCAAGCTTTCTAATTATCACCCTTGAAGTCAGTATGTAATAATTGTCTTAACAAATAATAATAAATTAAATAATGTTAATGAATTACTTAAATTAAAACTTGTTTAATTTCTTTGGGATTGTTATGCTCCGCATTTGTAAATAGATACCCAAAACACAAATCCGGCGTTTTACGCAGAATACTGCAAATTTTTGCGTGACCTCTGCTGTGATTGGTAGTTCCACGAGATGCCATAGCAAAAAGATCTGTTATAAAAAATTAACTATATTCCTTTTATGAGTCCATCCTTTCTGCGCATTTACTAATTCTGCAAAAAATACGGCATTTACATAAAAACTGTTACTTTTCTTGGTTTTGGGGGAACAGGAAAAGAAAATAATTACAAACATTACAAAAATTTTCCGTTGTAATGGTAAAATGGAGAGTTAATATCGCAAAAGTCGACCACTCTCTAGTAATTTCTATTATTCGAGACTCCTAACATTTCTGCGTATTCTAGTAACGAAGTTAAAAAAATAAATCCCCATGTAAATATTAGGTTTCAATTTATTGTTTCTTTAAACCACACTTTAACCTAATAAAGTACAGGGTGACCCATCCGTCACGACGGGGTTTAAACAGAAACAGTAACTTCTCTTTGTTTATTGATTATTCATATTATTCTTTGGTTAAAAGAAGGACAAAGTTGGCAGATTTATTAATACCATGAATCAAGAAAATATTTTTTAAATGCCGTCCATTTCAGGCTTCGCAAAGACGGGCTATTTCTAATAAAAATTGATTGACCTTCAGCAAGAGGAGCCGCAGCCGTTCATTCATAACTTGCCTTTTGTTTTGTTTTATACATTGTGCGTGTGTAGGACAAATAATAACAACTATAACTCCGACTTTGCGCGCCACGTTAATGGCTTTCCGGGCCAACTGTATTCCAAGGAGCAAACCCGCGAATAATCAGTTCCGAATGAAAATAATCCATTTTTCCATAGACTTGGCACTGACGCATCATTTCTCAAAGTTTATGAAGTGCTTTCAGAAAAAAAAATCACTTAAGGTATCACTACACACTTATATTCCTATCTGTCTGAAATGTTACACACAAAACATTACGCCTTGACAAATCTTTAAATTATCAATGAATAAGAGAAAGGCACGTCTTCTGATGATAGTGCAACGTTGCCACTCTCACTCTAAATTTCGTCACCATGCAACGGAAATAAATTACTAAAAATTTATTTCCATAAAAATGATGGTTCATAAAGTAGAATCATTCAAATTTGAAATCGTTTGTACTGCCGCTTTCGACTAAAAAGAACCATAAAACTGCAGGCAAAGACCCATGCCGCGAGATAAGCAAATGTACACCTGTTAACGTGGACGAACTTCCTGAATATTATAGGCCACATTAGCGCTTTTAAAATTCCTTATTGGTCAGTGAGTAAAAAAGGATGACTTCGATTGGCCAGCGTTAGAACCACAGTAATCTGTCACCATAACATCTCAATTAGTAAGAATTTTTTTGCAGTGGTATGGATGTAATCTTTTCGGCCTAATTTTGATTCTATTGTGGTAATCGTTTAAAATTGCACAGAAGTAAGTTATTTAAACTAGATGACTGTTGGACGAATTCTGTTTTAGAATGTAAAATTTATTCATAGTTAAATTGAATATAATATATCGGTAGTAAGCGCGCTCCAGTTTTAAGAAAAATTATTGTAAATAAGAAAACTAAATATATAATAATATCAGGCTTAAATCTAGCCGCTAAATGCAGTATCAAGCCTTGTTACATTTCTACTTGCGTTATTTTTGAAAAATGGTTGTGGGGTAGGGTCTTGCAGTGGCGTATTCAGGGGGTTGGGTGTTAACCCCCCCCCCCCCCCAAGTCTAAAGTGTATACAACCTTTGTATCCAAAAGAGAAAAAGGAAATAAAAGTTTTTGTCTTTTTGTTGTCAAACACGCCCCTAGATCTAAAGACGGTTTTACTTGAGTGTTAGTCAAATCAAATCAAATCATGCTTTATTGTATAAGTGTTGTATATTCTAGTTCTAGACAGTAATTCATATTTTCATATATGTATGATCTGCGCGAGCGCGATTAGTATTAACTTAACGGAAATGCGATCTACTTCGGTCCGTGCTAAAGATATGCTAAGATCGGATATACTTCGGTATAAATACTAAATTGTGTGTAATACTAAAAGTGCCGCAACCCGGGACCGTGGGACCCCTAAATAAAGTGTGTGTGTGTAACTAATTAAGGATTATAGTGTTCTACGTTATTCCTGAATGTGCTCCATTTTTAGACAGTACTACTACAAAAAATAGAATAGAATTCTTATTTACAAAGCCCTCCTAAAGTAAACAAAATGTACCTACACACATATAAATTCCTACAAAATATAGTTTTATCATAAAAAAGGAAAGTTCTTGTACGCCTATAAAACCCAAAGGCCGTCAACAACGTTAAAATTTGGCCAGTAGGTAGTACAATAAAACTTGTCTATAAGGGCTACCATAAAATTAAGAATAATTGGCCTTTATAGAAGGGTGGCCAGTATTGCCAGGTAACAGTTATTATTTGTACAAAAAAGTAAACATTAACTCACAGGGGTTTCTAAAGCCTAATAACATTTACATATCACAGTTTAATTATAGCTAAAATAAAAGTTCATTTGGAGATTTGTTTTTTATTTAATTAGGTGGCTATTCACGTACATATAGCGAACAAACGTTTTTATAAAATATATACCTACCAAAAACATTATCTAAATCTAAGTACATATGTGCATAAGTGTTAATAGTATAGGTACATATAAATATGTAGTTACAACATTTATTTTTGGATACAAGATGTATTGTATAACAAATTTAATTTTATGCATGCATTTTATGTGTTCTTAAGAATTTTTAAAATACATTTCAATTTTTGTTTGCTTTAGGTTTTTTAATTTTGTTTTAAAAACTTCAGCTTCGCATTTTAGTAAAGTTTGAGAGACATCTATAGCTAGTTCACCATTGTTATTACACAGTAAATAATTTTGAACATCTCTTAATTTTGCACACACTTCACCCATATTCGTCAAAGTAGTTTTAGGATTCCTCCGCATCACTATTGATGTCAGAATTTTGCTCTTCGTCATTATGAGCTAGTTCTTCAACAATTTCTGATATGCTAATATTGGGACTCTCTGTAGGTGCGTCACTATCAATCAAAACAAACTCTTTCAAACTCATAATTTTATTATTAATTGAGGGAAAGATCTGGGCAAGGGGTATTTCATCCTTTTCGCAAAAACTTGCTTCTTCTTGGACAATCTCAAAAAATCCGGCCTTGGAGAAACACTTTTTAATTGTGAGTGGAGAAACTTTTTTCCAGGCACTTGTTATCCATATAAGGGCACTCGTTAAATTTAAACTTTTTTCAGAAGCTTCAAAATCACATCCACTGTCAATGAACGTTAGAAGCCTTTTAATAAGGTATTGCCGGTATAATATCTTGAAATTCTGAATTATTCCTTGATCTAACGGCTGACAATGCGAAGTGGAATTTGGAGGCAAGAAGACTAACTTGACATTATCTAGCAATATTTTTGAATGAGAAGTAGCATTATCCAAAAACAAAAGCACACGCCTGTTTTGATTTTTCATTTTCATATCAAATTTATGCAGCCATTTTGTCACAATTTCTGACGTCATCCAAGCCTTTTTGTTGGAAACCCATTCTAAGGGCAATTTATTAATATGGCTACCCTTAAAACAACGAGGGTTTTTACTTTTTCCTATGATCAGTGGATATTCTTTCTTGCCTTCCATATTTGCACAAAGTAAAATAGTCAATCGTTGTTTCGCTGCTTTTCTCCCTGTACATTTATCATCCTTCAAAGAAAACGTTTTATTAGGCATGGCACGGTAATAAAGACCAGTTTCGTCCGCATTATACACATCTCTTGGGGAATAATCTTTCAAAATTAACAATAAACTTGATTTCCAGGCTTCTACATCTTCCGAATTTAATTGGCTGCCTCACCACAAATTGATTTAAATGGGATATTGTGCCGCCGACAGAAACAATCCAACCAGCCATTTGAGGCTACAAAATTTTCCACTTTTAAATTGCTTGCTGCCTCGAGTGCTTTTTGTTTAATTAACGGTCCAGATATTGGAACATTTTTACTTATTGCTTTGCAGAACCAATTGTAGACGACTTGATCTACTGCCAATCCTCCCGACTTCGGAAATTTCCGCTTTTGTTCTAAATTAACACCTTCTTCAAACATTCGTTTTAGTTCAGTTTTACTCCTGATAATATCATTTATTTGGGATTTTCCAACACCAAACTTTTCAGCCAGTTTTCGCGAACCCAAGGCATAATTTTCACTTTCCGGGATAACATCAATTTTGTCCTTCAGTGACAAACGTTTTCGTTTTAGGGACATTATTAAACACGCTTCGATTCCGAACACGATAACAACTTTACTCTTATCGATCTAAGACACAATTAAAAATATAATGTGAAGATAATCACCCTATAACCACTAATGCTATCTGAACCAGGTAAAAAATAATATTGTTGGGTATTTCCACCCTTAAAGTTTGCAGAATGTAATCATAAAATAATAAAATACAAATTAGGCCAAAGAAATTCCGGCCAATATGAAAAGGTTGATTTACCTAGAAATAGGTTATAAAAATTGAGGTACGTCTGGCCGTGGCTGTTTTATAAGGGTGTCCATTATCTAAGGGTTTTTATTTACGGGATTTCCTATAAAGTAGATTTTTGTTAGCTTGAAACTGGCCGATAACACAGGTGGCCGGTATAAAAGGGTGTCCGTTAACACAAGTTTTACTGTATTTACTTATTCAATTCACTGGTCGCAGGTGTCCATTTCCTCGTCTTGCTGCACGGGTCTTTGTAGCTTTATGGGCTTTTTTTACTCGAAAGCGACAGAACAAGCGATTTCAAATTTGAGTGATCCTGCTTTACATGGGTGTATCTTATTAATCCTCAGTCACATGCTTTAGCCAGTGGTATTTAGGATTGCAGATAATATTAACTTACGGTAACTTCGATATTTTAGTATAGTTTATCAATCTGAAAATATGCCACATAACTAAAAGCCTGGCAGAAGCCGTTCTCAAGGAGTAGGTGGGGGACCATGTAGTTGACTAGATTATAAGTAACTTGAGAATCTCTGATCGCTCTAAAATGTAAATAATGATATCTCGTCCTTGTTTCTAAATCAATGGTTATATTGCATCAAGTACTAGTGGTTGTAGTGCCCAATTTCTACCTGAATGTTTTCCTGTAATAGCCAAATTGTCCGAGTATATGTGAACAAACTCTGAGCAATTTCCCAATTACAGAAAAACATTCGAACATAAACTATTTCAGCACAATTTTTGATACCCAAGTAATTTTAATTTACAAAATATTTACAAATCGCAACTAAGACGTTTCTCCTTAAATCCTTATAGGGATAAATTAAACCTTTGCAGGCGTCGCACAGTGGGCCAGATTTAAGAAAACGCGATCGAAAATCATTTTTTTATCTTAACCAATTTAGTTAAAATTGCATGAATATCTAGTAATATCTGTAAATTACTTATTTTACTAGTATTTAACATCAGCATATGCATTCCAACTTCATGCTTTACGTGCGAAGTGCGAACAAATTAAGAGCTTGTAATAATACACAAATTAAAACAAGTATATTTTTCTTTTCTTTTATTTTATATTCATAAACTCACTGTTGGTGTATAAATTACCTTATAAAGCATTCTTTGGGCTACAAAATGCATATTTACTTTTTGTTCCTTTTTGTATATAGAGTTATAAAATACGTCATCGTAGAAAATCCTACAGATTACAATAAATGTAAAAGAGAATCGGCCTTGCAAGACAAAGGAACCACCATGAATTTATAAATTGCTTATGGTCATCTCGTTTAGTGTCTAAGGAAGACAATTATACCAATAAATGCTGCAGACACGTGCACACTTGTACCATACCAGTCCGCACGGCGGCGCCGGCGCCGGTTGGGGTGGCAAGTAAACGGTAAATTGCGTTGTCCCACAACGAAGATCTCTTCTTGAGACTGATCTTAAGTTCCGATCCTTGGATTAGTGCATTTTCTAAAACACCAACAAAGGAGAAAAGAACGCTAAGTGACCCTGAAATACTTAATCTGATTAAAATTCCAGAAGATTGGGAAGCATTTTCGGAGAGTGATGTTGGTTCTGATTCAGAGTAAAATTAATTGACATGTTTGTGCATTGTATTTCTACGTGAATATACACTAATACTTTATAGATGTCTTTGGCGTTCTTTATTATCATATTACTATTTTTCAGGTTATTGTCATCGCTGTTACTATTATGTTAAATAATTCTAATAATGAATATCTAGTTATTTTCAACTGTTGTATGTTGATACATTCAGAAATTCGAGTTCATACCTATAAATCGTAAGCCTGTGTGTATCGATATACTTCTTATATGGTTATATTTCAAAAAAATGTATATGGTTATTAACAAAATCTTATATGGATATTTTTTCCATCCATATGTATCTCATTCTCAGGAGGTAAGTTCCAATTTTTTAACCGGTTTCTCCTCAAGTACTTACCAATATATATGCTGTCTTGAAAAATCATACAAAGATAATATTTTTCACCCCTGTAACTCACCCCCAAGGGGTGTCAATGTGTTTTCATAATTTTCCCCTTTATTAGTTTAATGCCATAAAGGCTTAATACCAAAAACCAGGCTGTGTTTACACCCTAAACCCTAACCCCACACCCTAAACCGCACCCCTAGGGGGTGCCAATTTTTTATGACAATTTTTTCTTGAATATTTTTTTTTATCTTCTGACAGCCCACGAACACCGAGGTCTAAGTACTATGTACCGTGGGTGTACTGGGGAATCGACTAACACATCCAGAGCTGGAAACATCCGTTGGGATTTCACCAGCCCTTTAAGAGGCTGTGTGGGGTGGTACCACCTCGGTCGAGGAAGAATTCCTCTACCACCTTCCATACCACCACCATAATACCATTCGCAAATATAAGAAGTTTCAGAATTTCGATCAACACAATCCAATTTGGGCCCATAGTGCGCCGGTCTTGCCAATAATATTGTACGTGTCTTGCTTCTAAATGTAATATTACCGAATCACGACATAGATATAATAATTCTCGAAAAATTAAAAATGATATATTTTTTCGAATATACATTTTTTTGAAAGATGCTTTTTTGAAAATATACTACTTATCATAAAAATTTCAACCCCTCACAATAATGCCGACCTTGTTGAAATTTTGCCAATTTATAGAGACTGCTATATACAATAATGGATTTGTTCAGATATTTCGCGTTTTCAATAAATATGTTATAAATTATTGCACAAGCAGTCAATCGAAACCCGACACAAAAAATTACGTTGCACAGTGGTTCAGATGCTGGTTCTAGCGCGAATTAAATAGAAATACCAACTATTATACATCTTCTTAAATTAGCACTTATTATTAGAAACTGCAAAAAATTGCGTGTTACCATCTGGTCACCCCGTCGCAACCGATCTTACCGCAAAGCGCTTCTTCGAGTAAAGTTAAATGCTGCAGTTTATTACTCGCGCCTAGTAGTTTGTGTCAGGCGCGGCCCGTGCAATTTTAAAGTTGTATATCTTTGTTGCTACTTATGGAACCCATGCCAAGTTCAGGTTTTTTTTATCAGTGAGCCTACTAGGAATGTTTTGGTAGAGAAAAAAATATTTTGTAATTTGCCAAAAAAAGTTGAATTTTTGAATTGACCCACCTGGGAAAAAAATTAACACGCTTAGGTATTTTAGTTATTATTTTTTCTAAACTAATTTTACATCATTTTGTCGACAATTCTTATAGTTTAAGAGAAAAAAATGTGTTAGTAGAAAGTTATAGTCATTTGAATTTTTTTAAACCTAAAATATAATTAAAAAAAAACAAATGACTATAACTTTCTACTCACACATTTTTTTCTCTTAAAATTTAAGAATTGTCGACAAAATGATGTAAAATTTGTTTAGAAAAAGTAATAAATAAAATATCTAAGCGTGTTAATTTTTTTCCCACGTGGGTCAATTAAAAAATTCAACTTTTTTCGCAAATTACAAAATATTTTTTTTCTTTACCAAAACATTCCTAGTAGGCTCACTATTAAAAAACCTGAACTTGGCATGGGTCCCATAAGTAGCAACAGAGATATACAACTTTAAAATTTCACGGGCCGCGCCTGGTTTGTGTGATGGTTAATGCGTTTTCTCCCTCATATTTCTGTAATTTTCGTCATGGCTGATTATCAGTATGGTAAATATAAGCCTTTTTTTATTTTTATTTATAAATTTTCAAAATGATAACAAATTTTACGAAATGGTTTTAAAAAAATATTCGCAATTGCACGTATAAAGGTCAACTGTTTAGCTACCGCAGCTTTTTCCTGGTTTCTTCTTAGTGGACTGTATTCCTTGGTTTTCAACAAATTAAAAACCCTCCGTCTTCAACCCAATATTTTATTTATTCTCTTCACTTGAATAAATTATTTGTTGACGGATACCCCAAAACTTGAGGCTTAAAAGAAAACTCCACGCGTACAAGTTGCTATTTTTGTTAACTCACAAACTTTTTTATCAGTACATAACTACGCGTGTAACTATATTTTGTTTTTAAACGACTACTAAATAACATATTTCTGTATTATCAACTTTCTAATCAAAATACTAAACGCTACCAACTTAAATTTTTTGACATTTTGGTAACTGAAACTTTGGGGTTAACTGTAAAAGTATAAAGTAGATTTACCATTGTTTTGACAACATTATTGAATATAATATAAACATTTACTTACTTAAACCCATGAATAATAGAACTTTTACTTTTTAAAACCAATAACAAATTAAAACCCGCTGCAAGTTGCTTAGTTTGTTTTACACTAAACTTGACACTTTCCCCTTGTCATTTTGAAAGTAAACAAACTTTTATTTTCCAGCGCAATCCGGATAAGGAAAGTAGACGTAGGTGGTAGAGGATCTTTTCCTCGACCGATGAGGTACCACCCCGCGTAACCACTTAAAGATCTGGTGAAATCTTAGAGGATGTTTCCAGCCCTGGGTGCGTGAGTCGGTTTTTTCTTTTCCTTTCCTCTTCAAGCTGTCATTCTTGCTCTTCTCTTTTGTGTTCCTTCTCTCTTCTAAGTATCCACCTCTTCAAAAAAAAAAAAGAATGTGAAAATGATGATGGTGCTCCCAGGGGTAAAAAATTCCGGAGGTAAACAACCCCTCCATTCGGATCTCCGGGCATCTCCTGCTCATGAGGGCCCACCATCGAAGGATTCCAAGAGCATAGTAACCTTTTAGTAGTTTGCCAACATCTGCGGGCTTAATGCCAATTTGGACTCTGTCCACCACTATTTCCAATCATGCAAACCCCACATTCTTTTTCTGACCGAGACCCAAATCAGCCCCAAATCCTCAACCAATCATGTCTGTCACTGTCATCTTTTCGTCTTCATGGTGGGGTATGTGCATAAGTTCGCAGCAGTCTTTCTTGCACCAGACTCCCGAACCTGGAATCAGGCCAGCCCGATATTCTCTGGCTAAAACTCGCCCTTAAATCTTCTACTAAATTTATCTGTTGCATATATCGCTCCCCATCAGACAAATCCTACAATGAGTTCTTTGACTATCTCTCGTCAAAAATCGACCATCTCATCTCCGAATTTCCCTCCGCTGAAATTATCTTACTAGGCGACTTCAACGTCCATAGCAAGGAATGGTTAGGATCCACAAAAACTGACCCAGAAGACAGAGCAGCAGAAAACTTCGCAATCAGAAACACGCTCACCAATTTGATCAGAGAACCAACATACTTTCCCCGCGTTTCTACCCATGATGCAAATCCACTAGATCTTTTTCTTACCACCCATCCTGAGCCTTACTTAACATCTGTGTGCGCTCCCCTTGGTCGTTCAGATCATGGCCTCATTACCGTATCTTGTCCCATACATCCCGAGTTTGCTGATATCATGCCAGAACGCACGATCTGGCACTACAATTCTGCCGACTGGGATGGTCTTCAAAATTTCTTCTCTGCTTTCCCTTGGAACCCTGTCTGTTTTTCCACTCCCGATCCCTCCGAAATTTGCTCTCATATCACAGACATTATTCACGCAGGTATTGAAGGTTTTATTCCACATACCCGCAAGAAACCTAAACTCCACCATCAAAAGCCGTGATTCTCCAAGGGCTGTGACAAAGCCAGGCTCAAAAAAGCCCAAGCTCACAAAAGGTATCTTCAAAATCCTACACCCGAAAATCGTCAAATTTTCGCCGAGGCAAGAAATCAATACAACTAAACTATCTTAGAGTCCAAAAATGCTTTTAACAACCGCATAAAAGATAAAGTGCTTTCCTGTCCCAACGAGTCAGAACTTCTGTAGAAGCACTTTTTCTCCCCTGACCTCTAACAACGAAGTTATCTCCACCTCTAAAGGGAAAGCAGAACTATTCGCCAAACAATTCGCTGCCAATTCCACCCTGATCCCTCCCCCCAATTTCGCTCTTCCAACCGCTAAGTCTGTACCCCACAAAGTGCTCGATGTAATACTTAGGGTCAAACAAGTTCAAAAAATTCTTCTATCCCTTGACACCAAAAAGTCCTCTGGTCTGGATGGCATACCAGCAATTGTTCTAAAAAAATGCGCTCCAGAACTTGGACCCATCTTAACTCGTCTTTTCCAGATCTCTTATGACAAGGGTATCTTCCCAGATAGCTGGAAGACTGCTCGTGTGCAGCCTGTCCCGAAGAAAGGTTCCAAGTCCCTTCCATCAAATTATAGACCTATCTCTCTTCTCTCCGTTGTCAGCAAAGTTATGGAGAAAGTAATCAACTCGCAAATTCTAAAATATCCAGAAAAGCACAAAATCATCCATGACAGACAGTACGGATTTCGGCAACAATGATCTCCTTAGCTTTGTCACACATAACTGGAACAAGTCTCTTGAATTTCATGGCGAATCTCAGATTGTTGCTCTCGATATTTCCACGGCCTTTCACCAAGTATGGCATGGCGCACTCCTCAACAAACTACCTTCTTACGATCTTCCTACCAAACTATGTAACTGGATCGGCAGCTTCCTCTCTAATCGGCGCATATCTGTTGTGGTTGACGGTCACTCATTTAACTTCCATCCTATCAATGCTGGTGTCCCCCAAGGTTCAGTCCTGGCACCAACCCTATTTTTTCTTCACATTAATGACCTACTCTCTTCAACTACCAATCCCATTCACAGTTATGCTGACGATAGTACTCTTCACTCCAATATTCATTTTTCCAGACAAGTTTCGAATCAGGAGTTGGATAATAGACGCAGATCTATGTACCTATCCCTTTCCCAAGATCTTCAGTTAATCTTAGACTGGGGTGCCAAGAACCTTGTTCAGTTCAACGCCTCCAGTCTTGCTCCCTCTCACGCAAAAATCTGGCAACGCTTACCCCATCCACATGAATTGCCAAGCCCTACAAAACAACGACACCTTCGATCTCGTTGGCGTCGCTTTCAAAGATGATTTCAGCTGGCACAAACACATTACTTCAGTAGCCACATCGGCAGCTAAAAAGCTAGGATTTATCTTTCGAGCCAGAAAATACTTCTCCCCTTCCAACTTACACACTCTCTGTTTCCCAAATAAGACCTAACCTAGAGTACTGCTCCCACATCTGGGGAGCGGCATCACCTTCGACACTTAAGATCCTGGATTCTATCCAAAAGAGAGCCATGCGACTTATCAATGACCCAGTCCTCACGAGAAAATTCCCTTCTCTCGCTCATCGCCGCGCTGTAGGGGATTTATCCCTTTTCTACCGCTACTTCCACGGATTTTGCTCTGAAGAACTAGCCGGTATTATTCCCCCCTTGAATGCCCCTAACAGAACAACAAGAGGCGCTTTACGTATGCATCCCTTTACTGTTCAGCTACAAAAGCCTAGAACAGACCACTTCTCTCGCTCATTCATACCCAGGGTCTCCAGATTATGGAACAAATTGCCTGCAGATGTTTTCCTTTCCCGTCCCAACCTCCAATCCTTCAAATCCCGTGTCAATAGACTACATTTCCCTTCCTTCAGACACCCACAGTACGTTAGTACTTAGGCTTGAAGTCGACGTGGGATGTCTTAGATAAAAAAAAAGACGAAGTGACAGGTGGCGCCGCGGATATAGTTGCGCGCATTTGGGTATTGCATACTGCAACAGTCAACTTTAAATAAAAGTGTGTCATGTAAGTTTTAATTTAAAATAAAATAAAGTGCCCTACAGTGCCATTGCAACGCTGTTTTAATATTTCAGGAACAGTATCTGCAGTTACCCATTTAGAGCTTTTCGCTGAATGATTAAAATTAAAAGATTTGACTAGAACTGATTATTGTGATGGCTTACTAGAGTACGTTTTGACTGGAAGAAATCTAAATCGACGAAGCACTCGGGAAAGATTAATAAATTTTGGAAAAAATATTGAAAAACGTTGGAAAGCAAGTAACAGACACTGGCCCTACTTTTGATCGAAAAATAAAACATGGCTAGAGTTAGTAATAGTTTTCCCTAAGAATAAACCTGATGAGCAAACCCCAGCGTCGTCAAAAGTCGGTAGACCATTAAAAAATTTCGTAGATTGCGGCACCAGAACCAAACAAAAAAGGTCGATAAATTAGTGTCTGCTACTAGCGTCTAAGAACTTTCTTATGAGTATGAGACACAAATAAGTTTAAGAAAAAGCGGTAAGCGTGACGCAGCAAACATCGTCCAGGATATTACCAAACCAAACTTTCCCAAACCTGTAAAAAAGGATGACTTCTATTGGCCAGCACAGTAATCTGTCACCATAACATCTCAATTGGTAAGAACTTTTTTGCAGTGGTACGGATGTAATCTTTTCGGCCAAATTTTAATTCTATTTTGGTAATCGTTTAAAATTGGACAGAAGTAAGTTATTCAAACTAAATTACTGTTGGACGAATTCTGTTTTAGAATGCAAAATTCATTCATAATTAAATTGAATATAATATATCGCGCTCAAGTTTAACCTAAGAAAAATTGTAAATAACTAGACTAAATGCAATATCAGGCTAATCACTGGTGTGGCTGAAGAGATCATCCAGAGGTTTCATATTATTCCTCAAAACATTTATTGCGGATACGAAGTAGACTCCGAAAAATTTCGTATACGCCATGGAAACAGCAAAGAGATGTGTATGGCAATATCCATGGTTTTACATGCCAATGACGGTACACAAGGTGTTGATATATGGCGCCGAAATTGTGAAGCACGTTATGCTATCAAGTCGGAGAACAGTCGCAAGACGCCAAAAACAAAGATTTTAAATTCATAAGGGAGCACCGAAGTAGGAAAGATTCTGCTAAACATACAAACATGGACGTATTCAATTATTTTTTACTTAAAAATACGAATGAACTACTTGTCAGGGGTACACACATAAATATATGTAAAATGAGAATCAGTTCTCTAAACCACCAAGCAACTGAAAATTCCTTATACAATAAGGATTTGAACAAATCATGGCAAAACAGCTATTCTCCTGGCTATATGGCCCCTCCGAGCGAGGAAGCTTTTTCCTTTAGTTAGGATGTCGTCACCTGCTGACCGCTTTCGAACTCTTTAGTTCTCATTAGGACAAGATAGATGAACATACCTTACCTTCCGAGAAAGTATATTCTTAATGCTACAATGTCAAACTACATAAGCACTATGGCACAAGCAGCGCCATCCATTAGCTGTTTCAAGCAGTCTGATTAGAGTTTACCGTAAGGTAAAATTTTAAAAAAATATGAATGGAGTCTACTTGTCAGGAGTATATAAATATGTAAAATGAGAATGAGTTCTCTAAACCACCCGAATTATGGTATGTAATCCAGCGCTCGGAGGGGCATATAGCTCGGAGAATAGCCGTTTTACCATGATTTGCTCAAATCCTTATTGTATAAGGAATTTTTAGGTGGTTTAGAGAACTGATTCTTATTTTACATATTTTTTACTTTTCTCAGATCCAGTAATATCACATTTATCGCTAAAAAGTAACTGCAACAAAAATAAGTTAAAACTTGGTGCTGAAGCTATATATTTATTGAAATCTCCTCTTTATTCAACAAATGTACAATCTGATATTTCGTGTTCCGACAACGAATAGCCATATTGTTTTATTATTTATAAATTGATTTATTAATATTTATTATTCTTAATGTGCGTCGGTTGGACGGACAATAAAAAAAAAATTAATATTTAAAATTCGACCAAACTCAAAAAATTCAGTTTCCCGCCTGACGTCATCCTATGAAAAGAACTGAACGTAGTGGGCAATGTGGCGAATCAAATTAAGGTTACGGCAACATCACCATGTGCCCCTATGGCCGTTTTAGTTGGTACTATCAGGGAATGTTTATATTTTGCGTAACTTTTGTAGCACTTTATATTAATCTTCAAATTCAATTTAATTTTGAACTTCTTTTCGGAGTGCTTAAGAGTATTTTAATATAATAATGATGATGAACTACAACATAAATAATAATAAAACCCAAACTTTAACCTGTACTTAGTAGTTTTTTGCTCCTGTCATTTGGTGAATTATGGTTAACATTGCTTTGATACTCATGCGTAAATATCCCTTTTAGGTTACAAAATATTGTGCGTTGACTGTTTTTTCAGTTTTCTTAATATTTCTCTGTAATAGTTTAGTATAAATTTCGTATATTACAACGTTTTGCTATGATTTAGTTTGATAATAACCTCGATGAGCAACCCGCAAAATTTTGGCAGTGGTGCCAATGCCTAATCTATTTGTTATTTGGGTCGTCCATCGTGGTACCACATCACCAAAGGACATCTTCCCGTTCTATAATGAGCGATGTTTGATGGTTATTTTGAGGGTGAATTTGATCAGAAAAAATTCAAATTTTTTGGGGTTAAGCTGTTCGAATGGACTACTTTTGTATTATGAAATAAAAAAAATGCGGGATAAGTCCATTGCTAAATTGTCCGTGTATATGTGCACAAACTCCGAACAATTTACCAATTAAAGAAAAACATTTGGACATAATTTATAGCAGCACAACCACCGACACTAAACAACGGACCATGTAGGAAGAGCCCGTCAGTTGAAAGGTATTTTCATTAATCGTGTAAACAAAAATTTGAATTTTTTTATAGCTGAAGATGAATAAAAATAATTAATAAAGCAATAAGTTATTAACTGTAGATATTAAAATTCTCAAGGTATTTATGATTAATTACCAAATCATCAATTAATCTGTTGGAAACAACCCCGTATGAGTTGTAATCCCTGTCAAATTTATTTACACACTTCTAAGTCTTTGATAAATTAATTTTAATTTACGAAATATTCCCAAATCGCAACTAAGACGTTCCTCCTTAGATCTTTAGGGATAAATTAAACCTTCACAGGCGATGTCTTGCCGATAATATTGTACGTATCTTGCTTGAAAATGTAATATTATCGAATCACGACAGTTAAATGGATATAATAGGTAGTTTTCGAAAAATTTAAAATTGTGTACATTGTACAGTTTTAGAAAAGTAATATATATATATATATATATATATATATATATATATATATATATATATATATATATATATATATATATATATAAAATAGGTGATACCACTATTGCTATCTCCGAAATGGTATAAGATACGAGGTCGGTTAAATTAGGGAAAATGTGCCATTTCTAGTCCCTATTCATATTCCGTTTACGGAGTTGCCAAATTCTCTATGGTTTCTTATCTACAGGGGATTGTTTAAAAATAGCCAAAAATTTAATTCTTAAATATCTCGAAAACTATTATAGTTAGAAAAAAGTTGTTTCTACAAAAATCACACGATTTTTTACCTTCTCTAAAGTAACGTTATTGTTTTGTTTATATCATGTGTTTTTACTAAGTTACTGATACTAACTTGTTTTTTTCAAATACGGACCTGGATTTTTTGCTGAATTTTTAGAAAGAATACTTCATACCCTTTACAACTGTGTATCACTTGAATATGTTTTTCGATGTTTTGGTGAAGAATAGTATCATCATCAGGATATTCTACCAGTACGGACCTGGCATTTTTCAAGTTAATGCGCCATTTCACGACAGAATCAGTAACTATGGATTAAATTGTTTTAACAGGTATATTTTAATTATAATCATGATTGATTACTAACCAGGACCCTCAAGTTGGTAAAATTGGTCCAACGCCTGAAAAAAACATAAGCTTAGTTTTAATTATAGCAAATCCTAATAATTAATTCTTAGAGGCGTGATTGGCTTCGTGTGGTCAGTCCAATCGCGTCCATCAACCTGTTCGTCCTCCCGTCCATATGTTATAATTCAACGCAACATCAAAAAATAAAGCAGAAAACGGATTTTAGATTCGAATTCCTTATAATCCGAACCCAGTAAATATGACAATGGTTTTGTGCTGGAATATAGTTAAAGGTCTTTAATTTGAGATAATATGGTTTGTTTTTAAAGCCAGTAAATAGTAATTCAACTGTATAGTTTTGCCAGTCCTAAGTGAATCTCATAAATCTAAATTATTAAGATTTAAGTGGTATAAAAAGCCAGACAAAGGCCTGCCGGTCATACCCGGCCGTGTCTCGTGAAGGAACACCTGCAGCGACGATTCGTTTTGTCTCTTTTCCACTAAGGGTAATATTATATTGGCGCATGCAGTGAAAGGAGTCATTTTATTATAATTAAGACGTTACGTAGACAGATGCTCGTTTGGAACATGATTTATGTGATATCGGCACGGCTGCGTCAAAGGTGTCGGCTTCGTTACCTTTTTTTTGCGGTTTCACTTTCCTTTAGTTATACTATACCTACCAGCAGAATGAGTTGCACCAAAAATGAAATCATTAGGTAAAATAGGATTATTTATTACATATTATCTTTTGAATTGAAAGATGATTTTTGGATACGAAAATATTAAAAACGTAAATAATGAAGACGTATCATCAAGGGTGCCTTTTACATATGTACCACTAGTTAGGTGCTGTTAATAAAGACCGCTAATTATATCTGATCTGAGTCTGCTTTCAATAACTCATTGGCTTAAGTGCAATTTGACAAACTTTAATGACCAAAGGATTCTGGTTAGTAATCATGAACATAGTTTAAAATTAATCAGTTGACTAATTTAAACCACAGCGATAGGTTGTGAAATTGTGCCTTAACATGGAAAATTCCAGGTCCGTATCGATAGAAAATCCTGATGATGTTATTCCTGATCAAAACGTTGAAAACCATAATCAAGTGATACATAGTTGTAAAGGGTATGAAGTATTCTCTCAAAAAATGCAGCAAAAAATCCAGGTCCGTATTTGAAAAAAAACAAGTTAGTATCAGTAACTCAGTAAAAACAAATGGTATAAACAAAACAATTACGTTACTTTAGAGAAGGTAAAAAATCGTCTGATTGTTGTAAAATCAACTTTTTTCTAACTATAATTGTTTTCGACATAATTAAGAATCAAATTTTTGACTATTTTTAAAAACGCCCCTGTAGATAAGAAACTATAGAGAATTTGGCAACTCCGTAAACGGGATATAAATAGGTACTAGAAATGGCACATTTTCTCTAATTTAACCGACCTCGTATCTTATACCATTTCGGAGATAGCAATAGTGGTATCACCTATTTTAGACACCCTGTATATATATTCGAATATACATTTTTTGAAAAATATACCAATAATTGAAAAATAAGTGAAATTTAAAAAGACCAGTTTCATGAAAAAACTAATACCTATATCACTTTTATTGGTTTTGGGTTCTAAAAATATAATTCTTCAAATGTATAAAAAAGGACCAAATATGGCTGCCGATATCGTTCCCCTTTCTTTTAGCCCAGCCGTACTAAGGGATCAACTAGCCTCTTCTATTTTCTAATGGTCAAAATAATATCTGCTTTCGCAAAACAAATTCCGCGTCATTGCTAATTTCATTCTAAATGGTCAACCGCTCTTAAGGCGGTTCTTCCGCAGGGATGCAATACCCATCTTAACTTTCAGAGCAGTCAAGTCAGTGTAGAGAAGTAGTAAAAGTAAGTAAGAAGAAGTGAGTGCGGTAAAAAGTTCAGTTTCTCTTTCAAGTCCTCAGCACCCATTTAAAAAGGCAGAGTCCTGTTTTCTTTTCGGGTCAGCAGCACTCATTTTTCAACAAACTTCCTTAGGCCACCAGCGCCGGAAGAAAGTATTTTTTCAAATCTCTTTCGAGCCATCAGCGCCCAAACAGTATTTCGGGCTAAGAGCCAAATAAAACGGATCTATTCATCCTAAATTTATCTTCGTCATAATAATTTTCCTCGTTATAAGAAGGACCTAGTTATACTAACATTACCTACGTTACAACTTTCGGCCAAGTGCCATTTAAAAAATAAAATCTCGAAACCAAAGTGTTATATACAAATAGATACTCTTCAGGATAACTGTCGGAACCGTAAATAAATATGAATAAATATAGTGTTCAACGAAAATTGGTATCGTTCAACACCAGGAGCAGCTCAAAGAAAATTACAGAAAAACCCAATGAACCAGCAACCCATGGAAATAGTTTACAGTAAATGGAGGTACTTCCTCTATGTAACGCACGGTCGTCATGGATCCATTAATAAAAAGTAGTGTAAACCTACTATCAATGCATATGGCTCCCAATACCATAACACCTACAGTGCGAGCTTCATGTTGCTTCACTGAAGATGAAAAATTTCTTCGTTCTCCGCGCAGTCTTCTGACCCGTTGCATACCTAAACATAATTGGAATTCATCAGAAAAGACTACCCTATTCGATTCTTGATCCTAAAGTCTATTTGTTTGGACTATAGACCGAATATAAACAGATGCACGCTGCCTACAAGTGATCGGTTCAAACGGTGAAATTGAACAGGGCCGCATTGAGAATGAGAATGAAAACTTTAAACTGCAAAACTGTTTATAATTAAATAAAAACTTAGATAATTGCCAGCCTTGACAACCGAACAAACAAAAAAGCGATTAAAAATCAACGCAAAAAATTAAAACTACAGAACAAGTCAAAACTCGAAAGAAAGTCGAATATCCTTTTTCACTAGACAGCCTAATTACAATCCTGCGAAATACCGCCGATAGCTTTCTGACACGCCTCTTTCAATTTAATGTCCGGTCGGCCAATACGAATAGGAAGCTGGTGGAGGCTCGACGAGATCGTCAGACTATGACGTGTAGGGTTAATATTTACATCGGTCTATCGTCCAAACAAATAGACTTTAGTGAAGTCGTTTACGACTCCATTCAAGTGTAAACCGATGGCAGTAATGAAGGTCTTTCAACAGCTTTAAACCATTCATTTGCTACAGCACGAGAACTGTTACATCGGTTCGTAAAAGCTAACAGTCTTAAGTAGCATTTTGGTGTGCATTCGTGCTTCTTTGTCGTCCAAAGCCACGAACACGTTGTACTCTACCTTCCTGAAAACACGACCTGCCACATCGTAACACCGTAGATAAATTTCGTTCAACATGGTCAGTAATTTTCCGGAACGAATGGCGAGCTTCTCGTTGCCCACAATACGACCTCGCTTAAATTATGTCAACGGTCTGAATTTGGCTTAGAGAAAAATGGATGACGAACAAACTGTTTTCCAGTTAGAATTAGGCGGATAATAAACGAAAGGATTAAAAATAAGTTAAACAAAAAATGTTCATTTTAATTCCCATCAATTATTGTACTACTGCTAGACATAAATAAATCAATGAACATGCCTTTTATTTATAAGCAAAGAAAATTACAAATACAAATGCATTTTGTTGGCGAGGTCTAGCTAACGCTATTCTATTTGAGTACCATTGGGTAAAATATTAACATAAATATTATATTGGCCACAATGTTATTATATTCTTTTAAATAGTGATATTAATCAAATGAATAAACAATACCAGAAATTACTCATTTAACGACAAATCAGTTTCTCAATGATTTAATGTGCTTTTTAAGTTTAGATTTAATTTAACAGACAGCTGCGCAGAGCTTTATGTCACCGAGAACCATGTTGTAACTCCGGACCGCGTTGCAACTAAAGAAGCACTGAAATATTGCAGATTTATTTCTTGAGGCAACAAACTCATCCTGATTCCTAGTTAGGCGACTATGAACGTCACTTTTTTTTTATGCTTATTTTTCAATAATTTTGTAAATGAGTATTAGTAAAGAGCTTGGTTTTCTCTTTCAAGCCAGAAAATACTTCTCCTCTTCTCACTTACACACTCTCTATGTTTCCCAAATAAGACCTAACCTAGAGTACTGCTCCCACATCTGGGGAGCGACATCACCTTCGACACTTAACATCCTTGATTCTATCCAAAAGAGAGTCGTTCGACTTATCAATGACCCAGCCCTCACGAGAAAACTTCCTTCTCTCGCTCATCGCCGCGCTGTTGGGGATTTATCCCTTTTCTACCGCTACTTCCACGGATTTTGCTCTGAAGAACTAGCCGGCATTATTCCCAACTTGACTGTTCCTAACAGAACAACAAGAGGCGCGTTGCATATGCATTCCTTTACTGTTCAGCTACAAAGGCCTAGAACAGACCACTTCTCTCGCTCATTCATACCTAGGGTCTCCAGCTTATGGAACAAATTGCCTGCAGATGTTTTCCCTTCCCGTCCCAACCTCCAATCCTTCAAATCCCGTGTCAATAGCCTCAATTTCCCTTCCCTTCAAACGCCCACGGTACGTTAGTACTTAGACTTGAAGTCTACGTGGGATGTCTTAGATAAAAAAAAGTTTGCATACAAGACTATTTAAATTAGGAACATGTTGCTCACCAAGTTGTACTATTCGGAATTTAAAAACGTATTAATATTATAGTCAAACTTACTTAGCCCATAACGATACTTTAAACAGACGTTTTGATGTTTCTGTAAATAATGTTGGTTTTTAATAGTAAGCATTTTTAATAGTACATTGTAAAGCAGAGAGGAAATTACCAAAGAGTCTGCCAGTCTAAGTTTAATATTGGTGGTAAAAATATTTTTATACATATACAAGAATTTGAGCTTTTAGTGACATTTTTGTACTAGTAGTGAAATATTTTAATTAAAGCATTAACATCCATTATGATTTCTGCTTACATCCGATGATGTTAGTTGCTCCCCATCTGGTTCAACCTTTAGTTCTCTATTGTTTAAAAAGAGGTTTTTCGATTTTTCCAAATAAGAGCATTTTGTTTTTTGTATTATTTAGTACTAGTCCATGCGCTTTCGATATTTGTAATATTGTCTTCAAATCAGTGTTAATTTTACGAATAGAAGGTGAGTAGAACACCCAGCTATATACAGGAAAAAAATGCTTAAAACTCTAACCTGCAGAACTCCTTTGTCGGTAGTCAAAAACTCCTCCACTAGAGAATAAACCATGTAGGTATACGAAATTTGGTAGAAATTGATACATTACTTCTTGGTGTTTATGACAACTCGTATATGTTATAGTATAGTATAACTTGGTAAGGGTCTACTGACCAAGTTTAATGTGTTCAGGTTGGGTGTATGTGTTGAATGTATTATTTGGCATTCGTGTGGTTTCTGGGTTGTTAGGCCGTCGTCGGTTGTCTCTTACTCTTGTCGTTTCGCCAACTCTTCCATCAGTTTTGATTGACCCAGATTTTTGCATCATGTAAAATTGAAATCCGGTCTGTAATGTTAAATACGTAGTTGTTGCTTTACTATTGGAGATAACTTCTTAATGGATGTGTTTAAATGTAGACACCAAAGTTCATCCCCTGAAATTCCGTGCCCATATCTTGCACGTTCGGTTTGCGCGTAATACGCATTTTGGGCTACTACGCAGATGCTAAAAGACGAAAAATATAAAAATCGAAAATAAAGAAGTCGGAAAAAATGCTGGAAAACCAAAGTTAAGTTAAATTTATTTATTTATTTAAGACAATAACATGCACACTGGACTAGTAGTCTATGTGTGCATTTAGAACTATACGTAGTTGTGACTTTACAAATGGAGATATATTCCCAGAAGTGAATGGGTTCGAATGTAGACACCAAAGTACATCCCCTGCAATTCCGTGCGCATGTCTAACACGTTCGGCTTGCGCGTGGTACTCATTTTGGTCCACTGCGCAGATGTCAAAAAACAAAAAATATAAAAAACGAAAAAAAAGTTGAGAAAAAAGTTAAAAGTTCAATACTTAGTTGTAGCTTTACAATGGGAGATATATTCTTAAAAGTGGATCGGTTTGAATTTAGACTCCAAAATACATCTCCTGAAATTTCAAGCGCATGTCTAGCACGCTCGGTTTGCGCGTGGTGCGCATTTTGGGTTAGTGCGCAGATGTCAAAAAAGCGACAAAATAAAAAAGTCGAAAACAAAAGTTGGGAAAAAGTTCCCCACAAAAACAAAAGAAAAATGAGCGCACGCACTTTGCAGCGCGCACATGTATTGCGCAGGTTGGTACTGCCTGACACCAGAGGGCGACTATCGGTTGTCGATTTATGCCCCGCCCGGGCGGTGAAATTGTTGATTAATGTACATTATGTTGCAAGTACTCCATAGAAAAAAATTCTTCAAAATTACGGCAGGCCACCGCGCTTGCCCTCTATGAGCGATGCCCAGGAATTAAATTATTTTTGCCAAATACCGTATATGGGGCGAATCGCGTCAGGTGTCTCATCGCGACGCGGGAGTCTGAAAATATGTTATTTTAAACTCATGATCTTGCACTGAAAATGCCATTTAAAAAAATAACTGAAACAGTTTTCAAGTTTTCGATGTATTTTTCCTCAGCTTTCCGATGGTGTAATTTATTTTTCAAAATTCCGCTTCCTTAACCTAAAAAAACACTATCGTGCTGTATCTCGAAAAACGCCATTTTTATCTTTTTTTACGCTAGATCGAAAGAACATAATTTTGTACGCCGAAAAAGCTATTTCCAGAGAGGACTTTTTTGTTGACGAGGAGTCAATCGAAAAACATAGCTCGGCATAGCAATTTATACAACCACAGAGCCTGGCCCTCCCGTCGCTGCCTCAATGCATGGTGGAAAGGCTCGCGGCGCTATGTTTCTCGAATAATTCCTCGAAAGCAAAAAAAAGTCCTCTCTGGAAAAATCTAGCGTATTAAAAAAGATAAAAATGACGTTTTTCGAGATACAGCACGTTTAGTGTTTTTTTGTGATTAAGGAAGCGGAATTTTGAAAAACAAACCATCGGAAAACTGAGGAAAAACTACATCGAAATTAATATTTCAGTGATTGTTTCAATGGCGTTTTCATTGCGAGATTATACAGGGTGTCCGGGCAAATGTGGGAAATCTCCCGGATATGAAAAAAACACGTGAAAAGAATACTACAAGTTCATATAAACTTTTTTCGTATAGGCCTCCTCTTCGGAGATATGGGCTCCCAAAGAGCTCCAATGAAATCATTTTTTTTACACATAATTATTGAACCACCAGGTATATTCCATTTTTGTTTTAATATGATGTATACCCGGTTAGACCCTTCAAATTACTATGCAAGAAAGTGTTGTGAAGTACTCACAGCTGCAGGGACGGACTAGCTATGACACTCATGACCCCATTTTTTTACGCCCTGTATGATAAGAACTTTGGACGACGTTTTTTACATACCTTTAACCATTGACTAAAAATTAAGTACTCTTCATTCATGTCGTTAATCCTAACCGTTTTCGAAAAAAACGTCATTTTATTTACACTGTTAGTCCCCTAACTTCTGTCGGGTTAAATATGAAAAAGAGGAATTTTTCCCTGTCGCCAACATAGTTTCAATAAAACGTTAAACTTTAACTGCTTAGTTAAAATCTTCGTAAGAGGGTTCAACATGGGCTCCGTGAAGTCTTATACACTCGCGGGCACGACGAATTGACGACTGCTGTACCCGCCACAAGAACCCAGCATTGTTCCTTATTTGGTCACAATGAAACGTGATTCTCCGTCGAAGTTCCTCCCTACTATCGACCGGAGTAGAATACACCAAGGTTTTGAGGTGTCCCCACAGGTAAAAATCCAACGGCGTTAGGTCGGGAGATCGAGGAGGCCAGGCAATAGGTCCTCCCCTACCAATCCAACGGTTTGGATAGACGTTATTCAGGCTCCATCGTGCATGTAGTACATGTTTCGGCGGATTTCAAGTGGTAAGTGCTCTACTAAATCGTGAAAAGCGTTCTGGAGGAATTCCAAATAAAGTTGTCCATTCAGTCGTACCGGCAATACGAATGGTCCAATTAAATAATTACCAATGATTCCTGCCCAGACATGAATTGACTGGAACTGATGTTGATGATGCGAAACAATAGTTTCATGAGGATTTTCATCAGCCCATACATGTGAGTTGTGTAAATTCATGATACCATTTTTGGTAAACCCTGCCTCGTCCGTGAAGAGAATAGTGCTAATGAAGTTTACATTATTTCGTTGCTGATCCAATAGCCAGTTTGCAAACTGCATTCTACGGGGAAAATCTTCAGGAATCAGTTCATGCACTTTTTGCAAATGATATGGATATAACAGCTGTTCTTGAAGAACTTCATGTACTATTGTTCTCGACGTATTAAACTGAGCTGATAATTCTCGAATGCTCGTTGAAGGAGTGTCATATACAGTATTTAAAATATTTTCCTCTAACTGCGGCGTACGTACTGTTCTTCCCCGACCAGCATCAGTACTTCTTTTCCCGAAATTTCCTAAAATTATGAAGAAATTTAATAATATTACCTTAGTAAATGCAATCGCCTACCATTCTCCCTTAGACGTTGGTCAACTCGTTGAAATGTTTTCTGATCGGGAATAGTACGATTAGGATATCTGTCTTGATATAACCTTCTGGCTTCCAAAGCATTGCAAGATGCAAGACCATACATCAGATGCATATCTGCATACTCAATAAACGTGTATTCCATATTTCGAATTATTTCACAATTAATTTCACCACGAAATCCAAAAATCAGTAATTTAATATCGAAATAAAGAGTCAATGTGTCAGCGATGTGAAAGTTGACAAGTTCTAAAATGCAGGATATTTATTTCTTTCGTACCTAGCAACGTTTGCAACAACAATACTTTGTTTTTGGGGCCGATAAAATAAAACGCACATTTTTTGCGAACCTAGGTCGAACTGCAGTTCACAGAATTAGATGTATCTGTTATAGAAATACGCCAAATACATGATGTAAATAATATGACGTTTTTTCGAAAACGGTTAGGATTAACGACATGAATGAAGAGTACTTAATTTTTAGTCAATAGTTAAAGGTATGTAAAAAACGTCGTCCAAAGTTCTTATCATACAGGGCGTAAAAAAATGAGGTCATGAGTGTCACAGCTAGTCCGTCCCTGCAGCTGTGAGTACTTCACAACACTTTCTTGGATAGTAATTTGAAGGGTCTAACCTGGTATACATCATATTAAAAAAAAATTGGAATATACCTGGTGGTTCAATAATTATGTGTAAAAAACTTGATTTCATTGGAGCTCTTTGGGTGCCCATATCTCCGAAGAGGAGGCCTATACGAAAAAAGTTTATATGAACCTGTAGTATTCTTTTCACGTGTTTTTTTCATATCCGGGAGATTTCCCACATTTTCCCGGACACCCTGTATAAGCTTAAAATGGCATGTTATCAGGTTTGCGCGTCGCGCTGGAACATCTGAGGCGATTCGCCCCATATGTTCGTAGTTAATTTTCGACATCGACGCCTCTGGTAACAGACTCAACTGGTCAAGCCTATTTATGAGGTGTAATTTTTTGTTGTTTGTTGATATCACTTCCAACACGCTTTTGTAATTAGTCGTCAATATAGGGATTAAAATTTAGAAATACATTGTTTTAGTTAAAAAAAAACAATGTCGATAACATTCAAGAGATACGTTTAAAAATGTTTTGTCATTACTTTTTCAATTTACCTTTAATTAAAACTACCTACTGTACAAAAAAGCAATCTTTTATATAATATGTACCTGGACTAACTATAACGTTGTATTTGCCGCTACTGACTTTCCGATCAGATTGCAGATACTAATGTATGCAGAGCTACTACAGCAACATTTAATGGATACAAACTAAATTATGGGTCATATAATTATTTTATTTATATCACTACAGTAACAACCAATAAATAAATCGGTAACGCTACTGGAATAGCAGTCATTTTGCACAGCTTTAATCATATACGTATTACTACTATATTGTTAGACTTGGAGTCAAAGGAGAATGGTACAGGAGCGTCATCACGTGAAAAAGGACAACGTGTTCTATCTCACTTTCACGCCAGTCGCGTACTCCGTTGAAAAACCAATATAATAAAATATTAATTTATACAGGGTCTTATGAAATTCACTGCATATACTGAAACCCGTAAATGCTGGTATGAATTCAGACTGAATAAAACTATTCATAAATGGCACTTCATGATAAAAAAATTGTAGATATCGTCCCGCAAAAAAATTTTTTTTAGTAACTGCGCACCACTGGCAATAAATACATGGCCATATAAAAACAGCAGGAAACGTCAGTTACAGAAAAAAACTTTTGTTTTGACATCAGTAGTCATTGTGACGTTGCCAATTCTCTCTAAAATATTCCTATGTAAGTAACAGATTTTAAAAATTAATAGATTTGTTATCTTTAAAGTAAAAAATCATACTAAATCTTTTAAAACATTCAATTTCAAAAAGTTAAAATACTACAACACAAAAAATCCAGAAAACAGCTGTTCAAAACAAGAGTAAAATTTTGTTCAACTAGGCCGACCAGAAATATTTTGGAAGAAAAAGAGTACCTATACAAAAATTTTGGTTCCAAATCAGCTTTAAACAAAAAACTCCCAGCACTTAAGCATGTAAGTACTTTTTTTATATGCCTATTTTAAATCATATTTAACAGAAGATTTGGTTTTTATTAACAGGTTTATTTATATCGTCCTTCATTTTTAAGCGAAATTCCTCACAACTGAATTAATAATAAACTTTACCTTCATACCATCTTCCAGTAAGTCAAATCAAGATTTTTTGATACAAGGAAAAGTTGTTTCAAATAGCATCATTGTATTTACACCTGCCTAGGGCACTTATTTACGACAAAAAAATTCGAAAGCTCGACAAAATAACTATAAAAACGAACGCGCTTCCAAACGACGCATTACGAGGCTCTTGACTGGAAATAAAGTCCAAATGAAACGAAAACGAACATTCTCTGTCGGACTCGCATGCTGTTCAAACAATAATAAAGTTTATCAACTATTACTACACAATACAACCCAGCCGTTTGGTTAAAACATGAAAGTTCGACAAAAACTACGAAATATTTTGTTTTCTTATTAATAGTCAACACTATAAATACATACCATATCACCATTAATAAATTGAAAACTTTTTTTTCACTAGGAGAATGACAGAATTTTAAAAGCCGGCCGATCAAAGTGCGCGGGAGGAACTAACGGAACTACTACACGAGCTCCTGATGACGATGTGATGTTGCGCAGTCACCTAACGCATCGCTATGCCAGATATTCAACCAATCACAGCGTGAGCTTTCGTCGCTTACGCGTCCGGCGAAAATTGAAGCGTGAAAGTCGTAGCCTTTAGCTCCTCTCGGCGCAACAAAAAGAGACAGAGAGAGACAGAGCGATAAAAATGAGAACGAGGAAAGAGAATGAGCACGACGTGTATTATGGGTTGCGTATAGTAATATCCGTAGTTTAGTATTTTATCCATGATATCTAAAGCTTTGCAAACGGGGGTTATTCTAGGGACGGCTCTAACCTAGTTGAAAAATAAAATTAGTAACCAATTTGAAAATAAAGTACAAATATTTATTTACCCACATCGTGTTATTTGAAAATGCGATATACGAAAATGCTTCGGTTACAGTGATGTACCATACAGAGTGACTGAAAAGTCTTAGCATGGGCAAATATATTTGCTATTAATAAGGATAGAGACGCCAAATTTTAGTTGTATCTTATTGGTTAATAAATCTGCTTTTTATGTAATTTGACTTTTACCACCCCCTTGGGGGGTTACGCTAGGGAGTTGAGGTCAAAAATTTTAAATGCAACCCTATGCCGTGTGGTACCTCATTTTAAAGGTCTTTTCGAGAATGGCAGATGTTGCTTCTTGGCAGAGTTCCAAAATGGACTTTAGTACTGGCAAGAAGTTCATGGTGGTCATTCTAAACAACTTTAAGGCAGGCACTGCTGGTCTGTTACCAGACGCGTCGATGCCGAAAATAAGTACGTACGTATTCGGTATCTGACAGAAATAATTTAATTCATGAGCGTTGCCGTGATTGTGTGAAATAAAAGACGGTTGAGTGCGAGTTCGACTCACACATAGAGGGTTCCGTGCCACATACAATATTGTGACTTTTCTCACAGGACGCAAAAGTCTCAATAACTATGTTAAAGCTAACCCTTGAATAAATAACAAGAGGCGGCCATGCCGGAAATAAGTCAGTGCGTATAGATTATATAACTGATTAGTAAGGCTGGCACGGTTGGTCTGTTCCCAGAGGCGTCAATGTCGAAAATAAGTACGTACGTATACGATATTTGACAAAAATAATTTTATTCATGGGCGTTGCTGTGATTGTGTAAAATAAAAGAACGGTCAAGTGCGAGTTCGACTCGCGCATATAGGGTTCCGTACCACCGTAAGATTGTGTTTATATATTTTGATATAAATTTTTTCATCCCATATTTTTGTTGTGCGGTGTCACAATGTCACATAGTTAAGAACGTTCAAAAGAGTAAGATGTCATAAAATCGTAGAAATATGTTAAATACGTAGTTGTAGTTTTACTATTGGAGATATATTCTTCAAAGTTGGTAGGTTTGAATGTAGACCCCAAAGTACATTCCCTGGAATTTCGTGCGCATGTCTAGCCCTCTTGGTTTGCGCGTGGTACGCATTTTGGTCTACTGCGCAGATGTAAAAAAAAAGAAATCGAAAAAAACTTGGGAAAAAAGTTATAAAGTTAAATACGTAGTGGTACCTTGACTATTGGAGATATATTCTTAAAAGTGAATGGGTTCAAATGTAGACACCAAAGTCCATCTCCTGAAATTCCGTGCGCATGTCTAGCACGCTCGGTTTGCGCGTGGTACGCATTTTGGTCTACTGCGCAGATGGCAAAAAACGAAAAATAAAGTCAAAATAACTTGGGAAAATAGTTATAAAGTTACATATGTAGTGGTACCTTTACTATTGGAGACATTCTTAAAAGTGAATGGGTTCGAATGTACCTAGACACCAAAGTGCATCTCCTGAAACTCCGTGCGCATCTATAGCACGCTAGGTTTGCGTGTGGTACGCATTTTGGTCTACCGCTCAAAAACGACAAATAAAGATGTAGAAAGAAAATTGAGGAAAAATATTATAAAGTTAAATACATAGTGGTACTTTTACGATTGGAGATATATTCTTAAAAGTGAACGGGTTCAAATGTAGACACCAAAGACCATCTCCTGAAAATCCGTGCGCATGTCTAGGACGCTCGGTTTGCGCGTGATACGCATTTTGGTCTACTGCGCAGATGTCAAAAACGACAAATGAAGAAGTCCAAAGAGTTGGAAAAAAGTTAGAAAGAAAATTGCTCCGCAAAACAAAAAAGTGTGCGAGCAGACTGGTACTGTATGGCACAAGAGGTCGACTAACGGTCGACTTATGCCCCTTATGCCCCGCCCGATTATATGATTTACCATTTATAATTTTTATAGGCTTGCCGTTTAAAAATGAATTATAATACGGGGTTTGCGGTAAAATGTTTCTTTTTTGAAGACTTTTAAAAGAAGGGACCACACGGCATAGGTTTTCATTCAAAATTTTTGAACTCAACTCCCTAGCGTCACCCCCCAAGGGGGTTGAAAAAGTCAAATTACCTAAAAAAGTAGATTTATTAACCAATAAGGCACAACTACAATTTGGCGTCTCTATCTTTATTAATAGCAAAGATATTTACCCATACTAAGACTTTTTAGACACCCTGTATGTTATATTACTTTTACCGAAGTATTTTCGTATTTCGCATTTTCAAATTACACAGAGTGAATAAATAAATATTTGTATTTTATTTTCAAATCGGATCCTAATTTTATTTCCAACTAGGTTAGAGCCATCCCTGGAATAACCCCCGTTTGCAAAGCCTTAGATATCATGGATAAAATACTAAACTACGGATATTACTATACGCAACCCATAATACACGTCGTGCTCTCTCTCTCTCTTTCCTCGTTATCATTTTTACCGCTTCCAAAGATTTAATGATATCAATACTGATTTCTTGTTTAACTTGAGAAGAAAGTTTTAAGTAATTAGTGTAGTGTGGTCAACAAAGTCTTTTGTCTAACCTGATAATTTTTACTTTTGCTCATTAACAATAAAAAATACGTTTGTACTTTGATTTCAGTGTTAATTAAAATTATCCTAACAAATATCCTTCAACTGGTTCTGGACAATACGCTGAGGACGTACGCTTGTTTGGAAGCAAATACTGGAAGACATTTTCAACATACCTATTCTCTACTAGATAAGTATCATTCTTTGAAACCTATTTTTTTGTTTTACTTATTGATATTTAAATTATGTTAGGCAAATGTTGGTTAAACTGCCAATAAAAAGGAGTGATTTCGCAGTGGCTTTTTTACTAATTTTTTTTATCTGAGCTTAGGATTTAGGATGAGGTTTAATTTTTTTACCTGTGTCTTAATTTACGCTTAAAACAGAAAATAAATTATACCTAAATATTTATATGTCTGGCAACATTACAACAAATTCAATTTTTTAAAGTTTTTCGCGCGCAATTTTCTGCCAGGCTTTATGTCGGGCCATGTGTTCGCTCAGGCAGGTGCGTTGAATATGGCCTGGTTTTAGGGTATTTTTGAAATTTTTTAAAATGTTCGATTTAAGAGAAAAAAAGTATTAGGTATGTCTGTAGACTACCTACCTCAGGAGTCACTCATTTCAATATATGCAGAGAATTTCATAACACCCTGTATGTAAGAAGTAAAAGTGAAAATGATTTAACGATTTAATAGATTGCTTGATTTTATTATTTGCTACTTTATATTAACTGAGTCAAGTAAACTAAAATTACATTACATTAATAGATATTTCAAAAGTTTAGTGGGAAATTAACATATATATATATATATATATATTTTTTTAAATAGCATACAACTTTTGTTAACACAAGTAACGTATTGTTTAAACAAAAAAATTGTTAGTCGCTCTCAGAATCAGGACGCAAACATCCCAGGTTATCCTCTGATGAGGTATTATCACTCTCGCTGTCTTCACTTTCTTCTGATGAACCCGTATTCACTGTAAATCTTAAGTGATCGGGAGTGTCGTCAAGGATATGCTTTTTCTGTATTAGCTGTTCTTCATATTTTTTTACATGTTGGCAAATATTGTACGGCTCTTGTTCAGATACCTCCTGAAATTTTTGTCTAGTTAGAGCCTACGGAGGCTCTAACTAGACAAAAATTTCCCAACCTCAGCTAATTTAAATGTGACGTTGCGACCGGCTACCCAATTCTTTACTAAAGCCCATATTTTTCTATGGGATTCAGTTCCGGGTGATAAGGTGGCAAGCGTAGTACATCGTGGCCATGTCAGTTTAAGTATTTTTAAGGTCAAAGTAATTTTGCCTAAGTAAGGTTGTGACGGATATCCTCGAGAATTTATTTTTGAAGAACGGAACCGGAGAACAATTATTGAGACATTGCAAAAGGACGAGACTAAGCGAAGATGGCATACTGTAGTGGAACAACAACGTTTTCTGAGTTACAATACTATATGTATAACTATATCATATTTCGTAATACTCATAAATACTTGTAATTAATGACTACATTATTTACAACCTTCTCACCGAATTAAATCATGATACTTAAAGTTAAGACATAAATTAGTTACATACCTGTAGTTTTTTAAAGAATAGTAATTCCTTCATCTGCTTCTTTCTTCATAAAGTTAGTAACATTGCTTACAATTTCTCTGCCTTTACTATGTATAATAACACCTCCCTTTCCAACATTTTTTGGGGGCATTGCCAAAAATAATTTCGTCAATAATATTTAAATACACTAATACCGTAAATACACAGTAAACTACGGCACAATGACACAACCACACAGAGAAACTGAACTCAATAAAGAAACCCTATCACATCTAACCCGAGAAGGGCCATCAACGAGAAGCTAAAATCCCTAAGTAATTGTTTATTATAGCTCATTCACTTAAGTTTGCATTTCTATTATTTAATATTATTAGGATGTTCCCTAATGGATATTTTTATTATTATACTGCCTTCTTGTTTTATTTACTATAGATTATGGTTGTTTAGGTATAACAATAAGGTACAATGGTATTTTATTTAGACACAGGTAGTATAGTTTTGCCAGTCCTAAGTGAATCTCATAAATCTAGATTATTAAGATTTAAGTGGTATAAAAAGCCAGACAAAGGCCTGCCGCTCATACCCGGCCGTGTCTCGTGAAGGAACACCTGCAGCGACGATTCGTTTTGTCTCTTTTCCACTAAGGGTAATATTATATTGGCGCATGCAGAGAAGGGAGTCATTTTATTATAATTAAGACGTTACGTAGACAGATGCTCGTTTGGAACATGATTTATGTGATATCGGCACGGCTGCGTCAAAGGTGTCGGCTTCGTTACCTTTTTTTTGCGGTTTCACATTCCTTTAGTTATACTATACCTATTTTAGGTAATTAGATTAAATATTTTAATATTTAAATTTATTTTTTTTTAATGTGTATGAGTTTGGGATTCAGTAGGAATAAACAAATCATTATATTTAATATTTTGTAAAATATTCGGCTTTACTATAGCTTGCTATAATTTAAATTTTTATAAAAAAAGTATATATATATATATATATATATATATATATATATATATATATATATATATATATATATATATGCAGCTCAGGACGATACCTGAATTATTTCTCGTATCATAAACATAATATGAAAGTGAATCTGGTTAAACAAATGAAATCAAGAATTCTAAAAATCTCGGATCCATCTCTACATAAAAAAAAACTTAGATATCCTGGCTCAATTATTCATCGATAATTCATATCCACCCAAGCTGATTAATAGAATTTTGTTCAGCACTCCTGCCATCAACATACCTATATTAAATGAACATAACCTAATAAATAATAACAATAATATAACTGAAGTGACACAAACTAATAAATTCATATCACTTCCCTACATTAGAGAGATAACTCCGGCGCTGTCCAGAATAATAAATCAGGTAGTTAATGTCAAAATCGCGAACAAACCAGTACTCACAATTTCTTCGGTGCACTCCAGGCTTAAAGACAAGGTCCCTCTTACTCGAAGAACAGATGTGGTTTACAGCATTCCTTGTGCAGACTGTGAAAAAATATACATAGGCCAAACTACAAGACCATTGGCCGATAGAATCACAGCACACAGGAGTGACTGTAGACTGCATCCAGAGAGGTGTGCTCTGGCAGAACACGCTAATAACTCACTACATAACTTTGATTACGATGCAACCAAGATACTTGCTACACAGAAAAATAACTCTAAAAGATCTTTTCTTGAAATGGCCTTTATTTCACAAGAACCTAATTGCATAAATAAAAAAACCGATATAAAACACCTAAGTGAAATATATTCATATCTATTATTTTTAGACAAGGATCATCGTTTGAACGACTCTGAGATTCAAGTATAATGACAATTGATTGTATAATAAAAATTATTTTTTTCCTTCACAACAAATTCAAGAATACTTACCCATTTCCTACATATAACAAAATCTCTTTATCAAATTACAAATAATTCTGATTGAAATTCATAGATGTCGCATAAATAAGCTTTTAAATGCAGCCGCTAGGGTGTACTTCCTGAGCGCAATATAAATCCAACAAGTTATCTCTACAAGGTATATAACACACCTAACTTTACAGACTTCTGTAATCATGTTTCGCATATAATTTAATATAATACACAGATGTCGCTAATAACTGACTTCTGACAGTCCATAGTGAGTTTCCCGCTCAATCAAATCAGTCTGTCATCTCGTGCCGCATGGCTAAAATGAATTTCAAAAAACGGAGAAAGAAATGATTTTTAATTGTCTTACTTTTTTTTAATTAATGACTTTCATGTAATTTTAATCTGTCTGTGCTATTGTGTAATAATTGTAAATTTAGAATAATTAAGTAATTAATGACGCTTGGTTTTCGATCCCACTCTGGAGAACTTCACTGATTCCCTAGATAATATTTTAACACCGTTAATGAACATCCTCAACTAAGTTGTAAGTAATAAATCTGCTTATAAGCTCACTTAAAACAATGGTTAATATAAGAACCATGTTTAATACTAGTAATTCTTTGTAGTCTCCCTGAAGATGAAAATAAATATTTTCGAAAGCTTGGAACAACTTTAAAGAGTATTCTTTCATTTGCTGCGCAACCCAATATTACTAGTTTACTGCCTAACTAGTCAGCAACGACTACCCTCTATATATATATATATATATATATATATATATATATATATATATATATATATATATATATATATATATATATATATATATATACTTCCTAGAACAAACGAAAACACAGGAAGGTTGGCAACATCGAAGAGCGCTTGCTAAGACTCACAATAATAAAGGGATATATGTTTCCAGGGCCGGTCCTCCCCGCGTACTGATTTGGGCACGCAAAAGTCGTGCAGCGTTGTCAAATCATTTAACAACAGCTTTTCTATCTTAAGAATACAGAACAATAGTAGGGCACACTTCTGACGCTTAGGTTGTTCAAAATGGGCGGGCATTAAGCGAGAAGACAATAGATGCGGACTTTGTCAGGTATGACGCTCCTGTACCGTTCAACTTTGAAAATGAAATAGCATTCAATCTACCCGTTGTTAAAATTTGAAGCAATTTCTTTGGTTTTGTACCACGTGATGTATCAGCACTTTTGAAATTTTGACGGAACTGTCACAGTCAGTTCTGACAGCAGTTCAAAATGTGAGCTTGTCGGTTTCCTTTTCGTCTTTTTACCTTTCAAAAGTAAAGATGAATGTGTTTTTATTTGTGAAAAGTGGATTAAAAGTTAAATATTATCCTATTTACGATAATGACATAGCGAATCTACCAATGATGCCAGTTTTAAGCAGCAAGAAGTGAAAAAATTACTTGTAGTTTCAGCGACGGATAGTCTTCACAAGAATGTAAACTGAAGAGTGAATACATCATTTTTAATTTGAGATTTTGGGGCAAAACGAGTAAGAACATTATGTAAATAAAGCGAGGCATGGTTTGAAAATCAAAAAAAACACATTATTTAAGCTCAGCTTGATTAGCTGGGCAAATTACGTGGTTGTTTAGGAGGGATGTTCAGTACGTCACGTGACTGGTTAGCAATTGTTTCCGAAGGCTACGTCTTTGCTTCATCATTTTTTCGTCGTTCGCTGCAAAAACCCCCTCAGGGTATGTTCAGTATATCACGT
This sequence comes from Philopedon plagiatum, assembly GCA_963971165.1. Classification (NCBI taxonomy): domain Eukaryota; kingdom Metazoa; phylum Arthropoda; class Insecta; order Coleoptera; family Curculionidae; genus Philopedon; species Philopedon plagiatum. The sequence goes on along the minus strand of OZ020196.1, from coordinate 866,591 downwards.
GACTGGTTAGCAATTGTTTCCAAAGGCTACGTCTTTGCTTCAACATTTTTTCGTCGTTCGCTATACAGTAGTTACGTATATGGCTTTAACAATAACATAACCTCAAAGGTAACAACGTAAACATGCTAATTCATGGCCGTAAATGGGTCATACAGATGTATGTATACGAAATTTTAAAATTTTAATGATCTTTAAGAAAGTAAGGGCAGGATTTTAACTGTGGTCACGTTCAGAATCGTGCCTCTCGGTGTGTATAACCGACACGTAAGTACATATACTTTTCAAAATTTGTAAAAGTTTTAGTGGTGCTGTACTTGTTTACAGCTGCACTTGCACTGGTTGACTACGTATCTTGTCATTTTATTTCTCGCTAAACGATTTGCGTGATCTGCAAGTGATTTTTTTTGTTGTGCAGGGTTGAAGTTTCTTGTAACGTTTCGACATTTAAAAAATGAGTGGCGATAAGTATATCTCTATGCATTTTTATACTGTGTAGACAATATGATATGATGACCATATTTACATACTATAATTATAATATTTAATAATAATATATTATAATTTTGTTCTAATTTATACTTCAATTCAGTAATTTCTGTTTTTGTACCATATCCAGAAATACAGTCCCAGGCCATAACGGACCCACCTCTATGCTTTACTGTCGATCTCGTATACTTGGGGTCATATCTTTTACCAACAGGACGATGTACCCACTGCATACCGTCGGAACCAAATAAATTAAATTTACTTTCGTCGGAAAATAACACCTTTTTCCACTCGAAAACAGACCAGTGTAAATAGTGGTTTGCAAAATTCAATCTAGCCTTTCGGTTTTTACTGGAAATCATTGGCTTTTTGCTGATCTACTAAAAAGCCCTACATTGACTAACTTCTCTGAGCGGTTTTGTAAATAATGTTTACGTCGCCCAGTTCCTTTAAAATAGTCGCAGATATTCTAGGAGCTTGTTGGGCAATCCATTTACTTCTTTAGGGGTTTGATAGTTCCACAACTCTTGTAGTTTGAAATAGTTTTTGAAAGCACTGACTTGTGAAGAACAAAACGACTCGCAATCTCCAGTTGTTTCACACCACTTTTATGAAGATCCACAATTTTTAGTTTTAGTTGCTCTGACAGATTTATCCTACGCGGCATTTTGGATTTATTTTTAGTATCGCTATATGCAAACTAAATCAAATTCACAGAGAAAATGACCTTACAATAAATATTCCTTTTTAAGTTTATCTACTTTTGTCCAACAAAAAATTAAATATATTTATTTCCGAGGTCAAAAACTATTAGGAGATAAGAAATTTATTTATCAATCTGATCATTTTAGCAACTGCAAAAAAAGATTTGGTGCATGGTGGCCTAAACATAAACCTAATAGCCGTTTATAAAGGTAAAATAAGTTTCTTCACTTTTGTACAACAGTGTATATCACGATGTTAAAGACAACCATTTTAGCTTTCTTCTCAAAACTCAAACCCAAAAGAAAGCTTTATTGTTTAAGACATTTTGTTCTCGACACAGCAAAAGATGAAATTTGTAACAATCCAATAAATAAAAAATATTAAATACATTATTGTGCTTAGATTCACTGAAAAGGTTTTAGATTCAGTACTGATTTCAATTAAAATCTTCTAGTTGATCAGTTAGGTTTTGACAGGTTTTTATCCTGTCATGGATAATAAGTCGTCATTAAAAACGTATGTGTTATTTTAATATTTGCTAGATTTCCAATTGATTTTTTATCTTGGAACGTGTCGCTAAAATGGATTTAGTTTTGTTATTGTGAAAAGTACTTACTAAAATGGCCCTTTTTATAAATTTGCGAAAAAGTCAGAAACAAATATATAGTATATTACTTAGTTTTTTTATTCCTACACTTGTCAGTTTAAAACTTTTGGTTATAAAATTAGACCGGTCTAGTACAACAAAAAAACAAAGGCACAAAACCTGTTAACGAATAAGAGAGTGGACTGTATTTTTGTTGGTTCTAAATTTAATTTCAGTAAATTATTCAGTTTTTACGACGACGATCGTATGACAATCTGCGAATTGAAAATGGCCTACCTGGTGTCCGCTGTGCTGACTTGGTTCCAAAGTTGATCTTGATTCCAGTCTTTGAGATTTAAATACTGAATGTTCCCAGCTCACGCATGATTATATCACTTTTGAGTTTAGGTGAGGTTTTAATGATTAGCCGGCATTGTGATTAAATTATTTTAATTTATTGGGAATTGCACTCGCTCGTGTGTACTTTTACTTATCTATCTCGAGCACGACTCTTTTTCACCTGCGCTTCTACGCCTTCGCGCGTGACTCTTCTTGGCCAAAATTGTACAGATTGTCACAAATAACGCGAGACAATATATAACGCGAAAATAAAATAAAAAGAAATTAATTTCAGTTTGCATAGAGATTACTAATAAATTACCCATGAAACAATACAATAAATTCTAAACATTATATTTCGTTGAAGACGAAACATACCGCTCACCTAAAATGGTATACATTTTACCGAGATAAAGGGGAGAGAAAAAAAAAATAAATTCTAAGTAAAGAACTTTATATACAAAAACTTAATATTCTGCCAAAGGACATACCTTTGAAACAGAACGTTTAACAATGCCCTTCTGGGTTTTGACACTAACTACCCGAGTAAAACCCTCTGCGCCCGGATGCGACTCTACAACACGTCCGAGATGCCAAGTTAACGGAGGAGAACATTCATCCTTAAGTAATACTAACGCGTCTATCTTGAATGGAGGTATCCAATATCTTTGGCTAAGTAAATACTGGGTTGTCTGACATCCAGGGTGTAAGTATTTATTGTGGGTGTTCTCTGTTATAAGACGAGTCAATCGGTGATCGTTTGGCAGTAAGTAGGGATGCTTATGGTCATATGATAGGGCAGAATGGGTTAGACGTCCGCCCACCCTGAGAAGACCATCCTGATCAAGGAATGGACTTAATTTTTTTAAATATTTTAGAAGTAATTTTAAATTAGCTGTTTTAGTTTTAGTGAGTTCATTTATTTCTGTCGAGAAGGAGACAGCTTGAATCTGTTTAATTAAAACTAAGAGTGCTCTATCAAGTTCTCTAAGCGAGAGAGGACCTTTCTGAGCATCTTTAGGGACTTGCTTGCAATAAATCTCAATAAATAAGCGAAGATGCGATTTATTTTTGAGAGAGAGGAAAACCGTTCAATAAGGTCCTCCCAACAATAATTGGGGGCCGAAGTGAGAATAAGGGCCGTTTTCCGTTTTTCCAGGGTTAGATTTTCATTAATTTTAAAAGGCTTATTGCACCAAGGTTCACCATGGTGAGTTAAAAAGGAAGGTCCCGCCCACCATTTTTTCAACGGGACTAGTTCCGGAGGAAGAATGCCTCTAGTAGCGCAATCCGCCGGGTTTTCTTCGGAACATACACGAGACCACTGGCTTGGAGCCAGCTTCTCTTGTATATAGGTCACTCGATTGCTTACAAACGTAGCCCATTTATGAGGAGAGGAGCGTATCCACGATAGAACCACAGTTGAATCTGTCCGGGCGAATATCGAAGTGATATTTATAACATTTTTATAGGTATGATTAACTGCATAAATGAGGTCTGACAGTAGAACAGCTGCACATAGCTCAAGTCTGGGAATAGATATCTTCTTTAAAGGTGCAACCCGAGACTTAGCACAAAGAAAAAATATGTCAGCTTTATGGCGGTATGAAATGGTCCTTAGATAGACAACTGCCGCATAAGCACCTTCCGGACTATCGCAGAAGCCATGTAGCTCGCAAAAGTGCATATCGGGAGGAAGAACCTTTCGAGGCAAGGCGAGTGATGAAACCAAAGACAGACCATCTTTAAATAATAGCCAACGGGCACTTACAGATTTTGGAGCGTGTTCATCCCAGTCGAGACCGTATGTATAAGTAATTTAATCCAAACCGTGCTTGGAGTTAAGAATCCTAAGGGATCGAATATTCGCCCTAGATCAGAAAGAACATTGCGTTTGGTGCAATCTATATGATGTGATTCTATTTTGTAGGTAAAAGCATCACCAGATGGATTCCACTGCAAGCCCAGAATTTTTATATTCGATTCAGTTTCTTTATCAAGAGAGAGGGGGTTAAGCTGCAATCTGGAATCATGTAAATGAGCGAGAAGAAGAGGATTGTTACTTGCCCACTTTCTGAGCTCAAAACCTCCAAGTGTGAGAAGGTCAATTAATTCCTTTTGTAGTGTGAGTGCAGAATCGACAGTATCTGCTCCCGACAGTATATCATCTACATAAATTTCGTTTTCCAAGACTGCAGCAGCACGCGGAAATTGGGATTGATGATCGCGAGCCAATTGGATAAGCGTTCTAATAGCTTGAAATGGAGAAGACGAGACTCCATACGTAACTGTGTTTAATTTATAATCCTGTATAGGCTCAGACTTCGATAATCTCCAGACAATACGCTGATAATCTCTATGGCATTCAGACACGATGATCTGTCTAAACATCTGTTTTATATCAGCAGTGAAAACAATGGAATACGTGCGAAAACGTAGAAGCAGACTGAATATATCTTGCTGAAGTTTTGGACCCACTAACAAAGTATCATTTAAAGATATATTATTTGCTGCCTTGGCTGAAGCATCAAAGACAACGCGGAGTTTAGTAGTGGAACTTTCAGGTCGAATAATGCAATGATGAGGAATGTAATATTGATGTTGAGAATGGGACATGGCCAAAGCAAGATCCATATGTCCAGACTCAAAATAGTCACGCATGAATTGCTTGTATTCATCGTAAAGTCCTGGATGGGCTATCAGACGGCGCTCCAGGGAGTAGAACCTGCGTAAGGCAATATCTCGGGAATTTGCAAATACAGGTAAATAAGAGTCCTTGAAGGGAAGTTGAACTGTATAATGACCATTATTGTCTCGGGTGAAAGTATCGACGAATAATTTTTCGGCAGCGATGTCTTCAGGAGCAAGAGCGACAACTTGAGGAACTTGTTCGAGTTGCCAAAACCTCTTGACAGTGTCATCAAGAGATAGAGATAGTGTAGAACACAATGCATTCTTAGAGGAAACTAATGGCGTCACCGGAACGCGACCCATTATAATCCAACCTAAACAAGTATTAAGACCTACAGGTTCTTCAACAGAATTGGAAATATGACCTTCTTTGAAAAGAAAACCAAAAACATCGCCGCCAAGAAGCATGTCAACTGGACTCGAGATATTAAACTTATTATCAGCTAATTGTAAGTGAGAGAATTTACTAAAATTATTTGCGGGTAGATGCGCGGGAGGCATGTTCCCACAAATTTGAGGAATTACTGCAAATTCAAGGCTTATCTGGGGTTGCTCCGAAACTCTCGGAACGAAAGTACATGTTACTTCTTGAGAAATATTCGAAGTGGTATCTCCCAGGCCTTTTACTGAAAGGGAGAGGGGGCGTCTGTAAAGACCCAAACGATTGCAACATTTGGTCGTGATAAAGTTCACTTGACTTGCACTGTCAAGTAAGACGCGGGCTGATTGATAGGCACCTCGTGAGTCAAGAACACGAATTTGTGCAGTGGCCAATAGAACCGTGTCCTCCTTTGTACTACCCTTTGGCTTTAAATTAGCTAAAGCGACGGGCTGAGTCTCCGTATCGCCGATTTTGGGAGTAGAAGCACTATTAACAGGTAAATTATGATGAGAGGGTGACTGAGACTGATGATTATGATGTAAAAGAGTGTGATGCCATTTTGAGCACTCAGCGCAGCGCACTCGAGATGAACATTTAAAGGAAGTGTGTTTTGTACCGAGACAGTTTGTGCACCATTTATTAAATTTAATGAAATTGTATCTGTCGTCAGGATTTTTTCCCAGAAATTCAGGACAGCCATAAATTAAATGGCCTTGTTTATTGCAAGCATGACATAACTTCTCGGAATTTATAAGGAAAGTTCTCCTTTGTCCTTTATTTGTTGATTTATCCTTTTCGTGTGACTTCGAAAACGAGGAATTGGAAACAGTGTCTAAAGCCACACATTGTCTCTTCAAAAAATTCATTAAAATGTCAAAGTGTTTGTTTTTATTATTAAGATCGTCCAGAGATTGTCCGCATTCAAGTTCAAATCGAGTGGCTGTGCTGGAGTCAAGGCGGTCAAACAACATATAAAAGACAATAAAGTCCCATTGGCGAACGGGGTGACCAGCATGTTCCAGAGCTGACAAATGCTCGGCAAATGTATCTAATAAAAATTGAAGAGAATTTACATCACTTTCATTTGCAAGTTTTTTAGTCTTTTCTATTGCGCGCCAGTGGCTAACAGAGATTAAGCGGGAATTTTCGTAACGACTGATTAAAGCGTTATAAGCAATTAAATAGTTACTGTCGGTTAAAGGGTTACATTGAACAATACTAAGTGGTGGACCTTCTAAGGAATTAAGTAGATAAGTAAATTTTTCAACATTTGATAAACTTGAGTTATTGTGAACCATTGAATTGAAAAGATCAATAAACGTTTTCCAATTTTTAATAGAACCGTTAAATTTTTTTAGTTCTAGTTTTGGCAACTTAACATGATTTGGAGTAGCAACTGAAGCAGTATTTTTATTGTCATCAAATAGGTCAGCATAAATGGCCTCTATTGCATAATATTCATTATCAAAAGCCTTTCGCGTTTTTTGGTGCGACTCCATATCAGGATTTTCAAGTGTAACTAGAGAATTTAGTATTGCAGTATGTTGATTATTAAAGTCAACAACAATTGCAGGAAGATGCTTATAACGCATTTTAAAGTTAGTGTGAACTTTATTATTGGTCAATGCCTCATCAGCCACGACCTTAATTTCCCCTAATCGAGCAATGGCGGTCTCCCTTTGAGCTATATAGCCCTTAAGTTTTTTATCAGCCATTTTACAACGAAATTATAAGTAAAACTTGCTTCTGGGGTGAGAAATAAATTTGCAGCAATTGTGATTAGTGATTAACTATCACGAGATTAATTAATTATAAACAGTCACATTCAAAATACTACAATGTGATATGAGAAATAACTTTGCAGCAATTAAGATTAGTGATTAACTATCACGAGATTAATTAATTATAAACAATCACATTCAAAATATTACAATGTGATGTGAGAAATAACTTTGCAGCAATTAAGATTAGTGATTAACTATCACGAGATTAATTAATTATAAACAATCACATTCAAAATATTACAATGTGATGTGAGAAATAAATTTGCAAAGTAAGATAAAAATGCTATGAGCAAGCAAATTTTCTTTCAGTTTATGAAAATCAGAGAGTACACTAATTGGGGTAAATTATTAAAGAAATTAGTGCATTATTAAATTATTAAACTGAAAGAAATGAGAGAGAGCGAAATTCTATGAGCAAGCAAATTTTCTTTCAGTTGAGAAAATCAGAGAGTACACTAATTGGGGTAAATTATTAAAGAAATTAGTGCATTATTAAATCATTAAACTGAAAGAAATGAGAGAGATCAAAATGCTACGAGCAAGCAAATTTTCTTTCAGTTGAGAAAATCAGAGAGTACACTAATTGGGGTAAATTATTAAAGAAATTAGTGCATTATTAAATCATTAAACTGAAAGAAATGAGAGAGATCAAAATGCTACGAGCAAGCAAAATTTCTTTCAGTTGAGAAAATCAGAGAGTACACTAATTGGGGTAAATTATTAAAGAAATTAATGCATTATTAAATCATTAAACTGAAAGAAATGAGAGAGAGCGATAGAGAGCGAGAGCGAGAGTATGGGTAGGTACCAAAGGTATTATTATCCAAGCTAAAGTAGGGCTTTACGAATATAAATTAAATCTTATTATCTTTAGCTTGTAGAGAAAGCAATAATATTAATTATTTAATATTGCTTGGCACCATGATTCATAATATGGAATGTAAATTAACTTTACGGGGATGTACTGTACATTATACCGGCGAAAAAATTCTTAAAGGGTAATGCATAAGCTAAAAACAAATTTAAATTTGAGAATGCACCGATGCAGTATTATTTGCCAAAATGAGATCAACAATGCACCAGCCGTGTCACGGTGGCCGCGTGAAGGAATCGCGAACCTGGTGCGCATTCGGTACCCTAAATTTTGACCTTTGGTCCCTTCCTTCTGCAGGACGATAGGTCCAACGAAAATGGCGTATTGAATTTAAATGGATTACCAAAAATATTTTACTTTATGCAAACTGAAATCAAATTTCGTAATCCAAAATGAATGAAAATTCGCGGTCGAATGGACCAAAATGTTAACGAATAAGAGAGTGGACTGTATTTTTGTTGGTTCTAAATTTAATTTCAGTAAATTATTGAGTTTTTACGACGACGATCGTATGACAATCTGCGAATTGAAAATGGCCTACCTGGTGTCCGCTGTGCTGACTTGGTTCCAAAGTTGATCTTGATTCCAGTCTTGGAGATTTAAATACTGAATGTTCCCAGCTCATGCATGATTATATTACTTTTGAGTTTAGGTGAGGTTTTAATGATTAGCCGGCATTGTGATTAAATTATTTTAATTAATTGGGAATTGCACTCGCTCGTGTGTACTTTTACTTATCTATCTCGAGCACGACTCTTTTTCACCTGCGCTTCTACGCCTTCGCGCGTGACTCTTCTTGGCCAAAATTGTACAGATTGTCACAAATAACGCGAGACAATATATAACGCGAAAATAAAATAAAAAGAAATTAATTTCAGTTTGCATAGAGATTACTAATAAATTACCCATGAAACAATACAATAAATTCTAAACATTATATTTCGTTGAAGACGAAACAAAACCATTTTTTGCTACTTTATGTAAAATTAGAATTATAAAGTAAGGGACAGGAAATAATTAGAAGAGTTTAATACTGAAGAGTTTAATATAACTTCAGGCTTGAATTACGGAATTTAGGGGATTTTTGTGTGAAACACCTGGAAAATATGAGTTGAGGGTAAACAACTATGTAAAACTTGAATAAAGTAGGTATGTATATTTTTTTAAATAAAAATAAAATGTTCTTACTTTCCTACTATTTTCAGCAATAGATCTTTTTCCCATATAATTGCAGGATCGGTCTCTTTGTTTCTTTTCCATCATTATTATTAGCACGGAGATACGCAATTACACTTCACAACAAACACAAAACAGGTTAGGTACAAGTTTTTACGCTTGGCAGCTACATGACCCCTTCCAATGCAATGACCCAAATGTAAACACCGATGATACTAAGCGATTTGTTTTTAACCCTGGCCTTGACAATGGGTAAACTGTATTAAAATTTAACGCAGTGTTAGTTAATCAAGAATAAAATTTTCTGTCTGCAACCCGCTGCAAAACTTACTAAGCATCTTGAATTTGACTAAAAATGTACCTAGCTACTTTCTAGAACTCACTTGTGTAAAACTAAGAGTTATTATCCTATTTGATTTTTTAAATAATTAAATAATATTGTATTGTATATTCTCCACATTTTACTGGATCCACCCATGTATGATTGACGTGGTAAATTTTCTCTAAGCAACACCGAGAAAAATTTTTACTAACCATAAGTAAAAATCTAGTTATCCTAAGTAAAAAGTTGTATACGATATGTGACAAGTATTTTCTGTACTTAGGGTAGCAAACACTAGGTTGCTAACACAGATTGCTTGCTAGTAGTTCATAGTTTAGTAGCTACGAGTACTAACATTAGTTATCATAAATAGTCAGGTTATTAGTGGTAAGTATCAAAAATAATAACCACCAGTTAACGCTAGAATTGTCACAAGTACGCTCGTTGTTTATGGCTACTTAATTTTATTAGTGGCTAGTATTTAGTTAGTAGTCATGTTATTAGTGGCAAGTATAGGGAATAGTAACCACTAGTTGACACTTTAATTGTCACTAGTATGCTCATCGTTAATGCTAGTTAATGTTTATTAGTGGCTAGTATTTAGTTAAGTTGCCACGAGTAAAATATTAATAGCTGCTAATAGTTGGTTATTTATGATTAGTATTTTAACTGTATACAGTAATGTTCAGGCTATTAGCCACTAGTAATGTACTTTATTTATCACTGGTATGTATGTTATTAGTAGCTAGTATAGGACTTAATTGCTACTAGTCGATGCCTTAATTATAGCAAGTAAACAGCTAACTAGCTGCTAGTATTAAAAATTAATTATGTATTCACTTTATTACCATAGTACGGTTGCGCTTAATTCCTCTTTCACATTTCTCTTATTTTTAGCTTTTAAAACAAATGATTAAAATAGAAACCCTCAACAGCTAGCCAGAAATAGTAGGTGTCTATTATGTATGAAATCGGAAATACGGTTCTCCTTCAGAGGAAAGAATTGGCAATAAAAATACCAAAATATATTTTTATTATGACCCAACTACAAGATTATTACTAAAATGGCATACTTAAAAAGTTTTTTTGGTAACTTGGTAGCCAAGATTGGAAACACATACACTGTTTAATATTATGTTTCATTTATTAAGAATAACTTTATGCTCCATTTTATTCCATTTCCATTATCCATTTTAGTGATAGTAGTATTGCCATCTCTTAAACGGTAATCGCTGTGGGCTCAATTAAATTAGAGAGAAGCTTCCTGTTTAAGACATAATTTATGCTACGTTGTCAGTGCTGTTTTTATTTTCCGAGATACTTTCTAATTTCTGCTTCCTGCACTTTGGTTTTCAAATATTCTCTAAGTTTACCGGAGAAAATTAATCTTGGCCCATAAATAATTTTTTGGTTGTTTCATCATCAATAAATTCAAAACTTCGTCTGTAATCTCTTCTCCTAAAAATTATAAAATGTCTATAAATTTATTTGATACCAACGATTTAGTTGTTGATGAATCGTTGTTAATACTTAGTAAAGCTACTATAAGATTAGGTGCGGTTGATGCCTTATCAACGAAATTTTGAATTTTATGGCATTAAAGCTTACTTGGACTTTGATTTGATTTGATTAATCAATTACAGAATGACCAATAACATTATTACAAATCATGAAACAGTAAACAATTTGCAAATTAAATAATTTTAGTAGTTCAAAATTTCCCTATTAGCAAGGATAATATAAACTTAACACCTACGTAAAAGTAAACTTATTGAAACGTACGCATCTAAAAAAATTAACTGATTGTGCAGGATATCTTACAAAATGGGACAGCCTAACCTCTGTATATTATATTATCAAATTTCATGTTTGGTTAAAACCTAGGTACGAGTAAATTTAATAGTTATGAGACACTGATATTAGAAAATCGATATTTATAGACCTTTGATAACGTAGCATATAAATGGTACATTAAAAAAAGTTACATGTCCCTACTTCGATACCTATACCTACATTCTCAAAATAACTTCGGTTTAACCAGAACTGACCAAAAGTCCAAGTTTTTACTTCCGACTGGACTTCCGATTAAACCGGATGTTGACATTGTTAGGTAGAGAATAAAAACTAGAATAGGGATATACAAGCGGTTTTTCTCTGCTCTGCACCATTTAAATGTTGCAGGCGTCACGGAGCAAAACTGATCACTTCTCAAATATCAGTGTTTCGAAACCCAAGCATAGTGTTTCATATCATAAATACAGAATACTTTTAGAATCTTAAGTAGAATTTAAACATAAAATCGTATACAGAATATCCCATTTAAACTGTAAAATCAATCGATTTAATAAAAAAGAAATTTCACGCTGCTTTTGTACGTTCAACGAGCAACTGTCAAACCCGTAAAAACACTAAATTAAACAGTGGTTTCTATATGCTTTAGAAGCAACTGCAAAACTAATCCCTTTAATGAATTAAATTTAACTATGCCTCATGGTCATGTCCTATATAAAGGCTCTACGAGCAATTGTGGAAAATTAGCTAAAAAGCCGGGTAGAAACCTGAATAGGAAATGCACCCCCCCCCCCCCCCCCTAAGGCAAATTTGAAATAATGCCCCTGGTGAGATCCTAAATTCTTTAGAAACAACGGGGAAACCGGTTTATTAACTAAAAAATTTAAAAATGTCAGACATTAAATCTTAAAAATACATGATTCACCTATATTATGTAAATACGTAAACACAAAGGACAAGCGTTGACGAGCAGTAACTTTCAAATGAAGGTTGTTTCTTTTATTTTTCTCTGGTTTTTTCAAACCTATTTGGCCACTGACCAGAGAGGTTATCAGAGAAGCCGAGGTTGGCTTGTGACATTCCCCATTCGCACGAAAAAACAGTAACTCTTTATATAACTTTAAAAATAAACATTCCATTTTTAACCAATCATTAAAATGTTCTTTTACGTAAAAAAATACCAATTTTAATTTACTAAAGCCGATGTTGGTACCGATGTTGATATATATGAATACGAGATACACAAAGAGATAAAATATGGGTCCCTAATTAGGTCATTAAATATAGGAACATTTACTTACTTTAATAACAACTGGTTCAAGCCCCATTCCGTTAATAACTTCCGATAGGCCATTCACTATGCGTTGCTACCTGTTAAAATCGTCTTAATCCACAACCTATTGCCACATTGCCACTATGCAGCTCAGATCAAAATAAAACACAAGTCGGACGTCGGACGCCAACGTATACCGAACGCTCACTTAGCTCACCGAAGTTGCACGAAGCGAGTCGAATGGGCCAGAGATGACTTGTGGCAATTATAGGGGAGAATTACCACAAGTAATCCGATTATTAACGATTATTATTATTTTTTAATAACACTAAGACAATAATGGCAAGAAGTCCATCACTTGCACTAAGTAAACGACTTTATAATGGTTAGTTATAATTATTAGCAACAAGCCATTATTTACGGCAAATAAAAGATTTTCTAGCCCTAAATAAAAAATTACTTGTGACAATTAGAAAAATGTTAGCAACACAGTTTAATTGGCCGATTTTTCTCAGTGAAGGAACCTCTGGGACAATCACCCTAATATTAGATTATAAGCAACGTACAGTATCTCCGCGGATGCACTGAAAAAATCGTTTGGACTTTTCTTCACACAAAATTGTAGCAAAGTCTTTGTAGAACAATTTACTCTAATTGAATTATTAGTTACAACAGTTTTTCATACAATTCATACATTTTCATACAATTGTAGGAAATTTTGGTACAAATTGGTCTTGGACGTTTTTGAGAACAATTAGAAGAGGGAGATTAAGCGTAAATACCAGATTTTTGTGTATAGGTGGGAGAACAAATTTTAGGTGGAAATATTCTTTTTATAAATTTATTATGTTTTCTGATGAATGTACATTTTCTACTAATGGAACTGTAGCATCCCAGCATGTCAGGTACTGGTTTCGAGAGAACCCCGATTTTAGAGTAATGAGGCGAAGACAATATTTTACAAAAGTGAACGTGTGGTGCGCGATATCTGTCCATGGCATTTATTTTTTTAATAACATGTGCAATAGAATATCTTACTTAGAAATGCTGAATACATTTTTTAGCGATGAACTCGAGAATTTGCCATAATATTTTCGCCAAAACATATATTTTCAACAAGCTTGTTGTCCACCACACTGCGCTCGCGAGGTAATAGAATGGCTTCACCGCAAATTTGGTCCAAAGTGAATTGGTAGAAATGGCCCAGTTTTGTGGCCCCCAAGGAGCCCCGACTTAACGTTGGATGATATGTTTCTATGGGACCGTTTAAAACAAGTTGTTTATGATACTCCAGTACCAAATAATATTGACGTGCTATAAGGCAGAATTAACCAGGCTGTTCATTCTATTGAATGAACAGCCTCAGACAGAAGTCAGAAATTTCCTCAGATATCTAAGGAAGAAATTAGAAAAATTTGTTGAATATGGAGGTGGAGTTTTTGAACTTTGATTGGGTTGCTTAGTTTTTGTCATATTTTTTTTAGTTTAACTAAATGTTCGTATTATTTAAAAATTGCGCTTGAATAAGAGGAATTTTGAATTAAATAATTGCTTCATTTAATGAAGACATTGACAAGCGTGTCCACAGGTGTCATTATTGTTTAATATGTAGAAACTAGTACTCTGGTTAAAGGTGTGAGAGAGAATAGTTGGGACTTTAAAAAAATAATGTAACAAAACTCGTTACTTATAAATAATATTTAAATTTTTGAATGAAGTCTTGTACTTCGGCTGGGGTTTTCATATCTGTTCTTTTGGTAGAAAATAATAAACAAGGTATGTTTACTCTTACGCAAAATATCGTTTTCGTATTTTTTATGCTTCCTGTATAAAAAATTAAATTTTTCATAACGGAAATCTTATTCATTTTACAAGCAAAAACTTTTATACGTATCTTATATTTTACATTTTTACGTATCTTGCAAAGTTTTGTCCATTTGTCCTCTTCTAAACCCCATCCGCTGACATCTACTTAAAGGGCTGGTGAAATCCATATGGATGTTTCCAGCTCTGGATGTGTGAGTCGGACATTCCTAGTACACCACGGTACATAGTACTTGTATTGTATTGTATTGTACTATATTGAATGGGGTCGTTCGCCTCTGGCAGCCCTACATCACTTCGATCGAATTAGATCTTTTGTGAATACCACACATTATTTACCCATCAATTCCCAGACTTTTCGCGTAAATTAGGAAGTTTCTGGGGGCATACTTTAATATATCATTGGATGGTCATCAGGAACGCTTGCTCAAAAATATTGCAGCCTTTGGCGAGTTATTACTCTACATTCACAGAGCTAGTGTTTGGCAGTTTCATCCGCTTCGATACAGAATCTACAATATTCTTCATCAGTCTTTCCCATTTTTTTGAGGTGACACCTCCAAGGATTCAGTGAGATGGCAGGTAACCAGTCTGAGTTCATTGTTTTGAAACTCGAGGAACTTTTTTGTGTTGTTAGGCCGATAAATTCATAAACTTAGTACTTAGGCTTCAAGATAAAAAAAATTAGGTATAGTCAAAGAGCTTATTGTTTTAATGTTGCACTTGTGAGCTTGGGGAGATAAATATACAATAAAATACCTTACTTTTTCAGTATTTTTTCAATAGATTTCTTTCGGTACATGGCATTCCCCTTCATATACTTATAAATTTTTGCGACCGCGACTATATTATTCTTATGGCTGTCATTGTTTATGTGGGTAACGTGCACGCCTGGGTTTTCCGGTTCCGCCTCAGACAAGAAATCCGATGTTAATATAATTTCATGCTTCTCGTCTTCTGACAATAACTTAGATGAGACGCATGTGGGTTTGAATATAGGGAAACAGTAATATATTTTTTTTTATTTATTTCATTAGGATATTTTAGGTTTTGTTGATTCCTTAACACTTTTAAAAACTTTTCAATGTATTTTTGCCAAGTTACTTAGAGTTTTCTAAGGCGTCCTCTTGCCTAGGGGAAACTGTTTTTGTTTTAGTTAAAAATGTTATCATTATGCTGACAGGAAAGGAGTTCCGATGCATGTTAGTATTTTTTCATTACAGTGAGATCCATAGTACTTGATATAATATTTCGTGCATACATAGACAAACGACATAAATGAGCATGCGTATGTACACATTGTGACAGATCTAACTTTCAAGTCTAAATGGCAATACACTACATAACTGTAAGTTAGAACTGTAAGCAGCTGTACATACACCATGACATCCCGATCCGATGGGGCTGAGCTGATGCAGTTTCATTGCAATCAACTCCGTGTTCATCGCAAAGCGCAGAGCATAATGTAACCTAATAATTCTGTTGTCAATTTAATAAAATTGAAGAAAGAAAGCACGATAAAGATAGAAACATACACCGTACACCTTTTTCACAATTCCACTGAATTTTCACTAGAATTATGTGCAGTGTTTAATAGAAATTATTGGTTCATTTTGCCCAGGATTGTAAGCTTTTTACAAATTTTGAGAAAAGTTGACAAAAGTTCTGTATAAGATACGAACTTTGTTTCACGTAACAATTTCTTAGTGTAACCAGAAAACAAAGAAAACGTCATAACCCTAATTATAATGTTTTTGCCTCCTTTTCCAGTTTTAGTTTAAGATATTTGTATTTAAGTTTTGCTAAAGGTATTCACCTGTTTATTTTGATTATAATTATTATAGATGTACCAACTAGTCGCCGACTAGCAGACTGCCATCTTTGTAGTCGGCAAATAAAAGTCAAATAATGTGATTTAGATTTTTATGTTATTAAATTAAAATTAATATAATAAAACAGAAAAAAAACTACTCCTTTTAATTCAATATTATTTTAATCAGTCACATTTCTTGCTTTTGGGGAGCGTGTGCAGCATCCGAACGCCACATGAACACCGCGAAGACGCACGAACCGTTTTTGCGCGTTTCCACGAACAGATTTTTTTTTATCTTGTGACAGCCCACGAAGACCGAAGCCTAAGTACCATGTACCGTGGGTGTACTGGGGACGTGCCAATCACACACCCAGAGCTAGAAAAATCCGTAGGGATTTCCCCAACCCTTTAAGTAGATGTGTGCCACCTCGGCCAAGGAAGAATTCCTCTACCGCCGTCCTTGTTTAAAGCGGTGGGACGCGGCGTTCCCAAGCGGCCACCAGTCCAAGCCGTGCCGGGCTTTGTTTAACCTCAGTGATCTCACAATAGGCGGCAGAGCCGACCAGTCGTTTTTCTTTTCAGTCGACTAGTTGGCTAATCGACCAAACTCTTAATCGGTACATCCCTAATAATTATGTAGTTTACAAGTAGCTGTTGGTGATAAATGTCATTGTCTAATTTACTCAATCGCAGTATTTATCGCGGTACTTACGCGATATGTACGAAATCTTCGTTCCATCCAATGCAACTGAATTCAAATCTCTTTGGGAACAGGACTAAGTTAAAATACTGTGTCCTATCGTAAGTTCAATCGCGACTGTGGATATCGTAACTTCAATCGCGACTGTGGATATCGCGATTCTTAAGTGGATAAAGCTGCATTCGATTGCTTCCATCTACTCTAAAGTGACGGTGTACACATACTGAATTCCGGTCAAGCTAAACTCGGTAGCAAAAAAAGTTGGCTATTTAATTTGAACAATTTAATGTCATTTTCGATATTTAAATTTTCGATATTTAAATTTTTGTATATACAAACTATGTAACTGGATCGGTCGCTTTCTCTCTAATCGGGGCATATCTGTCGTGGTGGACGGTCACTCATCTAACCTTCTTCCTATCAATGCTGGCGTACCCCAAGGTTCAGTCCTGGTAACCACCTCATTTCTTCTTCACATTAATGACCTGCTGTCTTCAACTACAAATCCCCCTTCACAGTTATGCGGACGATAGTACCCTTCACTCCAGCATTTATTTTTCCAGACAAGTCTCGAATCAAGAGCTGGATAATAGACGCAGATCTATGCACCTATCCCTTTCCCAAGATCTTCAACTAATCTTAGACTGGAGTGCCTAGAACGTTGTTCAGTTCAACGCCTCCAAGACCCAGTCTTGCTCCCTGTAACGCATAAGATCCGGCAACACCTACCCGATCCACATAATTGGCTGGGCCAGCCCAACCCATCCCTACCTGCAAAGCAATGAAACGTTCGATCTTGTTGGCATCGCTTTCAAACATGATCTCAGCTGGCACTTTACTTTATAGCTACATCAGCAGCTAAAAAGCTCGGTTTTCTCTATCGAGCCAGAAAATACTTCTCTACTTCCTACTTACACACTATATTTTCCAAACAAGACCCAGCCTGGAGTACTGTTTTCACATCTGGGGAGCGGCATCACCTACAACATCTTAATTTTATCTAAAAACGAGCCATTTGACCCATCAATGACCTAGTCCTCACAAGAAAACTCCCTTTTCTCGCTCATCGCCGCACTGCACGCTGTTGGGGATTTATCACTTTTCCACCGATGCCGATGCTTCCACGGATTTTGCTCTAAAGAACTAGCTGCTATAATTCCCCCCTTGACTGTTCCTAACATAACAACAAGAGGCGCGTTACGTATGTATCCCTTTACTGTCCAGTAACAAAAGCCTAGAACATCCCATTTCTCTTGCTCATTCATTCCTAAGGTCTCCAGAGGATGGAACAAATTGCCTGCCGACATTCTCCCTTCTCCTCCAATCTTTTTAATCCCGGGTTAATAGATTACATTTCATGTCTCTTCAGACGCCCAAGGTTAGTACTTAGGCTTGAAGTCTACGTGCGCTGTCTCAGATAAAAAACACTCCTCCCACTGCATGGTTCTTTATTGTCCATTTTAAAAATGTTATGAAAACCTCATTAAAACTCTGAGCAGAAGTAGAACACCACGACGTACAATTGCAGTCTAGAAACCTATAAATGGATATGAGTGCAATTGAAAGTTACCTGAACTACTGGGACTTTGTGATGTTTCGTGGTCAACTTTTGGGGAAAATACGAAGTTTCTAAACGGTAGTTCAAACTACTAAACTCACTTTTAGTTATAGAAGTCAAGCTAAATTATTGACTTAACCTATATAAGCCTTTGTTCGAAAGTAGTAGGCAATGTGTAGATTAAAATTGATTTATCCCGAATTTATTTTTTAATGTGAACCAAAGCACAAATAATAGGCTCTTTTAATTAATTTTTATTTTTGGAGCATTGTTCGTAGATATATTATAACGAAGAATATATTTATTAAGTTACTACTTTTTAGTGTTCTTATGTTCGGGAAAATTAAACAAAAAGTGTTCATCCTAATGTTATTATTATATCGTTAAGTGAGTTATCCATTGTTGTGAGGGCCTATGCCCTCGCAACAATGGATAACTATCATGAATCAAACAAGTTATATGTAACAAATCTGAACATTTCCTTTTTAGACTTGCACCTAATTTACGCAAATTTGCTCAGTGCATCACTAAAAAATTAATTAGTCTTCTGTATATCAAATTTGCCAAGATCACCCAGCACGAACTTTTCCACAGATGCATCAGTAGTGCTTTCTAGTGTCTTACTACCGATCAGATATGATTTTGACGATTGGTTTGGGTTTAAAACTCTCACTAAAACATTATCCACTACATTGTTTTTCACGTCTGTCGTTTCATCGTTCGTTAGCCATTTTGGTTTTTCACGAATTTCGCTTTTACGACAATGTATTTTAGTACCATTGTATTTTAACTCGGGAAAATGATTTGTAATTTTTTTCACACAATAGGATAATGGTAAGCCAGGTCGCGGTTCCATTGTGCCGCATAGCCAAATGTATAATAAAATTAAGACTCTGGTTGAATGCGCAATGCGCGGCATCGTGGTACGGACAGCCTCCCGTTTCACGAAGCGATGCCGCGCTTTGCTCAGACTCTTTATTGCCTACATTTGTCAGGTGCAATTCTTTGTTGTTTGTTGATATCGCTTACAAGTTTCTGTAATCAGTTTTGAACGTAGGGATTCAAATTTAAAAATGTTTTAGTTTTAGCTCTTAATAGCGACATAAATATTTTTTACACTCACCGAACTATTTTAACACACAAAAATATTTTTTGCAAGAGTGTAAAAATTTACACTTACAAATTTTACCTCAATAGAAGTACTATTCACCGGTAGCATATTTGGTACTATGCACTTTTTCGAAAATATAGTTTTTAGAAAAGTGAATTTTGTAGCCGCTTGCACCATGCATAGTCTGTTAATCAGGCTTAAACTTGAACTTAGGCGGTGCACGGGGTTATTGTCTAAGAGCGATTTAAACCCATATGTTGTTAAGAAAAGGTTAATAAAAAAGCGGACAAGATACGCAAATAATTAAAAATTACCACCAGGGTTCACTTAAAGATTCTCCAACGCTAGAACGGTCTAACTTCACAACCAAAAGTTTTAAGCACAAGAATAAGACGACTAGATTTTAAACCATGAATTTGTTTCTGAGTGTTTTTCGCCAATAGTCAATAACTGAGCATCAATAATAATAAAAATTAGCGAAAATCTCCTGGTAATACCTTGATTTTTACAACGTGAAGTTGAACATTTGAAAAACGAGTGATAGCAATCTTGAAGCAGGAGAGGGAGGTTAATTTTAAAACTTAATTATTTTGTAAATAATTTTAGACAAAGTACAAACTTTACAAAATTTAGACTGTTGGAGCATTTTCAGAATAATCATAACAATGACCAGAGGCTTAAGTTAGGTTGGGTCTCTTTACTAGCTAACTTTTAAAAATTTTTTAGAAAATGGTCCCGTTTTTTTGAAAAACACTGTTTTTTTCTTGAAAAACTGCCTGTTTTTAGAAAACAGCCTGTTTTTTTTTTAGAAAACAGCCTGTTTTTTTTAGAAAACAGCCATAACAAGCAAATTCTTATCAAGATTTAACATAGCGTGGTGTCATTGTATAACATCCGACTTGTAACCGAGTGCAGGTGCGATCCTTCCCAGGGATTTTTTTTTTAATTTGTTGTTTTTTATTTTTATTTTATTAATGTAACGGGGTTTCAAACCCTGTAAATAAAAACACGAATAAATTACTCGTTAAAAATATTTTAACTACACACCATCTATGTGTGGGACACCGTTTGAGCAAGTTATCACCTTTGTTCTCAGCTTAAATTCCCTTTATATAAATTCACACAAAAGTGTTATTTATTGCTTGTACTACCTCCAGAAACAATCTAAAAAAGAAAACAAAACATACCAGTTACAACTTCTAATCCTTTTATTTGCGGTTATCAAATGTATTTTTTACTACATTCCTGCCCCTTATTTACTTTTTACATGACACAAAAAGAATTTTATAATTTTCAGTTATTTCGTTTTTCCTTTTATGTAACAAGGGACTATTTTATTTCAGGGCACTTTTATTACTGAAATTAAAAAGCATATTTGATTAAAAGACAAGGGCAGTTTAAAAGCAAAAAATACGCTTTATTTTAATATCTTTTTGCGGAAACGTAAAAAACATCATGCTGAAATATTTCCAAATACAAGAACTAACTTTAATACTTTAATTTTTTAACATACAGTGCATATTTTCAAAGCGGACCTTAGGGTTTTACGTGTTAAATTTTTAATCCTATGATAGGTCCTGTTCTATTAGAAGCATAGAGATAAAACTTGACATATTCAAATTTTAGAGTCTTAAGATTATTGCCAAAAAAGCTTCAAAAAATACCTAAAAATGCATTTATTTTTTTAAAAGCAATGATTTTCACACCCCTTTTGTGTGCCTGTTGTATTCCTGCTGTGTACCTGTTATATGTGCGCCTGTACATTGTTTTTTACCTTTTCATATTTTTTGTAGGTATTTTATGGGGCTTTTATTTCTTTAATATGTATTATATAATATGGAATACCACATAGGGGAAAATTGTGAATATAAATTATATAAAAACAAAATATCACATGTTTCGGAACATATTTTAAATATTCCATTAACACCCACATAATTCATAAAATGCAAGAAATAACACAATATATAGTTCGTACAAATGAAAAACCGATGCACGTCATCAAACACGTGTTTAAGTTTTGGAGGACACTGTTGCCAGATTGTTATAAATTTATCGAATATTGAGAAATAACTTACCTAGCACATGGATGGATTTTTTTTTAATTATTTACTCATTTATTTTTTGTTAAATGACGTATCTTTTAACATTAAAAAGATGTAGAATAATTTAAAAAGTTTATATCGTTGTAAAAGACATTGATTAGTGTATAAATATGCAACCACAAAAAAGAGTACGAAAAATGATATGTAAAACTGGTCACAGACGCAAGGACATGTAGGCGTGCATCAATGCACGTTCATCAATGCCCGTGTGTAAGTATGAAATGACAAACTTTTTTTTATCGTGCGAGCCACATTCATACCATACACGGGCGTTGATGCAAGCGCTTTGATGCACTCATACATCTCTCCGTGTCTATGGCCAGTTTAAGTAAAGATATCTTTTAATGGGAGAAAAAAATGGTAGGAAAAAAGTACACTGAATTTTCTTAAATTTTTAAAATATATTAAAGAATAAAAAACTTTTTCACAAGCACCATTCAGTTTCTTTTATGTTCTGACAAGACCGAAGTCTAAGTACTATGTACCGTGGGTGTACTGGGGAAATCCCACTCACACATCCAGAGGTGGAAACATCCGTACGGACTTCACCAGCCCTTTAAGAGGATGTGTGGGGTGGTACCACCTCGGTCAAGGCAAGTCTTGTTTTTGTAACGTCATGTCTCTGAGCCCCCTAAATCTAACTATGTACATGCATTGTATTAGGGCTAAAACTTTCTTAGTTCTATGGCCGTAACAAGAGCCGCTACATAAGGTACTTTCCTAAAGTAAATATTTCAACCTAAAAATGCAATGGTATGGGTAGAGACGTAAAACTCAGTGTCCATATTGTTCTGCTAAGTTATTTACTAAATATCTTCGTGCTGGTTTATTTCTAAAAAAATATCTAGTTAGCAAATATGTTAACATAATAAATTGTATGTGATACTTACTGTGCTACAGTTCTTAAAAGCTCGCTTTTAAGCATCGGGGCTGCAAATTCTATGTTATTATTTGTTAACCAGTCTTGAATGGCAGCTTTGGTCCATGAGCCGTTTGGTATTTTGGTTAATAACATGCTATGATAAGGGGCATTGTCAATAATAATTAAAGACCGTTCAGTCAATTTCTTTAATAATTGATTTTCAAACCATTTCATGAAATTTTGTTGGTTCATTTCACCATGGTAATCCGCAAGTTGGGTTTTTGAGGAAAATATAAGCTCTACACCCTCGATAAATCCATCTTCATTGCCAGCATAAAGTACGATGTATCTAAAATAATTCTGATTAAAAACATTTTCATACTACACTACATTTTCACTACTACTATACTACATTTTCATCTATGACTTGTGTGAACACTATTTTTGTGTATTGACATAAATAAAGATATTGAAATATTGAAATACATTTGCGTAACTAACCTTTTACCATCAACTTTAGTAGTTTTTACACTTTCTTATTAATATCTTGCCATGAATGATCTATGGTACCATTGTGAAAAATCCAGGTTTCATCTAAGAAAACAAATTTGTACACAGCTTATTCTTTTTCTTTGATATGAGATCAGTAGAAACATTCAAGCTTAGGGCTGCTGCTACACGCTAAAACAATATATTTGACGGTACTTTTTCCTAAATTTTGTATCATTATATAGGTATAATATTAAAATTACCTCTTTAACAGTTAAGGGTAGCAATGCGCCATTATTGTCTCGTTCTTATTCAAAATAGCGTATCACAGATGCTACTAACTGTTGGCAACGGCTGTTTAACTGCTTCGGCATTTCGCAAACAGGACTCTGACAACTATAACACTATGATTGTTCTAAAAGAACAGTTTTTAAACGCAAGATAAAAGTTTAAAGCTCCAAAAAGACACAAAACAGAAAAAAACAATGTGAAGCTCGGATAAGCTGTCAACCACAGCTGTCAACAAACTAGAAATGTCAAGAAATTAAACGGAACAACTCGGCAACGTCGCATATGCTGCCAACTGCCTAACAACGAATATCAGGCGCGAAATTTAAAATTCAATAAAACACTCCATTACAGTTTTCGTTTTATAATAATTATGCGGTGGTATGACTGCGCTCATTTAATAGCGTCATCGGTGACGTGCATCGGTTTTTATTTTGTATGAACTATATAAATATTTTAGATGCTTTGAATTGTATGATCTAGTAAAATTGTGAACACAAATATGTATGTATTTAAACTAAGAAATGAATAATTTAATTAGGGTCCAACGTTTTTCGGTGTAGACAAATATTTTGGTTGATTTGTAAATAGGTGCCATTTTATTCTTTAGAGGAGTATCTCAACTATAATTTTAATAAATTGTTTTAATGTGGTGCCATTAAAAGTATGTATTTAAAAAAAATGTACAAAAGGTTGTATGTGGTTAGATGAAATATCTTAGGTACAAATATATGGTTTTACTGTAAATTGTTAATCGGTTTTAGAACCAAACTGTATTACAATAGAATAAATTTGTAATACGTTCTTTTAATAGGAATCACTATATTACATTATACTATTGCTGACTTGTAAAAGCACTTGGGTAATACGTATCATTATCAATAAAAGCTTACTTACGTACTTACTAGGACATGATAAAGGAAATTCGTGAGTATTGTCATTTTTATCTTTGTATGTTTCCTTTCTAATAACGTTAATTACATCAAAATGTTTACAACAAACAACTGAAGAATAAGTCACTGCATGAGAAATTGTCTCTGCGGATAGCGCGCAATCAAATATTTTATTTTAAACGTCTTTTGGAAAACTAAACGTTATTTGATAATCTTCTGTTTTAATAATACAATCATAATTTGACTTACAG
The DNA here is from genome assembly GCA_963971165.1 of Philopedon plagiatum. Taxonomy (NCBI): domain Eukaryota; kingdom Metazoa; phylum Arthropoda; class Insecta; order Coleoptera; family Curculionidae; genus Philopedon; species Philopedon plagiatum. The sequence continues at coordinate 842,288 of OZ020196.1, read as the reverse complement.
CCAGGCACACAACATTTTTGCGGCATTTTAAAAATCAGTGTAAGTAAACCTCTTTAGACTAAGAGAAAATAACAATCCGTAGCCGCAAAAGTCTAAGTTAACAACTGTGCAGGCATAAATTGTTAGTATATAACGTTAAGCACTTAAAAACTGTTTAAAATTCAAATTACTCGTACGCCATGTTAGCAAAACTTCCAGGAAGGCGCATCAAACAAACACCCTTTAAAGCAAAAATGTGTATTATTATTGTTTAACAATATCGTTGCCGATTGTAGAAAACAGTATATTTTATTTATTTCCATTAAACGGATAGGTATTTTTAACACGTGCGTACAGAACACGCTATCAGCTGTTTACTATTTCCAGCCTTCCGTGCTGTGTTGCTAGATCATCTTCTTTATGGCTGCCTAGTTAAAGAAAGATGTGATGGTACCTATATAAAAACTAACTTAATGACTAGGCACTAATCAGCGTTAACTCGCATATTGGTACCCGTTTATTAAAGGATGACTTAAATCTAATTAATTAATTCACGCTGGTTAGCTACTGTTTGTTTGTTTTCAGTCATATGGTACAACAGGTATACGTATTCAAATTATTATAAAATTTGGTTTAACAACAACACTGAAAACAAAATTTTCTCAAAAGTTCGGCCTGCTATGAACGCGAAATGATCAATATTCGAATATTCTAAATATAGTAATTTTTTATATGTGTACCGAGATCCCTAATTTTCTAATTAATTATAATTTTAAACTCTTTTCGTTTTTAAGGAAATATTTACGATAGAATTATCGACAAAAATAAGTTTTTATTTCATGTATGCTTCGGGTTTAATGCCTCTGGGATTTTCCAAATAATAAAGCCCCATTTTTATACTTACAACTTTTCCGCAAGAACGATACCCTCGATAATACACGAACATCCCAACAACGTATAGGATATTTTCGTCGTTATTGATTTTACGTCAAATTGAATTTGGTTTATTCAATAGAAGTAATTTCCTTTCTAATGCCTATCGGCCAGTACAATAGCTTCGCTTGTGAGTGGGTGGCATTGTTTACGTTGATGGTTCTTATTTCGTTTGTACAGGCAAGCAAAAATATATGTTGATTCTTTTTTTTAAAACTTGTGTATGCATTATAGGTAGGTAATAAAATTGAGCTAAATGCTATACGTCCTTAAGCATTTATTAGAAGGGCTGCCGTAAGGGAGGGCAACAAGGGTGTATTACCTTAGACCCCAATTCAGACGGGCTTCGAGCTAATAACGTCGACAGTTTTTATTTCTTCTGTGAATCGTTTGAACAACTTCTCTTCGCAGAGTTGGTATTTTTTTTCTCCACTTCTCCCCCGGTTTCAGCTCGCCGCTGGTTGCCTTAGGGCCCAAAAGAATTCTTGACGTTTTTGAGCATTAGCAAAGTTGGGATAATTGAAACAGAATTCGCACAACAGTAATTTAGTTTAAATAACTCCTGTACCGTCTTAATTGATTATGGAAATAGAATCAAAATTTGACCGAAAAAATTACGCATTTACACAACTCCAAAAACCCTTACTAATTGAGATGTTATTGTGACAGATTACTCTGTTTCTAACGCTGGTCAATAAAAATCCCCTTTTTGGCTCACCAACCAATAAGGAATTTTAAAAGCGCTAATGTAGCCAATACCGTTCAGGAACTTACAGGTCTACGTTGACTCGATCCGTCCTCCCAGAGTAATACCGGAAAAAAGTTTTTAGTTAAAGTTTTAAATATAAAATTATATTTGTTTAATGATCATTAAGGATACGATTTTGTTTTTTTTCACTCACTGAATCGTGTGAAATACCAACAATAAAAACAACTATCATCAGTACGAAATGCCTTGCCATTTCGTATTAATTTTTAGTATTTCTATTCTAGGATAGCTTTTATTCTAGGATCACGTTTCTTGCACCAATAAATATGTAAACTACTATTTTTTATATTTCTATTCCATTAGTATAATAAACCAAAAATAGACTTAAACTTCATATTTTTTAGAAACATTTAATTTATGTAATTGTACTGTTATTGAAGTTCATATTTGTCGTAATTACCTACACAAATACAATGATTTAGTGCAACTAACTCTCTCTGCAAGTGCAGTGCGAAAGCTCTCCAAGACAACTCGCTGAGAGAACCCAAGGTCGGTTGCGTTACATAGGCAAAACGTATATTTTTGCATAAAATAATTTTTTATGTGCAAACACTGCATAATTAATAATTAATTATTTTACTATGTTTTTCCAAAAGCAAATAAATTGTTGTAAACATGTGAACCCATAAACGTCACGGGGTAGCAGATAAATGATTATTTATTATATCGGAGAAAATGGGTTACGGTTGCGGCATTTGTAATGATAAAAAATTCTACTCTTAAAGTAAATCGTTTTACTGGCCTTACAACTTTTTAGCCAAGCTTATACATTAAATTTGGATCACTTAACACAAAAATATTAGTAAATTTACAAAAATGCAGGTAATAGTAGAATAAACAATAAAATATTACATAGTAAATACGAAGTAAGAATTGGAAAAGGAATTTAACGTCTGTCGTCAAAGTACATCAATGCAAGCCGCGTCGTCGGCGGCTTTTGATCTAACTGTGCAAATACTGAGAAAAGATCGTAGCGGGTTTAAAAGTAACACACAATTGTTAAATTCGTTTGGTGTGTCGTGAGGTAAAGATCTCCTGCCTTTTAGTTCGTGTGTAGACTGACTTTAGTGTTTGTTTAAATTTGTAAAAAAGTAAAGAAAGTATTAAAATGAGTGCGAAAAAAAGCTGAAAGAAGTGTTAATACATCTTCTGATGTCAAAGTGATACTGAGTAAATAACGAAATTTTGTTTTTTCCATTAGCAAATAACTTTAAGTAAACATCTAGACCAAGAATCGGCAACTAATTTCTAGTAGGATTCGGAAAAATTGGATCGAGGTCCGGGGAAAAAAAGAAAAATTTCAAATGGACCGCAGGTAATTGTTGTTTCTCAAAAAGGAACGTAGCTCATAAAGTCATATTATTTGTTTTAAACCTTTATTTTTACTCTTAAAAATAATATAAGCTAGATAGGTATTTGTTCTTACAAATTAATTAAGATTGTTTGGCGGTCCAGTGTTCTACCTTCCGCGGTCCGAATCTGGATTGCGGTCCGCCAGTTGCCGACCCCTGATCTAGACCCATAGTCGTCCCACATAGTGGGAAAATTAGTTGTTAGTGTTACATTGTAGAAAAAAGTATTTGGCGGTTATTTGCATACATATGGCAGTTATATCCCCTACATGCCGTCGGGGCATACCAACTATGTTTTATGTTGACATCTTTTTACTGACAAAATTATTTTTTAGTTTTACACAATATCGGCACAATTTAATTTGTGCTCTGAGAATGTTGTTCTAATACACCCACCTTGACAGGTGTACATAAATTATCAACATTTGTATGTTGACAGAATATATGAAAATGTGTCCTCAGTCCTCTCCGAAAATTTATTTGTCGAGGTTATCCTCACTCGGCTAGAATGTTTGCACGTAGATTAAATAATTTTTCAAACATACCTATCATTAACTAGGTATAAGTAAAGATATGCCATTATGGTATTTGAAATGAAAATATACTGAACACAGCACAACCACAGTGCTCTACAAATTATGTCACTGTACCTGTTGGTAATCTCTTAATTATGTAATACCTACTTGTAGGACCAAAAGGCTGATCCAATACGATACCTAAGGAAAAAAGAGGTGTGTTTTGCACAGGTACAAGGTTTCCTACAAATTTTGACATGAGGGTCAATAAATAATAAATGCCTAAGTGACATTCCCAAATAATTATTCTTTCTTACTCTGAAGTGGAGTTTATTGCTTGTAAATTTAATTAGTTTTTGAGATATAAAATAGAGATATCACTCCTTTTTGTGTTCAGTTTGAGTGTAAACAAGTTAGTGGTTTGCTGAACTTATTTTATTCCATATTATCTGTGACCATTTCAATAGCCGCAATGAGTACAAGTAAAATACCTAAGTTGGAGTGACTGCTTCCATATTCCACCATCTTATTTGAACAATGTGAGACAATAACTCAACCTGCAGTAGAAAGAATCAGGTCGCTCTTTCCAGATACGAATATTACTGAAAACGTTGTTTTGCTGCTTTCGGATAGTGCGGCATATATGTTAAAAGCAGGAAGACAGTTAAAAGAAAATTTTCCAAATTTGATTCACTTTACATGTCTAGCTCATGCCTTGCATAGAATATGTGAACTGATACGTGACTTGTATCCAGTTACTGATACCTTGGTTAGTGAGGTAAAAAAAGTTTTTCCTAAATCACCAGCGCGAATAAACCAATTTAAGGAAATGTGCCCTAATGTCCTATTGCCCCCACAACCTGTTATTACAAGGTGGGGAACGTGGTTATTAGCCGTTATATATTAACATACAAATTACGACTTATTTAAAAATGTTATTGGCAGTCTAAAAGATGATGCTTTAAGTGTAACAAAAAGTAAAGAAGTTATAGGTGCACTGACGCTTAAAAATGATTTAAAGGTTATTTCTGAAATCGTCCAGGTGTACGTGAACAGTTGGAGACACAAAACCTTCCGCTTTTGACTTATTTTAATTTATTTCGGAGAACCATAGACAAGCTCAAAGCCTGCCCTACCGAAACTGGTGAAAAATTAAAACTGTATATACCAAAAATCTTAGGAACAAATCCAGGATTTTCAGAAATAACAAATAATTTTGAAACATTGAAGACTAAAAATACTGACTCGTATAATCATTTCCGTTTCGCTCCTGTTACAAGTTGTGATATCGAAAGAAGCTTTTCTAGACTTAGAGATATTCTTAATTATAAACGAACGGTTTTACTGAAGCTAACTTTGAAAAAATGTTAATTAAGTCATGTAATGCCAATAAATTGTAATAGAGGCTAGAATTGTTTTCATTTTACATTTATTATACAAAAATATTTTCACGCCGCCCATGATCCTGAAACGAGCTCGTATGATTTTCCTTTCCTTGCTTATTAACTGCAATAAAACTACCTGGTTGGCCCAGTTGTGTAGACAAGTGCGTAACGACTACTGCAAACTTGCTGTAGATGGTAGGGCTACGATAGAAGTGCCGATAATAGGTACAAAAAATCGGTCAACAAGTAAAGTACATTTTATTTATGTCTACCTACCACAGGGGAAGTTTTAGATATTTTATTTTTAAAATACAAATTATTACAATGCGGCCCCCTCGATAATTCTGAAAATTTCAGGGTATACACAATGGAGCCGATCAGGTAGATTTCTTGCAGTTAATAAGTTATAGCCAAATATCCTAAAAAATACTTCACCGTGGGTGTACTGGGGAAGTCCTACTCACACATCCAGAGCTGAAAACATCCGTTGAGATTTCCCCAGCCCTTTAAGTGGATGTATGGGCAGGTATAACCTCGGAGGTAAAAGAGCTCCTTGTAAGGATTATATTTCAATAATCTTTTGCATAGACTGAGGTTACAAATGTTAATGAGTAAGAATATACCTAAACATGATATGAACAAGTATGACGCACTTATTATCCTCAATGGCTACTACCGATTTGTATATGACATACAAATTGTTGTAATTTTGGACGATATTCTGTGATATGAACAAGTATGACCCACTTATTATGTTTCAGTTGATCTACCTAGCTGAATATGACATACAGATTGTTGATATTTTTTACGATATTCTGTCATACTTTTACTACTTGCTCTATAATTTTGCAACGACAAAATAGGCTGAAAGACCTGGAACAAAATATGGATTTTTTGTAAATAATAGGGTGCGGATTTATTATTAAAAATAAACGTAATGATAGCAAAAATTGTATCGGTTGCACCAAAACGTGAATGCGTCTTCTAGACTATTAGAAAAATATCAAAATGAAAGCGGAGAAACAACTAGGTTTTTAGGAAAGTTCTACAAAACACGACCTACACTGAATGACTTAAAAACATAAGTAAATTATTTAATATAATAATGAAACCAATAAAAAGATACCTATGTAAAGAAATTCTTCGGAAGGCCAATACGTATCTTATTCCCCCTACTCGTGTTGACCCCACTGATTTTTTTAAAGATTTCTTTCTGCACTTTCCAAGAAAATATCGTTTGTACTTGGAAATGGCATCTCAGATTTCAATATTTTTTTCTCCGTGGTTTTTAAGATGATGGCACTGTGGTCCTCTTAGTATTGGACTTGATAAAATAATAAAGGGAGATATAAAAGGCTTAAGGGTTGGGTTATCCTTTTCAAAAATATTGGTAATACGGTATTTTTGGAGTTATTGATGTCAGAGAATCTAATTTTGTATAACAGATGTTAAATAATTTTAAGGGAGTAAAAGTGAATAAAACGGAGCATCTGGGAATTTTTGTTTAAAAATGTTAACTATTATGTTGTTTCCGGGGTTTTTGATTTTAGATTATCTAATTTTTTCTAATAGATGTTAAATAATATTAAAGGGGTGGGGTGAGAGGGGGACAAATGAATTAA